>CM069443.1:34489077-34574669 GCA_035610835.1 Ophiura sarsii
TCTTGAAGTGATGTAAACATTCCAATTAGCTAATCATGGTGTCATTGCTATGCATGCTTTCTACTGAAGATAGCAATCATTACATTAATATGCACGTTTACTTTGACATGGGGGGGGGGGGGGGGGGGGGGGGTGGGGATTGTTGTTGTTGTTGTGGATTTAGGGGTTTGTTTGTTATTTGTTTGTTTGTTTGTCTGTTTGTTTACTGGGTAGTATGTTTGTTTGTTTGTTTACCTTTGTGACACAATACATAGGGGACGAATGCTGCAAATATTGAAAGCATATGGTGTACCTGATCAGCTTACAAATGCGATAGCAGACATATATATACAAAGACACCAAGGCAAAGGTCATATCACCAGATGGAGAAACAGAAGAGTGTTTGAGATACTGGCTGGAGTATTACAAGGAGACACCCTGGCTCCATATCTTTTTGTCATTGTTCTTGACTATGCCCTAAGAGAGGCCATAGATGGCAGAGAAGAAGAGCTAGGATTCCACCTAACAAAAAGAAGCAGCAGAAGAATAGGACCAACCGTAGTAAGGGGGCACTACACTAAATCCTTCCGCGTTTGGTGTATGGTTCGGAGAAATAGTACCTATATCAATTTGATCATCGTCCCAGGGGAAGCAAATAGAAGTAAATATTGCTTATTTTTTATGAAAAAGATAGAATAGAACCTCAGCATTGCTAATGTAGTCAAAAATCGTCGGAATCGAATACGCACGGGAGCCTAGGCTGCGGAAGGATATCGTTGCCGGAACCGGTGAGGAAGCGAAAATATCGGTTTAAAATGGGGAGGGCGCTGTTTAGGTGCCCGTAGCTAAAATTTCATCTAGATGGGTCAAGAAAAATCAAGTTTAAAATAAATTCAACACATATCTAATACAGTCATGCGAATAAAAACTTCCATCATTGTTACGTGGGGTAAAATACGGTCTTGAAAAAGGGCCGAAACGCGTGTATTTATAGGGTTGGGGCGGACCTACGTCAACGTCATGACGGTGAAAACAATCAAATGCCGGTGAAACAAAAAACAACTTGCGCAGATCAATCAACGGCAACCAGTGGCGTAGCTCAGGTGGGGGGGGGGGGGGGGGGGGGTGGTGGTGGAGGTCAAACAATTTCGCACGGTCAAAAAAAATCGCACAGTACATGTGCTATATGTACAATTTTGCCTTATATTTGACTATTTATTCACACATAACCAGTACCTCGCACGCAATCTCGGTCTTTTATCATTTTTTCCCCTATTTTTTTTTTTAGAGGGGTGGGGGCGGGGCACAAATGGGTTTTGGGGGCGGGGGCACAAATTGTTTTTTCCCCGTCAGGGGGAGCATTTTCCCCCCGCCCCCCACCCCATCCCCCTGCCCCCCCACCCCCCCCCCCCCCCCCCCCCCCCCCCCCCCCCACCTGAGCTACGCCACTGGTTGCCGTTGATTGATCTGCGCAGTTGTTTTTTGTTTCACCGGCATTTGATTGTTTTCACCGTCATGACGTTGACGTAGGTCCGCCCCAACCCTATAGGGCCTATAGTAAGATAATAATATCACTATTATAGAGATAGGCTACACACCGTGCTTTCCCCTGGTCCCCAGCCAGAGGCTAAAATCGTTCAGTTTCGTCTGGTTTCAATCAAGTCCAGGGTTTTCATAGTCCTCTCCCATCTGGAGAATTCTAGTATTTATTTCATACTCCACGACGCTCAACGCTGAGCGCAATCGGCCCAATCAGGCGTGTCCTTTCATTATGGTAGTGTACAACGCATGTGTCAGAGCGAAAAGATTTCGAGCGATTGGAGTATTAGTACTCACACTTTCATGCTTTCATTCATTCTCTTTTTGAAATACATTGTTTGTTACCAGGTTACCATGTGAAAGTGTGAGCTGGAGTACATGTACATAGTTACATACTAGTATTATATTACGAATCGGCTACAGCTACAGCCTACACAGGGTCACAGGGACATTTACCCGGCATTTGCTTGGACTGGTAAATTGGCGTGTTTACGTCGCGTCTGCGTCCGGAGTTTTAATTAATATAACCATAACAAAGGTTGGCGAATTCTGCTACCCATAACTCTTCGCACTATTCCTTTTTCGAATCAAACGCGAATACACAGGACCCGTTTGCGTTATAAAACTACAGTCTACAGTCTACAGTATCAGTTACATACACTGCAGTTAACAGTATTCGTGCATGCGGGAGGTTTACTTGGACAGGGTAAGTGTAACGGGAGAACAGTTTGATTTATTTATTATTTTATTCTACTTCTTCTAAGTTCTATTCTTCTATTAACTAGCAGTAGCAGGTGGCCAAATTCATTAGAATTAGAATTGTCCCACCGGACTCCGGAGTATCAGTAGGTGGACAAATATGGCCACCAAGATGAAATGCTTAATAAATTCACTATTTTTCATGTTTGAAACCCAAAATAATTGTTCCAATGATCTGGTCAGCCATGCCTATGCCGGCCCATGTAAGCAAGGTAAAAGGGTTGCAAAAAACTCAAAAATTGAAATGAAATGAAAGGGATTCAAAGGATTTCATTTCACACTAGAAATCACACAAATACTTTGGTTGTACCAACATTTTAAGTCTAACTCGGGTAATGCGAACGTTTCATTTAGGGCAGCATTTTAGGCCTATAGGCCTAGGCCTATGGGCGATTCCATGAAAATGTGACGGAGCAAAAAAACTAAAAAATGCTCCAAAAGATTTAATTTTACATTCAATTCATGTTGTGCAAAGCCTATGCAAACGTTCAGGATAAAAATATTGCAACCATTGACCGTTGTTAACTATGATTTTTTAAAACTTTTCTTGCTTCCAAAACGGTAACATGTGTACGGTGTTACCAAAGCAACACTTTTTTGAAAATATTTCCTAATTAATTTGATTTTATTTGATGCCACTTATAATTTTAATCCTACTAGTTAGGCCCTATTTAAAAATAGTAAACAATTTGATAAATTCATAACCACCACTCCACTATAAGCCATCAAAATGTCGTAACGCGTGTTACCGAACTCATATTCAGTAAAACGTGCTAAAACCTTAATTTTTTTAGAGTTAGTTATCACTATTTATGGTTTATATGTTAGTGCCATTCATGATTGTCAAAGTCAAACTTAATTTTAATTTAGAAATTAAATCATTTATAATATAAAGCTAGTAAATTATGGATGGACAAAATGTAACGCGTGTAATACCGTAACACGTGTTACCGACTATTTTGCAATTTACAAAAAAGTGAGAACTTAAATTCTTGTTATTATTCTAGTATTATAAACCTTGGGTAGGTACTTGCTCACAGTAGTGACCAATTGATTGCAGGTAGGTTAGTTTAAATACACAAGCAAAACAAAGTTGGGATTTTTTTTTAGTGCGTCTTTTTTCGTAACGCGTGTTACCGATATTCAGAGCAGTCTTACATTAACATGAGCTGATATTTCATATTGGTGTTAGCATGAGGATTTAGCCTTAAGTCTTGGGTATTACAATACAAAAGATGTAAACTTCATTCAGACTACTTTTACAGTTATAGAGGGGAGAATAAAGAATGGTGCCCTAAAATGTAACGCGTGTTACCGTGGAATCGCCCATATAATGCTTGGAACAACTTGTCATCAACAATCAGGACCGAGCTTGAGAATATGTCAGTGCAACAATTTAAAACAGTGTCAGGACAACTCGGCCTTAGAGACAACTCGGCCAAGACAACTCGGCCAAAAGGCAATTCGGCCTACGGGAAACTCGGCCTCCGAGATTCTGCATTCCACACAACTCGGCCATAAAACAACTCAGGCAATGAAACAACTAGGCACATTGACAACGAAATATCTGTGGCGCTTTCTGAAATGCATCTCGATGGTGATTTATTGGTCTGGAATTTTGTTGTCTTTTAGCCTTCCCACAGATAGTCAACGGTTTTGACTATCTGTGGCCTTCCACAAATGGTATATTTTGTCAACATAAGGCCCCGCCAACTTGATTTTTAGTTTCCCGTAACCCGCCCGCGCTTCATTTTCATGCCCGCGTTTGAATTCATTATTGAAATTTTGGAGAAAAAAATACCGTTTTAGCAATAAAAACGTCCGAATGCATGCATTTTGTGTGATGAAATTGTTTGATCAATCGTCCGTCGTTAAAATGAAGTGAAATGTTTATTCATTTTGACCAGAATAGTCTATGGTGGTGTGCAGCGGTGTATAACAATACGTCTGACATCCACATTTTTTGTATAATAATGAAAGGCGTAAAAATAATGAATAATGAAATTGGTGCCTCCCCTGTTTTGAAAAAAAAATGTTACGGGAAACTAAAGATCAAGTTGGCGGGGCCTAAGCTCAGGAATATATACTCTAGTTAAAGGTAGATGACCCGATCAAATTTTCGTAACACAGAATTATTTCAAACATACGGAGATTTTCAATATCATATGAAAGCTCGTATTTTTCTCATCATCATACTGAAATTTGACGGCCTAAATCGGTATAATTACGGAGAAATCAATGAAATAACGTCGAATTACCGCGAATGGTGGTAACCACCGATATAGTTTGTGTACTACTCAATGGGTACAGTTCACAGCATCTTGTGCGTCTAAAATAAGAACCATTAGCTATATATGCAACTCAAACTTTGGAACACAACTTTTTTAAGGATGACCTTTCATGTAGAATAGAAAACTTCAAGTTGAAAATCGGAACATCTACCTTTAATTGGAAGAAATCTGTGTTTCAACTTGATAATTAAGCCAATAAAACTATGATCAAATGAATATTTGAATATTATTCACGTTTTACAGATATCAAATCTTATAAATAGCAACATAGAGGCATGAAACTATACAGATAATCGGCGCATATCATGAATGAACCATGCTCTTTTCGTCAAGAATGAGAGCTGTACACCAACTTAATAATGCACTGAATAATATGTATATTCACCTTTACTTGGCGCAAACAGGTTTATTTATTTGCCATTTGTATCATTACCCATAGTGTCCAGGATCGGTGTATGTATAGTCAGTGATGATTTAGTATTTAATGCTATTATAGTGAATTTTAGATACAAAGTTAATTTGCGAGTACAATAATAACATAACAAAAATTAGTGTATGCGAGATGTTACGTTGTCTAGTGGCCGAGTTGTCCTGTAGGTCGAGTTGTTCGACATTCTTTAAAACAAAGATCCATGGAATTTAAATTTTGTGTTCTAAAGCATATAATTACAATTCTGCTTTTTGTCTCGCCTGATGTAATCAGGATGAGACTATATGTTATCACTATTTCTGTCCGACGTCAGCCATATGGCGTCCGCCGTATGCTAAGAAATACCTTTGTGACGCGATATTTGGAGATCCGTAAGGCCTACCTTGATGGGACTTGGTGGAGGAAAGGGGTGGTGCGTTCTTTTGCTGATTGAATTTTTAAGGTCATGCCTATCTTGATGGGACTTGATGTCAGGAAAAGAGGTGGTGTGTTCTTTTGCTTATCAGATTTTCAAGGTCATTGGAGGTCATTCAAGGTCATCGGGGTCAAAAATGGGGTCAAATAAGATCCGTAAGGCCTATCTTGATGGGATTTGGTGGAGGGAAGGGGTGGTGTGTTCTTTTTGCTGATTAAATTTTCAAGGTCATCGGAGGTCATGCAAGGTCATCAGGGGTCAAATATGGGGTCAAATAGATCAGTAGGCCTAAGGCCTATCTTGATGGGATTTGGTTGAGGGAAAGGGGTGGTGTGTTCTTTTTGCTGATTAAATTTTCAAGGTCACCAGAGGTCATTCAAGGTCATCGGGGTCAAATATGGGGTCAAATAGATCAGTAAGGCCAATATTGATTGGATTTGGTGGAGAGAAGGGGGGGAGGTGGTGTGTTCTTTTTTGCTGAATAAATTTTCAAGGTCATCAGAGGTCATTCAAGGTCATCGGGGGTCAAATAAGATCCGTAAGGCCTATCTTGATGGGATTTGGTGGACAGAAGAGGGATGGTGTGTTCTTTTTGTTGATTAATTTTTCAAGGTCATCTGGGGTCAAATAAGATGATTCTTGATTGAATTTGGTGGAGAAAAGGGGGTTGGTGTGTTCTTTCTTTTTGCTGATTATATTTTCAAGGTCATCAGAGGTCATCTGGGATCAAATAAGATCCGTAAGGCCTATCTTGATGGGATTTGGTGGATGGAAGAGGGATGATGTGTTCCTTTTTGCTGGTTAATTTTTCGAGGTCATCTGGGGTCAAATAAGGTTCGCAAGGCTTATCTTGATTGAATTTGGCGGAGAAAAGGGGATGTGGTGTGTTCTTTTTGCTGATTAATTTTTCAAGGTCATCTGGGGTCAAATAAGATCCGTAAGGCCTATCTTGATGGGATTTGGTGGAGGGAAGGGGGATGGGTGTGTTCTTTTTGCTGATTAAATTTTCAAGGTCATCAGACCCATTCAAGGGCAAATATGGGGTCAAAGAGATCAGGGCATATCTTGATGGTACTTGGTGGAGGGAAGGGGGGGTATTCTTTTTGTTGATTAAATTGTCAAGGTCATTGGAGGTCATTCAAGATCGTCTGGGGTCCCCTAAAATGTCTTGCCTCCTTTTGCCCCCCCCCCCCCAATTATGATATGATGCTGGCGCCACCACTGCATAGTCCAAAGGGGGTGGGGTACCATCTAAACTTTGAAGGGCCATAAAGCGGAAACGATTCGTTTGTGTTCCGCAAAGATTTTAGTACTGGGTTACATTTGAGCATCCCTTAGCTTAAGGTATTACAATAATTATATCCCTTGCATTAACTACAATGCATAGGCCTACATCTGTGACAGTGCTACATTTTATCATATCTTTCATCATCATTTCTTTCAGTTTCAAGTTACTTTTGATGAACAGGCGAGACGCGCCGTTCGAGAACTGCCTTGTTCTTGCTGAATTTATCTGATGGTTTTTTATATATTTATGTACCGGTAATAGTTGTTATATTCCATGTATATTGTAAATAATTATGTATTTTTCTCTGTGTAATGAGGGCCTGCTTGGCAAGCAGTCCTTGACACTGAAGCTGTTTACCCTCAATAAAGAAAGATTAAATATTAATAAAAATGTCAGTCAGTTATTTCATTAGAGTAAATACTGAAACTAGGATAAACCATTCAAATTTTTCAAATTAGACCCTTTTACTGTATATTTACACTTTTACAGCCTCCTGAACTTGTGGTCAAAAAGAGGGCTCATACATGTAGGTACAAATCACAAAGCAAAGAAGTATTTGGAGTTAATTCACAAGCTGCTACTCAGTCTGCATTCATAAGATAGCTGTTGCATGTAGTTTGACAAAACATTGGGTATTTTGTTCAATGCTAATGCATTTTTCCAATAATTTCTTCACGAAAACACCCTAAAATATGTCACGCGAGTCACAAAATATAACAATCTTTTAAGATTACTAAATAAATAAAGATATTCAACTGATGTTTGATATTTGTAAAATAATAATCTAAAAAAATATTGGTTGTATGCTGTATGGCAAACATTTGTGTACTTAACTATGCATACACAATGTCTCAACTCAAATAAGTGATAAATTAAAGTAGAGGAAAGCTAGTTTTCCACTGGTAATGCATTCAAAGATGGATTTTTGTAGACATGTCACGCGAGTCACGCTGGAATGGCTGTGCTGGGGAAAGGTTTAAGACATTAAGTTTGATTTCCTGTTTGAATTAAGCAAATTCTGTTACTTGTTGGAAGAGATGAAGAACATTTTGTGATTTTTTTTTGGTTTGAGACTTGAGAGTGAGAGGCTTGATATCTCACAGCACTATATCTGGGTGGATCCACTAGCCTTATGAGTGAGTACTGGCCAATGAAATGCAAGGGGTGTGTCAGAAACATCCATTCAGCATCAAGCAAAAGTTTTGTCTATTGTAATTTTTTTTTTGTGGTGATGGGCGGCGCAAGGATAATCGATACCATGTGATTTTTGTAATAGGGGGGTTGGTGTGAGGTGGGGTATAGGGAGGGTGTTTGTGATTGAGAAGGGGTTAGTGATGGGGGATGGTATTTGTGGTTGGGAGGGGGTTTAGTGATGTGGAGGGTGTTTGTGGTGGCGAATTGGCAATACGGGTATGTGCGGCTGGCAAGGACCCCTTTTCATGCCTTTCGGCCACTCCTTAAGACCCCCTTTTCATCCACTGGCAGTTCCATAAGACCCTCTATTCATCCATTGGCAGTTCCCTTAGACCCCAAATTCAACCAAAAATCATAACATGTGTGAAAATCTTATGAATTTGGCCTCAAAAAATAGGTTTGTCTCAAAGCTTGCGCGCGCATTGGTTTTGAAACGTCAAAATACCGCGTCTGAAATGCAGGAAATTGTAAAATCATTTTTTTTTTTCCATACAAATTTTTATTTCGAGTTTTTATTAAAAATATCGGCAGATTTTCCTTTTCTCAAACTTTTACATGACTCAGTTGTTCATAAAACGCTGCACAATTGTTCTTTACAAATGACACAACTACATCACAATATTCATTTCAAATAGAAAAACAATATCAGAAAGTGTCAACGGTTGCAAATAGTACAAGTAAAAATTGACACACAGATAAAAAAAAAGTTTAAAAAAAAGAAAAAATGGAAGACAAAAAACCGCGCGCGTCGCCTGATTATGAAGCCTTCGCAAGCTTTGAGACAAACTTTTTTTTTTTTGCCTTACAATTAATACAATGAGAGAAACCCCAACTACCCCCAACACAGTTAAGTGGGAGGTCTAAGTACTAGACAGCTAAACAACTGGTGATAATGACACTTAAACATATAACAATAGAATTGATGATCGCACTAGATTATCTACAGGGATTATCCATGACTGAATGGTGTTGACACAGGTGGGTGTCCTATATAACCACTTACCAATTACTTCCTATAACTACTACAAAATATACAATCCAGAACCAACACATCCCCCTCTCAAAAATTACTGATCCCCAGATCAGTGTCCAAAGACATGCAAAGTACAATTGAATTTTAAACAACAATAAAATCTTGATCCACAAAAATACAACCAATTGAAATAAATTGACTTGACTTGACATTTTGGACAAATCAATAATAACTTGGATGCAGACATTGATTTAAACATGAATCAACCAATTATCAGAAGTAAGCAAAGCACTAAATATGGAAATGCCTTTAAGGTTGTTCCCAGGGTCTTACTCTTAGCTAGGATTTAAAATGTGCCCGTCCAAAAAAAAAAAAAAAAATTGTAATGAATGACGTGCGAAGCACCAAGGGGCAAAGCACCGCACCGCGTTTCGCGCTAGCGCGGATTGGGGGGAGTCTGAGGGTGGATGTGCCCCCCTCAGCGTTCGAAAAAAATTCAATTTTCAAACCCATTTGGTGTGATTTGGTGGGCACTTTTGACCGATATTTTATTGAAAATGTTTTGTTGTTAAATGTTAAATAAATATCACTTTTTAAAAAGTAATAAGCTTACTTTATGAGTCCATTTTCTTCTCTGCATGAAAATATATTGATTTTGAAAGTTATCCCTTGTAGAGAGGTTTCATTATTTGCATTATATTCCAATTAATGTCTGCCGTTTTTGACATTTTTTCCCGGGCATTTTTTTATACCGAAGAAATAATTTCTTTTGTATACGCGCGGCCACTGGCTACATCCCCTAGTCGATCTTGAATATTACTGTATGGAACATTGATGACAAAATTGTAGAGGGCGGCATAGTCTTACTTAGTCTACCAACTGCCGGCCGCCAGCAGCAGTATTTTGCATTGCGTCATTGGACCATGTGCGATTGGTGGTACCCAATTTACAGCATGACGTAACCAGTCAGCTGTAAAACGGGGCCCCGTTTCAATTAAGGGCGCTCCAAAACGACGGGTATACGCAACCAAGGTAACGCGCACCCGTCAATTTGTGCAATTATTGAATTTTCGCCTTTTACCCCCATTATCTGCATAAAAAGTAACTATCCATCGAGTTGATGGCAGAATAAGGTACCATAACTCCTTGCGATATCCAGTTCGATGATTTAATTAAACCTTTGATCCCAACATAACACGACACAAAGCTAAGATTATGTTTTTTTGACCGGTTTGCTGCGATGAGACCACCATTTTCTAGACGAGATAACACCAATTTTAAGAATTTTTAGGGTAATTGTGATAATTTTTACATTAAATATAAGCCCAATAGTGTTCAGAAGTGATGCCTTTGTAATGGTTATCTCTGTGATAAGAGAGTTATTTCGTTGTGAAAAATCGGCTTTTTATGAATTTGAAAACTACTGTGACGTAGGGCCGTTCCCTCGGAAACGCTGTCCCGTTCCCAAGCCCGCCCTCTATTGAAAAGTGTTTTTGTTTGTATTCCGGTGGGCGACGGACTTCCGTCACTTTATGAATCGCCGTGTAAAAAATGACGGCAGTGAGTCACTAAATAGAGCGCCCTCAACTGAAACAGGGCTCCGTTCTACAGCTGACTGGTAACATGAGAAAAATAACATACAGGAACCAGTGCTGTTTACATGATGATTGAAAGGTATTCCCCGGGCCAAGTTCGCATTGGTACGATAGATCAAAGTATTTAAAATTACATTTCAAGATTTTCTTGCACTATTTATGGTCGATTTCTATGCACAAATTCGTAATGTAGTTACAATTCTGCTAAATCTCGGGATACTTTGAGAAAACTGAGGGAATACCACCAGAACGACAAGTGTTTTGGTAAATGTTAATAATAAACATGAATATTCATCTCTTCATCAGCCAAGGTCTGAACGCATCATAAACAGTATCATAATATTTGATCGGGATATTCAATGCTTGTAGAATTGATATAAGTCGGATTCTGGACCATTTAATATAATGACTACCATTAATTTGTTACTAGATTTTATAGTGCCTACCGCGCTATATTATTTATTTAAAGTGCTCGCTTATCATGACCCTTGGATGTTTATAATGAATTAATGATTTACTTATTTTTGTCCCTAAAAACTGCCCGTCAATAAGACGGGTTGGGATTAGTGCTGTTATCGAGATCTTTTTTTTCATGTCGACATGTTGCTATTCTAGAATCTCGATATCGACATGATGTCGACATATTATGATCCAAATACCAAGCCGATTGTCCCCGCAAATAATGTCCGCGATAGTATAGAATATTACCACAGATCGAAAATATCGCTAAGTCAATACACAAGTTAAAAATCCTTTAGTATAATGTGCCACGATCATTAATTCATCGATTTTCTACATTCTTTTATTACAAAATTATTTTGAAACAATGTCAAACATTACGGACGGTTTAATGTCAGTTATATCGACATCCCAAAGTTGATATCGACATGTCGGGATAATAGCCGATATCGACATAATGTTGACATCGTCCATTTTTTAGATTATTGTGAAGCTCAGCAAGCTCTATCAAAATATCAAATAAAAAAATAGCCATAGGAACAACCATAACCCTAACCCACCCGGTGGATTTTCCAACAATTTTTTTTTGGGGGGGATATTTCCACCCTTCCACTTTAGAAACTGCCCGTCCAAAAGACGGGTGGACGGGTCGCTGGCTAAGACCCTGGTTGTTCCTATGGCTAATTTTTTATTTGATATTTCAATAGAGCTTGCTGAGCTCCACAATAATCTGAAATTTGAGATTGATCGGAGGTACGGTTTTCTAGATGACAATTTTATTGCGTTCATTTCTTTTGTTTCTCATTGTTTTTTTGACCCCCTAGCTGGCCTAGCAAAATAATTAGTGCAAAAATGTTTAATTCATTTTTCCAAGAAAAGTATAAATGCTACAAAGCTGAGATTTTTGGAGCTTGTTAATTATAGTTTTTAGAAAGTTTCCTGTGCTGCGGGAGGCGGCTGTAAGACATCTGCATATTTAATTATACTTAATTATCTAAAAATGAAAAAAGAAGAAAAAAATAGGCTAATTAATACACTTAATTAATTTTTTCAAGTTCATGCCCTTTACTAAATGTAATGCCGTGCTGCGGTAGTCTACAGGAGTTTCCAAAAAAAACCTAAATTTTTATAGAAATTCTACCAAGGGAGTCAAAAAACCCAATATAAAACAGAAGAAAATAGACTGCCCTCTGTTGGCCAAAAAACGATACAAAACAAAAGAATTCAAAATGACATAAAATGTTTTTTTGACAATAAAAAGGTCATATCTAGAAAACCATACCTCCGATCAATCTCAAATTTTAGATTATTGTGAAGCTCAGCAAGCTCTATCAAAATATCAAATAAAAAAATAGCCATAGGAACAACCATAACCCTAACCCACCCGGTGGATTTTCCAACAAAATTTTTTTCAAGCGAAAAAAGCACACACAACAAGAGGTGCCACGCCCCGGGGTTTGAACCCACGACCTCTCGGTTGGCGGGCGGACACTCTACCAACTGCGCCACGGGGGAAGCTGTGCTGGGCGAGTGTATTCGCCCAGCTATATAGCCCGGGGCCATTATTTCAGACAAAAACCTCAGCGCCAGGTGGAACCAGGATGCTGGGAAATGGGATTTCATGGGATCTGGGGCTGTAGTGTAAGGGTTAATCAGGGTAAAATTAGAGAAAAAAAGTGAAAATTAAAAAGAAGAAAACAAATTGTTCCATAACCCTAACCCACCCGGTGGATTTTCCAACGAAATTTTTTTCAAGCGAAAAAAGCACACACAACAAGAGGTGCCACGCCCCGGGGTTTGAACCCACGACCTCTCGGTTGGCAGGCGGACACTCTACCAACTGCGCCACGGGGGAAGCTGTGCTGGGCGAGTGTATTCGCCCAGCTATATAGCCCGGGGCCATTATTTCAGACAAAAACCTCAGCGCCAGGTGGAACCAGGATGCTGTTTTTTTTTCTCTTCAATTTTGGTCAAATACAATTATAATTTTTGTTTGTAGCCTATATGGGTGTTTCCACAGTAATGTTACCTTTTTTTGTTTGTGGCTCTAAATGTTGTTTCAAATTGATTTTCTAGCTCATTTTGGCCAACACTACTGTAAAGTAGCAGGGAGATAGCGAGCAAAATTTCAGAATCCTAGCTTAATGTTGATTTTTTTTTTTACACAAACCCTATGGTAACGGTTGTAACATTTTTTTGACATACATATGTTACAACCGTTAACTTTTCAAGTTTGACATACAAAATATAAAAGGCTAAATCTTGAAAAGTTGACCATGTATGTGGGTTGTGCTTATTTCTTCAGTTGACGGACATCAATTACTTGAAACAAAACCAACTGGGGGTAATTTTGATCAATACCATTCGCGGTAATTCGACGTTATTTCATCGATTTCTCCGTAATTATACCGATTTAGGCCGTCAAATTTCAGTATGATGATGAGAAAAATACGAGTTTTCATATGATATGAAAACCTCCGCATGTTTGAAATAATTCTGTGTTACGAAAATGTGATCGGGTCATCTACCTTTAATCAACTCATTCATTTGTAAATTCTTTGACCAATAGACCTAACATTCGTTGGGTTTTGTCCGGATGACTATATGAATGCATAGGCCTAATATACATATTTAGATAAGTTTTGTTAAAGTGTCTCATTAAATATTTGGTACTTTCTGCCAACTAGCTGAGGACAATTAGCATAAATTGTCTTCAATCAAATTCATTATTACATTTTGTATACTCCTGTCACGAAAGTACACTAGGAGATCAAAATATCAGAAACAATAAAGTTGTATAATTAACAAAGAAAGCATTTAAGATATTAATAACCTGAATTAACAAATGTACTTTATTACACTATAATACTAATAGGCCTACAGTGAAATTGAAGAAATAATTAATACTAATTGGATTATGTATTACTCTTAACAATAACAGGCTTATTATAGTGGCGCAATATATTCCAAGAAATAGAAATAAGTAACAGTAAAATGTATAATATTTAGGCATTAATATCACTATTCACTACACATCTTTTTTTTTATGAAATAAAGTAAGATGTATGCAAAAAATTGGAATCGAACCCGTGTTCGCCGATTAAAATCAATAGGATCCTGCATGCACGCCACAACGGTTGCAGTTGTTAGAGACATGTTATTGCCGTATACATTAATTAATTGATCGATTTGTTTATTTCATCATTAAAATGTGCTTTTCATGCGATATTTCCAAGTGCCCCTCGCATAAATGTTGTTTGTTATGTTGCAATAGTCTTTATTTTGACAAAATAATGGTTAAAAACTGAACACCCATCCGATCGGCAACCGCTGAGACCCGACGGATAGGCCATACCAGGTACTATAGTATCGCTAAAATACACGTGCATTTGATGTATTTGATTTTTGTATTACGTGTCTTATCTGGGCCACCATGTAACATAAACCTGCACGAAATTACCCTACGAGTTCCCTGGGGACGATATTTGCGTAATTTAAAATTGTGTTTTGTTAAACACATTGTTTAAAAGATAAACTCGCATTTAAGCTAGACACATGTTTAGTTAGACACGGTTTTAAGCTAAAACCGTGTTTAGTACGAGAATACGGACGGCCCTTTGTGTCTTGATTGTTGTTTAAAATGGAAAAGTGTTTTGAATTAATGAAAGTATTTCTAAATTATTTCAACAAATCAAGATAATATTATACTTGGGAGTGATCATAAATCACTCGAGGAGTCAGGTGTCAATCGATGCTGTTTAGGTAACCAATTAAAGCTCTGAAAATTTACAATTTAAAAAATAAAAAATTAAAAAAAAATTAAATAGTTTAAAAAAAAGGCGGCGGCTAAAACGGAGGCGGGCGGGGATGGGAAACATGTAACTTTTTTACTAGGCCTTAGGTGAATGAGAGACTCACTAAGGCCATGTGTTTTAAGCTCGCCTCCTTACACACGGATTTTGGCTTTCGCGACATGATTTTAACTTTACACATTTATATTTGCTTGTATACCCCACTGAGGTAGTAAAAGTATACATTTTCTGAAGGGAAATTGCATGAGGAAACCAAATATGCCATTAAAATTATAGTATGATCAAGAACTAAAATGGTGTGATCGGAAATGTTCGGGAAAATATCAAAGTTTTTTAATTTTTAATTTGAGATCCATATATTTCTTATACCTACCCCTATCATTATTTACTTTATATATTTGGATTTCTCATGAAATTACCCATTAGATGATATATAATTGTCAAAGTTACTACGTCGTCGGTATGGTAATTATACCGGCTAGTGAATATCTCCAATTTTTATTCTATATATTTTTAGAATTTTCAGAAATATTTGTTTAAGGATGAACCTTTTCCTAATATAAACTGCATTTCTGAATTCCTCTATTACAAGCTTTCCAAAAATGTATACTTTTGCTATCATAGGTTTAAAACTTTTTCTGTTATAGTCATTTTTATAAATCCGGTAAATTGAGGCTGATTTTTCATGTTGACTGTGTAGCGAATAGGAAGAAAGCTGATGATCATGGTCTTATCCATAATTAATTAGTTGTTACAAATAGTTGACAAGTCTGTTGAACCACATACTTAAAGACTACTAAATATCCTTTAAAATGGGACCAGAATGGTGTTTGTAACATTAGGATATGACTAGTTATTGTAAAAAGAACAAAGATTATCGCCATTATTGGATTATCCCCATTGAGTTTATACAGGCGGCACCCCTTCCAGCGGCACCCCTACCAGCACCACCCCTGGTCTCCAAACATCAAACAGCTGTATCTCCCCTTCTGTATTAGCTATACCAATGCCATTTTGCAGGCAGATAGCTTGTTATTAGGGCTTTAAAATGATACCAAATTTGTTGAGATAGCTTTTGTGGTTTTGAAAATATTTGAGGAAAATGACAGCATAAAACTAAAAAATGTAACGGCACCACCCTATTGGGAGGCGAGTTCATAACGCATGACCCTATAGAAAACATTTGGCTATCAAGAGACCATTGTCTAGCAAAGCAAAGTGTTACAAAATTAGATCAATTGTGTGTCAACTGAGTGTAAATAAGTGCAAGTGCTCAAGAGGGAAGTCATGACAATTGATTGGCCCATCAGAGCTCTCCGTTGAGAGTTACCCATTTGATTTGTAATCACTCAGTTCATTAACTTTGTTAATGTCTGTTGGGCTATTGTTCACATTTGCTCTTTATATACCAAAAAAAAAAGCATTAATACATAAAATCAACAACATACTCAATTGAGGGAAGCTGGGTAGATTGGGTATTAACTATTATGACTTTATGAGGCTTCAATGTTCTTATTAGGAGATCACTTGTTGCTTAGATTTTATCTGAGACTAATCATTTCCAGATTATTCTATTCTATCCACATTAGGACTTCCTTTCAGCTGTGGGATTAAAAGCTATTCATTGGGCCTAATAAAAAATTAAAAAATGTTTCCGGTAACATGCTGGAAACAAAATTGGGTCGGTAGGTAGGAAAAACATGTTATTTTGGGAAAATATTTTATTTTTGAATTTCAATATCGGTCTGTATAATCATTCTGAAGAAAAAGACAGATACCTAAATGTGCCATATTTCACTTCTATAAGAATGAGGGAATCCTACAGTACATGTATATTAGTGAAACAGACGTAGTAACAGCGGTACCGGTCATTAGTAAATTTTGTATCGATATGTAGTCGAGAAATACCTTCGACATTGAAAATATAATGTGGGTTTCCGAATTCTGCAACTATAGTATTATAGTCTATCGGTACTGATCAAAAAACGTCAGATAAAGCCTGATCAGATCGGGATCGGGGGATATCCTTCAATGATGTATCCCACCAATAAATAACTTGGAAAATTGGCCAAAAAAGTCATTTAAAAACAAATTCCATAGTCACTGCATCTGATGATCGTATAGTCCGAGAAATACACCTAGCACATAAAATCCCTGACCAGGTGCTTTGAGGTTGGCTAATTCAAAATATATAATCGGTACCAAAAATCTGAGATACATATTAAAGGTATATGACCCGATCACTTTTTGGGGGCTATTATTTTTTTCTTCACATTAAGATATTTTGGTATCAGAAGAATCCCCATATTTTTCTCATTATGTCTGTAAAATATTAGGGGCCAGAAATGCTTCATTTGGAAATTATAGGCTAAAATGTGGTGAATTACTGCCAAAGTGGTTAACCACTAACCAGTCTGTGTAGGCTACTACTCAATGGGCACATGTCTTTTGACCTTGCGCTTCTGAAAATAGAACCATTGGAGTTATGCAACTCAAACTTTGGAATGCAACAATTTTAAGGATGACCTTTCACGTAAAATAGAAAACATCAAGTTGAAAATCGGGTCATCTGGGCAATTCCAAGCAAATGTCAACCAAATAGCCAAAATTTCAAATTTGCATCCAAAGTTTAATTCTATGCCTATAATGTAGGCAAGAGTCTAAAGTTCAGGAATTTTTAGTTTGTTTAGAGGTACTATGTTTTTTGATGTATAAACTAATTAGCATAAATTTGCATATTGCAGCTTACGAAATCAGTGAAAAGGCTTGTTTTTATTTATTCCATATCTTTTAGACACATAGGTATTAAATAAATGTCAGGCACAATAGTAGTACTGATGGGAAAAGTTTTGATATAAATTTAATTTTGATCAACGGCCGATTAGTCTCGTTAATCCAGGTACTTAGTATGCATAATCTCATGTCATTCCCCAACGCATAAGTACAATTTTTTAGGATAGCAAGAAAAAAATGTACCCTATTTTCATTTAACTATTTTTTCTCTGCACACAATTGACATGCTTTACAATGATTAATCTTTTTTTGGAAAATTCTTTTAATAAATAGCGCTAACGAGCGTTGCGGAATGACATGTTGCGGAATGACGGTGCGGAATGACAAAGGTATTTATTCCCTATATTTAGGTAATTTATTGAGCAAATTGTGATATTTTTGTGTACTTGGTATAAGATCATCCTTATTTATGATAATTCATTCAAATATGGACTCTAAACTTCTAAAAAAGTTTCAAAATTGATGAAAACTCATAATTTGCTGAATTAGGCAACGTTGATGTGCAAGCTGTTGAATTCGGCAACTTTATCACAAAATCATGGCTACTTTACATGTAAATGATGATTTCAATGTGAAAATAGTTGGGTTACTTGTATTCACGAATTTGTAACATATGAAATGCCACTGATTACTCTGTCTTTTATTTTTTATGCATATTAAAGCATAATAGTAATAGTAATATGTGGGAGAAGTTGAAATATAGGTGAAGATTCACCATAGATTCACCTGTCTAATGTATAAATTAGTTCAAGATTCACCTCTTCAAAAATATTACTAGGCAAAGATAAGGCGTCTAATCTTTGACTAACCTTGAGGAGGGTAGGTTCAAGATGCACATTGATGCCTGCATAAGGAAAGGTTCATTTGTGAAAGGAGCCCAAAGGCGCCCACTAAACTTTTATTTGATAGAATCCCTGGTCCACCCGTCTCACATGTCGCCCAAAATGACGCCCAATCATGCGTCTGTGGCATAAGCTTAGCTTGACAGTTATCCCTGGTTCGGGGACTGCTTTTGGTAAAAATACAAATTCACATTTCGTAAAAAACTATAAACTAAGCAAAAACTAAAAGGATTTCGCCGGCCATGAGGGTTTTAATTACGGTAGTAAATAATGGTTAATGAACAAACTTTTAAATATTTATACCGACTTTAAATCCGTTGGGGGGATGCAGGGGATGATTTCGGTTTGTGTGAGAGCAAAGGATTATGGGGTGTGATTTAGGGTATGATCTAGGATGGCTTTACGTGAATTGTAATATAGATTTGGCAGAAATGTTTATCTCAACTAGTTGAACAAATTAATGATGGCTTTTTCAATATTACCCCCACAAGCAAAGTTAATAACGAAATTCATGTTGTTTTCTGTTTTTTACCCAAAACGCTGGTTCATATATTTCCTGTGGGAAATTGATAAAAACCCATTTGTAGCCGCATATGCGCTAGGGAGTTAGCTCAGTTGGTAGAGGGACAGACTTGGGTGCGGATGGTCCAGCGATCGAATCCCTGGGTGATTTTTCGGGTAAAAAAATAGCACTTTTCCCCCCTCCCCCTGATACGCACAAAAAACTAGCTTTACTGGTTAGGGTTAAGGCAAGTGGACAACATCCAGAACTTAATGCGCTCCCAGAACTTAGAGCTAGAACTCAATTGCAACCCATGCCCCTGGAATCCTGGCTACCTGGGGGTGGCCAGGACTTGTGGCGTAGTGTATTTTTTAAACTGTTAAATTCCCCTGCTAAGTCCTGGCAAAGACCCTGACGTGCAGGGTATATCTTGAGTAAGTACCCCAACTTCCATGATCCCCCCTGAAAATCAAATGGTGCGTCCCTTAAATTAAACTTTATCTCTTCAACCAAATAGACTGATTTAACCTTACCAAAACTACATGATGATTAGACATGACCAGGCATATCAGTGATCAATGTTAAGGATTTGTATGCCTGGTCCCACGGGGGACAATTTTTGAGTCAAATATTATTATTATTATTATTTATTGAGGGTAAACAGCTCATTTCACAGAGAAAAATACATAATTATTTACAATACATGGAATATAACGGTGTGGCCGTTTTGTGACCCTGCCTTAGTGACCCTACCAGTGTGACCCTACCTTGGTGACCCTATCTATACAGTCGTAATTATTAAAAAGGTTAACAACGAAAAAGGGTTATATCTTAGAGCGTGTTTCTACAGAGAGTCATTAGCCGGTTGATCACGGGGGGTAGACGTCTATTACAGCTCTGTAGAAACAGGTCCTGATGCCGTTAGCCGGCTAATCTACCACGGGCAAATTATCCTAGAAAATCAAGGATAGCGGTGGTAGGTTAGCCTGCTAATTGCCCGCCGATTAGCCGTCTAACCGGAAATTGATTTTGTTGTTTATTGCCAAGATATTTGTTTGTTGTGTAACTTGTGTTGTTATATAATTAATCCGTGTCATTTCGAAATCAGCCGTTCCACTACGCACACCCCCACAAAGTGATTAGTCGTCTTTTATGTCGTCCACCGCCTTTTTAGCAGGCTAAGTTACCACCGGCAAAAGGCTGAGGCTCTGTAGAAACACACTCTTATACTCAGGGGGTATTATGAACTCGAAAAAGAAATACAGAGTAAGAAATAAAACCTGAAACGTCAGAGAAAAATCGCATAGGGCGATTTCCTGTTTAAGTGTATTCCCTTATGCCGCACTGGTGCTGGGCGATATTAGTCCAGTATGGAATTATAAAATTGGTATTGTATGCATTGAATATCTATATATTTAACCAAGCATAAACATGATTGATACTATGACATTTGACCTTTTCTGAAATACCCGCCAAATCATCGGCTATGACATTTGACCTTTTCTGAAATACGTACCCGCCAAATCATCAGCTACATTGTTACGAAACTGGACTGGATCTCATTATAGATTTAAGGCCACTTAAAATTAATTATTCGATTCTCGTAGTACTGGCCTTCGAAAAGTGAAGAGGGAGAGCGGTTTTAAATTTAATTTGTTCCTGATTGACACAAAATGTGGCTGTTTTCATGCGAAATGTATAATGCCAGCAACTTTTAGCAGTATCAGGAAAAAGGTGTGGCCCTTTTTATGTTTATGTTTATGAGAATGAGGTATCATACCCCTGAAATTCTATAAAACACACACTTAAAAGTGACCGTATTCAAATAGAAAATTGAAAAATAAAATAAAACGTTGTAGGCCTACTTATGCGAGAAAGGGAGGAGGGAGGGCTACGGGAATCTAATATGTTTTTTAAGTGTCCTAATCTGGGATTTAGAAAGCAATGGTCAATAAACAGCGGCATATAATGGAAGCTTGTTTACTTTAAATGATCTCAAGCACCCATGTCATTATTATCTTAGTCCTCAACTTGTAAGTTCATTGCGTCCCTGTTTCTGCTCTACTAGCATTTTTTAATCGACGTTTTGTTGTACAAAGAGGGCTGATTTTTCTTAATCCTTATAGGTGTAAGTTCATACAAGTAGATTTGGCCTTTATGTTGGACATAATACGGCCCATGCCTATTGTCAATTGACCTAAATGGGATAAAACAGAGCTAAACAGGATATCTGTTATAAGGTAGGGTCACCAAGGTAGGGTCACACTGGTAGGGTCACAAAACGGCCACACCGGAATATAACAACTATTAACATAAATATACAAAACCATCAGATAAATTCAGTAAGAAAATGCAGAAATCTCCAGCTACATGATGACAAAAGTACCCAGGGGTCGGGGTTGCAATTGCAGGCGTTAAATTTGTTAAATTTGACGGGTATGCAGAGCTCTGATACAAACTAATTATGTCTTTTCCAGGTAGACAGACAGACAGACAGGCACACTACAAATCTGATCACAGGGTACTACTACTATGGTAAGTCATTCTATACATGTAGTTAAATTTGAATAATACAATAAATAACCTTTTTAATTGACAATGAGAAAACTCAATCAATATGATTATGTTTTTCTATTTCAAAATGGGCAATTATATGATTTGTTGGTCATATTTCCAAATGATTTGGAAGTTAATCACCCAAATCATTTTATGAAGTAATATTTTTTTACAGAACAAACCATTTAAAAAGAGATATGCTACAGGCTGTCAGTGTCATCGATGCCCAAAGTGCATCATTTTTTCATCATAAAAATCAAAGATTGGTGCATTGTTTTGCCATCATCTTAAAGGACTGTAAAGACTTATAATAATTAACCCTATACTGAACAACCTCATGTGACGCACACGCTTCGGGAACAATTTCAGATTGGGACAGATGCACATTTGATAGTATTGCCCGGAAGTGTAGTATTGTTCAACACTAATGGAAATATAAGTGATGACGAGCTGCAATTAATTCATCCGTCAGAGGAGCACCACACCAAAACCAAAGGTAAAATGTGCTTTTTCACCAAGCAATATGCCATGCGTTAAAAATAAACCCAAAAGCGCAGCTAACATGGTTTTTTTTCATTCAAAACTACATTCAAACAATATACTTCCACAGTTATGAAATATGTTGATTTTCTGGTAAATGGACATTATTTGCTTAATTTAGACAACCTTTGAAAGAATGGACTGAGGATGAAAAAGTGGTGTGGTGTGGTTTTTTTTTTTGGGGGGGGGGGGTTCATTTACAAAACCATACTTTTTCATTCAAAACTACATTCAAACAATAATATACTTCGACAGTTACGAAATATGTTGATTTTCTGGGGCCTTTCTGGTGAATTTTGGTGGTCGGGAAAGAAATCTATTGCCGTGTGGCGATCTAGATATAGGGTTATTGATCATTATTACTTAATAACACTGTCCTACATGATCATGCACGTTTTAAGTATGACCTACAAAAGACATCAAAATGTCTATCGATTAATGCGTTGCATGAATAGTTATTTATCAACGGGTGACAGACAAACAATTACTACCTAACATTAGACATAGTTTTGTATCATCATCACTTAAAAATTCCATACATAAGAGAGATCTGCTTGACGAAGATTCATTTCTTAAAGACGATTTACAGCATATATTTTGATAACATAACATACCTTTTTTTACTGTTCTTTTTTTAAACATAAACACACAGGATGTATGAATTCAGTGACCCCATACAGATTTTGACAATTTTTGATTGTTTTTTCACCCTCAAGAGTTTTTCTCCCTCACAGGACACCTTTTTGACAAGCCCTGTATCTTTGTAAAAAAAGAAAAACACGATTCACTTGGCTAGGTTTTCAGTATTCAGCTACTTAAATTTGATTAACCCCGAGTTCGTATTTTGTCCCCTAGTCTTCCACGTCACCTATGGGTCATTCCATGTCAAATCACCCAAATAAAGTGGAATTTTTAACCCTACCTTCTTCAAATTTGCTCAAATTTGGTTTATAGGGTAACTTTGACTCAACAAGTTCAAATTTCAAAATTAAAAATTCATCCGACTTACGGTTTTCGCGATACGGCACGCGCTTTTTCGACGATTTCGAAAAAAACAAAAAATATTATATCTCTAATTCTTTGATATTATGTAGAAAACATGTGGGGGTATAATGTCACCAAACATCACCTCCAAATCACGTGATCCACGAGGTCAAATTCAAGGTCAAAGTAAAGGTCAAGAGGTCATGAAAACTTAACATGCTCATACTTGAGAAATAATGGCAGATTTGGATTTCTTATGCAATTCCCTTTCCAAAAACACCAATTTCAGCCAATTTGACCCAGGGGTTACTGATTTATGGTCGTTTGAAAGTTGAGGGTTTCGCTCATTTTGACCGAAATCGTCGACAATGCGCGCACCGTATCGCGAAAACCGTAAGTCCAATGATTTTTTTATTTTAAAATTTGAGCTTGTTGAGCCAAAGTTACCCTATAAACCAAATTTGAGCAAATTTGAAGAGGGTAGGGTTAAATCCATTGGGTGATTTGACATGGAATTACCCCAATATCCTTTTAGTTGTGCTTCAATATATAACATAATTTACATTTTTTATTTTACTTATCTTATAATTTTATTAATTTATGTATCTTTGTAATTTTTTATACTATTTAGAGTTAAAAGTCATGTTTTATTTACTTCTTGTAATGATGTTACTCTCATACCACAGAAGGGTCGATAGAGTGTTAATAAAAGTTCAAAGTTCAAGTAGAGCGTCCCCACAAACTTTGGCGTCCACATAACAATAATTTGGCAAAAAATGACTTGGTGTAGGCCTAATCTACACAATTTAATATTTGATGGCTGAAGAATAAACATGATGCATTATGGGAAACAGGGCTGCAAGGTATAAATCATAGAACTTTAGACAAACCCTTTGATATCATTGAAGTAACATGATAGAGACAATGCCTATACAAATTGTGGACCAAGTAAACATGGCACGGCATGAGTGCTTGAGATAGATTATTGAAAGCAAACATCTGCCCAGTGACAGTACTAGTATCTGTCACCACAGATAGTCAATTGACTATCTGTGCTGTCACTGATTAGCCTAAGCTTCCATACTGGTACCATGGCTTCTAGCATCCCAAATTGACTTTCAAGGGGGGACTCAAGGAAGTTTTTTTGTGAGTGCTGTAATTATTAAACTTTTGACTCTTTTTTTTTTTAAAACACTTTTTTGACCCTATTCTATTAAACAAAGCTATAGAGAATTATATTTTGTGTAAACTGCTACACAATAAAGTTCAACAAGTCAAATATTTTGCACATCAGTTTATGGCTATACAAAACATGATTTGAATAGCAGGTTTTTGTATTTTTTCCTTTTTCACAGAGGCCTGGAAAAGAGGGCCATTTTCAGAACCCACTTTTCTGACGCCACCTGACCCCACTTTTAAACTGGTAACTATTATACACCTATCAGTTGTACGCACTATACGACCCCCGGGAGTGGTGCGTCACTTTACCGAGGTGCGTCAACTTCTCATGTACCATGACGCACCCTGTGTCAATAAAACGACGGACCATTGCCATCCAAATACGCACCCTCAGTCAATTTTTGGACCCACCATTGGTGGATTCTGACGTACCATGACGACGCACCCCGTCGTCAGATATCGTTGACTAAACTGGATAAAACACGATGACTACTGAAAATGAAACTAATTTTGATTTACGGGGGATCTGCCCTTATTCGATGTAGTTGTCAACCCTGGCCCTTGAATATATAGACCCCGGACCGGAATCGGGATGGACGGAACCAAGAGGCGAACTTTTATATGCACAATAATGTCTGACTGGTCTAAAATTCATAAAATATTTAACTAATTATCATAAACGTCAGGATGAGGATGAAACAATTTCGAGAACATTTCCCATTCATATTTGCGAACGGGGTCTATAAATGAAGCAAAATCCTTAGAAATGCGTACCGTTTTTTCACAAATCACCCTTAGAAATGGGTATGTTTTTTATTTGAATCTCCTGCCGCACATCCCCGACCAAATTCAATTCCGGGGGTCTGTCCTCCTACCTCTGTGTTGTTAGATTGTTCTGCGCTTGTGCGGAAGAGCGCCATGCTGATTTCCTATCTTATATGTGATATAAATATAATATGAAAGGTTCTCGGTCTACTGGCGGTTCCTTTTTTTCGTTTGCCAAACTCTTGTATTGCAATTGGCGATGATCGAGTGATTTCAGGCATTTTAGAACATGCGGTATACAATATCGGAGTGATGTTTGCGGTATTAAAGTAGAGCCTGGTTGACGGTATCAAGGAGTTATGTGGTATCCTATAGCGTATATTTAAAGTTCATATTTTGTTGTTCGTAAACAGATGTACACTGTGACGCACCCATGTAAAGTGACGGACCTTGACGCACCCTCCGTCATTTTTTTGACGGACCAAAGGCTGCCCACTGACGTATCCTCCGTCAAAAATTATTGGTAAACGACGCACCCACGACGCACCTCTCCCGGGGGTCGTATAGTGCGTCTTACAACTGATAGGTGTATTATTAGTTAACTATAATCCAATTATTTGTAAACCCAAACAAAATATGAAATTGAAACATTTCGGGCTCATTCACCTCCCGATTGAATATTTCCACAAAGCAACCCTTGACAACCATTGTGTTCTTTTACAGAACAAACCATTCTTGAGATAGCTTTCTTCAAATGATACCAAACTTAAATGAATTGGATAAATTGTTCACGATCATTTTGAGCAAAAACAAGCAAAAAATATTATGTTTTGGGGTAAAATTGTGTGACATTTTGAAGGGTCCTGGAAAGTGCTGTACAGACATTTTCTGAACATTTAATCTGGCCTTTTAGTTGGTCAGACTAATTGTTTAGAGCCTAATCATGAACTGAACTGAACTGAATATTCTAAATACATTTTGTATATTTTTTGGTCTAAGCGCATTGTGAACTGAACGCCAAAAAAATGGTTTCACATGTAACATTTGGTGTCCGCAAAATTATGTTATGAAACCCCAAGAACTGATGATAAAACCCATAATAGATGTTGTTACCTGGTTTTAGTAAAAAATATTTTTGCAAGACTTAGAAAAGAATTAAAGTCCAACTTGCATTGAAATTCTAAAATTCAAGATAATATGAAAATGTACTGTGGTATTAAAAATGGTCAACATTAATGAATTTCTTTCACTATTTGGGGAATTTTACTTTTGTTTTTGTATAATGATGTAATTCATTACAATTTACGCAGAAGTAAGTATAATGCTATTATTCCTAAACCTAAAACAAATTATAAAAAACAATTTTTTTCTTATTAATGGGTGCCATTGAATGGAACAAACTTTACAAACATATTCAAGTCTCCCCCAATATTAGTATATTTATCAACCGTCTTAAACGAATGTGTCAGTTGTAATTTCAATATGGGCAATTCCATAGTAAACCAACACCAAATCCTGAAAAATGTCAAAATATTCAAGCACAAATAGAGCAAAAAATTCTTTGATTTCATAATTTTAACATTGAGCATTCCTTTTCACTTGTAATACAGAGATAGTTGGGTAAATTTCAACTCTCTATCTGAAACTTTTAAAATTGGCCTACAGCAAGTCCAAGGGTAGCGCTAGATTTTTAAATTAGGTTTTTTTAGAACCCTTAACCCCCTAAAAGTTTAAAAAAGAAGGGGTTATTTTAGATTTTCGGCTAATCAGCTAAATTTAATTTCACATAAGTAGTGCTTATGTGAAATATAACGGTCGCACATTGACATACCTGTTTTCACAATGTTCGACCGTTATTTACCATTTCAAGGCTGAGACTCAAAATGTTACACATAAATGTACACTTTTTAGGTCGTCCGTAGGAAGAGACCTTATGGCAGCATCCTTCGTGTGTAGTCTGTGTGTCTTGTGTGTAGTCTGTCTGTCAACAATTTGGTATACACTTTTTGTTTTGTCCCCCCTCCATTTGCTGTTATTTATTTCGGGTTCCCCCCTAACAACTGACAAAATATTTCAGGTTCCCCCCTGGCAATTTTTAAGAAACTATTTTTCACAGTAAACTTTGACATGTATATTTTTAGTCAGTGAATATATATAGGTACACTCAATAGGCTGTACATTGCAAACTACGACAATATTTCATGAGTGAAAATTGCATATAAAATATGTGAAACTTTAAGTATTTAAACAAACAAACAATATCATAGGATTTTTACACTCTATATTTTATTTCAAAATTTTTGCATTCATCAGTCTCATAAAACCATCTCGTTGACAAATCATACAAAAAGGCAACCAAAATCACATCGTGACATTATAGAGTTGTGTCATTTATGAACTAGGTGCTGTGTATCAGTGGCGTAGCCAGGTTATTCATATTGGGGGGGGCGAGAACTGAAAATGAACCGACAAGATTGTTTTGAGTGAAGACACGCGTGCGTAGCGCGCGAATTTTTTTGACTTTACACCTATTTTTGGCACGATTGAGGTACATTTTGGCTCTAAACAAGCTTGTACCAACGAATATTGCATTTAGATGACTGTTATGCGCGCGTAGCGTGCGAATTTTTTTCATATGTGTACTTTTGACCATCATAATTCCATGATTCCTCTGGTCAAATGAACCGACAGTGCCAATCTCAACCGACACGACGTCAATATTGGGGGGTGATCGCCCCCCTCTGGCTACGCCACTGCTATTCAATCTATTTGATTTGTACTTCAGAAATAAAATGCTAGATTTTAAACTATGTGTGAATGTGCCAGCAAGTGGTACCAAACTTTAAAAAATACGACAATGTTTTGCATTCATCAGTCTCATAAAACTATCTGGTTGACAAAGCATACAAAAATGCAAACAATATCACATTGTGACATTTAAGAGTTGTGTCATTTATGAAATGTAGGTGATGTGTATTCAATCCATATGATTTGTAGGCTACTTCAGAAATAAATTGCTAGATTTTAAACTGTGTGAATGTGCAGTGGTACCCAACTTTAAAGAATGCGACCAAATGCATTTTTCCAGCTTCCAGCTCTTCTACCACCCCTGGTTACAACAATCTGTACTTCTTCATTTTCTGAATCGGTCTCTGACCCAAACATGCCAACAATTTCATCTTGATCTTCACTATCTGCACCATTGCTATCATTAGATTCACTTTCACTACTCTCCCTGCTCGTGATATCTTCATCCATGTCTTCATTTTCAATGTCATCTCTTTCAGAATCTTCACTCTCCATGCCCTCATCTGGAACTTCTCCTCCTGTAGTGTCATTTCCAAACAGCTCTTTCTTTTCTTTTCTTTTTCTCTTTCCTTCTTTCCTTTTTTTTTTTTTTTTCTCTGAGAGTTGAATTTTTTTTTTTGCGTTCCCCCCTCATTCCGGAAAAATAATTTCGCGTTCCCCCCTCTTTCCGGAAAAATAATTTCGCGTTCCCCCCTAAATTTTACCATTCCCCCCCTGCCATAAATAACGATCGCTCCCTTATCATGAAAAGCGTTAAAAAGTAGCTGGAAAAAAAAGTAGGCCGGGCAGTGACATCACAGTAGATTAAACCACAGATGGTGGAAGTGATTAAACTATCACATCACTACAAGACCTTGGACTTCTGTTGGGGCATGTGCTGCATGTGCAGCTATAGAAATGTTTGTGAAAGCTGCCTGTTAAGAATTGTACCAGTTATGAATGAGTGCAATAAAAATGCAAAATAAAGAGGACGTTATTAATGTTCATGATCCGACATCAATTTGGGGCCAAAAAATGCGAAGGAAGGGCCATTTGCATATTTGTAGCGAAAACCTCTGGAGTTCTTGTTTACACGTTAAAAGCAAAACCGCAAGGTTTACAGCTACCAAACAATCAGGAAAGTAGGATAATGGGCGTCTTGTCAGCTGATTAAATTTAGGGTAAAAATATGCATAATTAGTGGCCATTTGCATATAATGTAAATGAAGTTCAAAAGATTAATATCTAATTGTAGATTGAAACAAAATAACAAAAGCTTCAATAATACTATCCATTTTCACGCCATACAAGTAAATGTGTAATAGGTCATTTCTGTTTGGCAGTAATTCACCACATTTGAGCATATATAATTTCCAAATGAAACATTTCTGGCCCTAATATTTTACAGACATAATGAGAAAAATATGGGGATTCTTCTGATACCAAAATATATTGATGTGAAGAAAAAAAAATCATAGCCCCAAAAAAGTGATCGGGTCATATACCTTTAAATATATTGTTGGTATTTTATCACGGGACAAAAATATGTAACTCAAATTAAAATCCAGGTCTGAACGCCTGGCAGTGAATTATGGAGCGTCACCTCACCCGGCAGAGAATTATGGAGCGTCACCTCACCTGGCAGAGAATTATGGAGCGTCACCTCACCTGGCAGAGAATACCAAGACAACTTTTGCTTCAGCTAGTGTCTAGCTTCAGCCTTCACAGACATTCGATATATTTTACAGGTATGCCAGATCTTTTGTTCATTTGCTCATGTTTCTTGAATTTCATTGTTGCATATAATATATTATTAATATAAGGGCAGTTCCGTAATTAGGTAACCCAAATTGAAAAAAGTGAAAAAATTGAAAATCGTCGATATAACCTAATTTATGTATCATATCAAAGGTTATGGGTTGTAGTTTCATGATAGAATTTGGAATTTGATCTAACATTCTCGGTTTGGCTGATTTTGAGGTTGTTGAGGACGTACAGGGAATCCTTTTCATTAGCCAAAACCTATAAGAGCTTTAATGCTTTAATATTAACGCTGTTACTTCCAATCTAAAACTTACACAATGGTGCTCAGCAAACTGAATACTGAGAAATCTCGTCTCTAATGTGTCGCGACCCTTTGGCGTTTCGGCAATAAAAAAAAGAAGGAAAAAAAGGCATGGGGTTTTGAGATATTATGGGTTTGTCGTATTTGGGTAAACAAACTTTTTTTTTAGGCCTTATTGAGAGAAGTTGTTTATTGCTAAGACGCCATTCTGTACAAAGACTTGACCAAGACTTAAAGTTCATTGGCTTAAAGTTCATTGGCTTGACAGTACATGTACATGTACACTTGAATAGGATTAATGGTGTGGATTAATGGTGTGGATTTATTGCTACAATTCTCTGTTTTACACAAAGCAGGGAAGGTGCCAGTAGTCTCTCACCTTTCATGAATAGTGTAATTCCATTTGTTTGCATTGTGTGTCTTCTATCTACTGTATCAAATCATGTTGATATATGTAAATATGTTGTAGTCACCAGTTTCCAAACATTTGAGATGGATTAGCAACCAATAAGCACAGCCTATAAGGCCAATGTGACTCCATTTCACTAATTTGCATATCTCCTCCCACTCAATTTTCTCAATTGTCCAAATTAGACTTGGGTGGGCAATCATTTTCCACTGAACTCTGAACAAGGAAAGTTGAAGACTTCTCTACCTGGACTACTGTGGATGTTACCTTTTATGCAGCAGGTATGCCAAATCACTTAACTATTTTTGCAGTTTCTCTTATATGATTTTATTTTGGCTTTTGAATATTATTTTGATTTAGATACATCTTATGAGAATTTACTTTTTGGAGATTTAGAAAGTTTACTTTTTGGTGATTTAGAAAGTTAGGTATCATGTTGATCAGAGAAATATGGTTATCAAATGTATTACCAAATTCATTTAATATTATTTGAAATGTGAACTAACATGACATCAAAGCTGTTGCATGTACTTTTATATTATATAATTCAGATATCATTGATTCTTGATTTGTTTGGAATGTGTTGTTAAAGCTGGTGTGAGATGTTGAGTTTAGTTGATTTGATTGATTCTATTTAAAATGCACATACTGTGTTACGGCCATGTGTTTTGAACTGACCACCCAAAAAGGGTGGCAGTGTTGCATTTTTGGTGACGAATCATCCATCTCTCTCTATATAATTCAAAAACTATACTCTGTTTGGCCATCTCGAGACAGTGACGTAACCGCGTATTCTACTAATTGCATCATATAACGCGCGCGCATACTCGCGGCGCTGGCGTACAAACACGAGCGTTGAAAGGCGGAAGATACACACGCGTGCGTAAAAGCTGCGTCTGTTCAGTTACGTCACTGTCTCGAGATGGCCAAACAGAGTATAAATGTGGTAGAGCTATGGTATAGATGTCATTCGAAAGCCTATTTATCTAGCTACATTGTGTGAATAAATCAGGTATTTCTATAACTGTTTGGTTGAGATATGATTGATTATACTTTGAAAGTCAGGGGTGGCGGCGGTGGCGGTGGCGCTGTGTACAACCTCTATGGGGAATATAAAATATGTTCCCAATTCTACGTTCAATTTACAATAACTCCTCTTCTCTGCTTCTATCTACATTATTACCATCTTCGATGTTGGGAATGATTGATTACACTACAGATCAAATACTTATTACTTATTACATGCAAGTCAAATTTTATGTAGGCCTATTAGTATTAATATCACTTTTAATTAATAGATGGAATTGGTAGAGATTGTTAGGTGTCGTCCAGGCCCCAGGGCAAGTAAAGCACATGACAAATGCTTCAGAGGGCATTCGACACATTTGATTCAAAGTTGTTTTCAATCTGCAAAATAAAGGGATATTTTGTAGAGTTGTAACTAATAGTTTTTTAATTAGCACCTTTATTCATGTGTTGTTTTAACCCTAACCTTCCTGGAACTTACAAATAAACAATCTTGTATCACTATCAATTGCGTACCACACTCATCGTGAAGTTCAAAATAAGGTTCTATATCCGTGACGCATACGGACACAAGATGTTCCCTTCAAATTTGACCATTTATTTTGACAAAAACTTGTTTGTGTACAATGTATAAGGTCTGGGTTTATAAGGGTCTTATATTGTGTTTCATTTTAACCTGACAAGTATTTGGATTGTTTATTTGGAGATTCAAGTTAAATCCAAGTTATCCAACTTATTTTTGATGCGATCTGAGAAAACCAGTCGGATCTCGCAAAATGTGAACTAGGGATTATGGGTAAAATAGAGAAAATTAAAAATTAAAAATTAAAAAATGAAAAATAAAATTTTCTTTTCTTTAGATTTTTTTAAAGAAAAATAGTTTCCAGTACTGAGTGTCATCATCTTTCATGAAATTTCACCTTGACAAACTTACTTAAGGGGGCTGTTAAGTGTCGTTGTATGAATTGGCAAGCACTGTAACTTTCAAAAAGTGAATTTTGAGATTTTTTATCCCAAAATTCACATTTTTAGTACTTTTTGGTCAATAATTTCAGAACTAAAAATTTTAAAGGCAAAAAAAAAAAATGTGTCCTAGATAATTGAATTAAGATGCTTTCTGTAAAATTTTAGAATTTTTTACCTAAAAATTATTTTGTTAGGTTGTTTGTAAATTTTAGGCAAAAAAAGAGGCATTTTGGGGCAAAAATATAAAAATCACGATTTTTGATACGAAAAATGGATTCCCCGACTCATTTCATTCAAAAAAGTGTATACTTTTATGTATAACACATAAATAGTTTGAAAGTTACAGTGCTTGACAAATTCATACAACGACACTTGCCCCCTTACTTAAAGGTAGATGACCCGATCACATTTCCAATTTTCAACTTGAAGTTTTCTATTCTACATGAAAGGTCATCCTTAAAAATGTCGTGTTCCAAAGTTTGAGTTGCATAGCTCTAATGGTTCTTATTTTAGACGCACAAGATGCTGTGAACTGTACCCATTGAGTTGTACACAAACTATATCGGTGGTATACCACCATTCGCGGTAATTCGACGTTATTTCATCGATTTCTCCGTAATTATACCGATTTAGGCCATCAAATTTCAGTATGATGATGAGAAAAATACGAGCTTTCATATGATATGAAAATCTCCGTATGTTTGAAATAATTCTGTGTTACGAAAATGTGATCGGGTCATCTACCTTTAAGTCACTTTATTATTAACTTTATAATGTTATTATATTGAATTTTTTTTTTTTGGCCTGTTTTCATGATTTCTTGTTTTGTAGCTTTTGGTGACATCACAATCATCATTCACTCATAACTTTTTTTGTACTGATCGTAGAAAAATGATCGAAACAGTTCTGTAATCAGCACAGTTTTAGCTTTCTTATAAATGATATAAATATCTCCAATATGAAAAATGCCACCATATGGTGGGTTTTCACAGATCGCATCACATTTGTGTTTTTGCTCACAATTTTGATTTTGTTGTTTTAGCATGCTTATGATAATTGTTTCTCACTAAAAAAACCATTTTATTTAAAATAAATTAGGCTGTCTGTTGGAATCGATATTTTTTGATATTTTGAGTCTCATTATTAGGCCCTTCACAATTGATTTTTAGTTTCCTGTTGCCGCCCGCGTCCGAAATTGAGCATTCCAAAATATTTAATTATTTAATTTGTATTTAGGATTTTCACCTTTAAAGGGACATTAAGTGGTGTTGAAAAGTTTAAATGTTTAAAAATTTACTTCAGAATTCAAGATGAACATTACAAATCGCCATTATTGTTGTTTCTACTAACAAAAAACGCTATTGATTGAAAAATGCCCTCTATGCAAATATGGTTCGCGTTATGTATCACACGTACTGCACGGGGATACTGTCGGACGTAAAATGCTGGTCCCGCGGGACCAGCATTTTTTAAATCGACGTTTTCTTGTACAAAGAGAGCTGATTTTTCTTAATCCTTGTTCATACATGTAATACAATTATAAAAATAAACTAATCTCAGTTTTTATCATAATTGAGGGCGCTGCCTCCAACACATCTCTTAGTGTCCCTTTAAAATAGGAGTGGGCTATATAATTATAGAGGGTCATTTTAGGTCATAGTTTCAGGTCACGCTTGCTACATGTTTTTTTTTATGACTTAATGCGTACTGAAAACATATTCAAAAAAAAAATTTAAAAAAAATGTGAAATCCAGGGTGCCCCGGCCAAAAAACCACAAAAAGTCGGCCATTTTGGAAAAAACAGTCTTTTGATCATAACTTAGTCATTTTTGGTCTAATTTATTTGATTTGGGTGGCAATACCCATGTTTAAGGGTACAAGATGTCATTCTATGCTGGTTTCATCTCATATAACCCCTTCACTTTCTTGTGATAGCTGATTTTGGTCAAATCTGGACTGTGAGGGCGCATTGCAAAAAATAGCTATTGCATTAATAAAAATGAATTTGAATACATGAAATATGTTAAGAGTGGGTCAAGCAACATTGTCTGAAGATGTGAGCATTTTGTTTTACCGTGGCATCCAGTTTAAAATCACATGAACGCGTTAAAAGCACTTCCATAGGATAGTGCAGGGGTCAACAAACTTTCATTAGAGTGCGTTTCAATGGAGACAATTCAAAGATGTTAAAAATGGTGTAGCTTCAAAACAACAAATGGTATTTTACTCAGATTTTCAGGAAATGCCTAAAATATAAATCCTATCATATTTCAACATTAGTATTTGAGATGCTTGGATGCGCATGGTAATTTTTAAACAGCGCCCCCACAGTGCTAATTTCACTAAAAATGCCATTTTCAGGAAAACTAAACAACGTCATGCGATGAAAATTGCATAAGATTATTCCATGTCCCCACAAACATGGGTATTGCCACCAAAATATAATTGATTGGACCAAAAATGATTGATTTATGATCAAAATACTGTTTTTCCAAAATGGCCGACTTGTTGTGGTTTTTTGGCTGGGGCACCCTGGATTTTGCATTTTTGTTCAATCTTTATTAGTTTGATTGGCGTAACATAGAAAAAAAATAGGGTAGGTAGGTCGGATTTTTAAAAAAAATTAAATCTGTAAAACGTCTACATTATGAAATGTTATGTACCAGCACACATACCATACAGACATAAACAAATGGCACAGATACACATTTTCACTGTTTTGTTTTCTTTTTCTCAAACACACAAAAAAATTAAAAAAATAAATAAAATTTAAAAATAAAAATAAAAAATGTTTAGGGTCGGGGGTTAAAATAGGGTCGGTCGGGTTACGCCAATCAAACTTTTTTTAGGCCTTATTGTGCATATAAAAGTTCTCCTCTTGGTTCCGTCCCGGTCCCGGTCCGGGGTCTATATATGGCCATGCGTTTTGAACTCGCCACCCAGAAATGGTGGTGTTGTTACGTATTTTCAAATTGTGATCTGTTTAATTCATCATATCTCAGCAAAACAAAAAGCTATAGTCATGTTTTTGGTCTCATTTAAAAGCTAATTAATATGACTAACAAACCTGTAAATATGAACGATATAGCTTCTCAATTAACGAAGTTGTGGTTGATTGAATTGCGAAAAGTCAAGGTGGAGGAGGGGGAGGGGGGGGAGGAGGTACACATAAACTCTATGGGAACGGGGCGTTTCGCGTGTGTAAACTTGATTAAATTCACTACTGCTAAAGTACTACAGGGGCTGCAAACTTGATGTTGGTCTTAATTTACAGCTAAACAATTCTGCTAATTGTTTTTAATCATTTTGAACTCTTTATGATTGGTTTAGTCTATAAAATACGAACTTTTCGTACGAAACTACCCGTTTTCATATTGAACACTGTAGTAATAGTAAGTATTGCGGATGTCTTCAAAATCTAAAAGTTGCTGTATTTTTTTTAAAATTACTTATCCTATCATAGTCAAAGTATACATTTTCTGAAGGGAAATTTGATAAGGAATCTAAATATGGACTTACTTTTTCAGTTGGGGTTAGGGCTAAAATGTTTCAGTTCAAAATATGTTGAATTGTAGAAAAAAAATAACATAAATTGGAACACCCTGTATTCTGAGATTAACAAACAACTGTGATTTTTCTTTCTCCAAAGTCAGTAGGCTTCCCCCATCCTCTAACCATATAAACATTGTTTACTTTCAGTTTATTACTGTAAGTTAGTAATACTAATAAGCAATGCATTAAGTAACCCACTTTTTATCCGGAATTTATTTTTTCCACCCTGTATAATTTCAAGGTCACCCTGTATAATGAGTTGAAATGTGTATATTTAGATTGCTTGTATCTTCAGCTTTCCAAAAATGTATACTTTTGCTAGTTTAGGGTTGATAATTGTGGAGATATTCTAAATTGAAACTCAATTGGTGTAAAAATTCATAATATTTGTGATGTAACGCTAAAGGGTGGCGAGTTCATAACGCATGGCCATATTCGAGGGGCCAGGGTTGACAACATCGAATAAGGGCAGATCCTCCGGGAATCAAAAGCAGTTTCATTTTCAGTAGTCATCGTGTTTTATCCAGTTTAGTCAACGATATCTGACGACGGGGTCTGTCAGAATCCACCAATGGTGCGTCCAAAAATTGACTGAGGGTGCATATTTGGATGACAATTAAGGTCCGTCGTGTTTTTGACACAGGGTGCGTCATGGTACATGAGAAGTTGACGCACCTTGGTTAAGTGACGCACCACTCTGGGGTCGTATAGTGCGTTTTACAACTGATAGGTGTATTAGTGCTTCGGGATTAGTTAAACGCAAGATCTTTTTTAAGGTTTCATTTCCAGACTTAGACTAATTTTGCTATTATGTCATTGTTACACCCCTAATTGTTTGTAATTTTACAACATGTGTACTCTATGTTTTGGGCAGGGTTGCACAAAGTTGTTTCTTCTCCAGGAGCAAGGTTTTGAGCTTAACATTTCCCCACCTATACTTACAGGATTGATAAAAATCAGATTACAATATTCTATTAGATTTTTTGTTAGGGGAGCATGAAGAGAAGAAAAAAAATCCGTGAAGCGTGCACAAATTGTTGTGGCATTTTACGCTAAAATGGTCAAATTTTGTTTAAATTAGTATGAAAATCTGCGCGAAGCGCGAACAAAATTGCCTTTTTATGCTAAAATTGTCGATTTTTTTTCTAATTTTACTAAATAGACTTTTTTTGAGGGGGTGGGGCACAAATATACCTTTTGGGGAAATGCCCTCCCCTTTCCCCCTGTAGCGTCGCCACTGGGGAAAGCAATAAAACAATAAATACGTTAGTATACATGCAACCACAGCTCATAACCCAAAGTTTGCATTTTTTTCTCTTTATCTGTTTTCACTTTTTCCCCAATACTTTTTTCCTTTTCCAATTGGCATTATTTCCCCAATTCTGCTCATTATTTCCCGGAAGCGGTGCTCCCTGCTCCCGCACTTTGTGCAACCCTGGTGGGGTCTTTTTCTTTTTCTGGTGTGATGCACTCGATGGTGGAATGAAATGGACAAACTAAGCATCACCAAAAGTAGAGAGTTTTTATCTGGTACCACTACATTTTCAAATTGAGCAATTATATCATAATTTAGACCACATACAAGTCAGTAAAATGATTTAACTGGCCACAACTCAGCCAAACAACTTCTTTCTGATTTTTCTGAAGCAGGGTTTGTTAAAAGAGGTCATAGCTACCATTACCAAATATAGCAAGCTCAGTGCCAAATAAGGAGTGCGTCATAACAGAATTATCAGTTATTTGTTTCATTGCTGAGCTGCATGGTTTTAGTGTGGGCGGTCATCAATGGGACAAGTGTGTTACTTTCCAGCAATGCATAAAAAGTACTTAAAAATAATATTGACCCCCCCTTCCAGTTGTATAATTATCACCAAACTTCAGATTAAGAAAGAGGAAAGTTCAATCTAATTAATGGTGTAGAGTGTACATTTTTAAATTATTTAGTTTTTTCAAACCAGTCCATTAAGTTTTGCCTGAAAACAATTAAATTACCAGAGTGTGCACACACTCAGTGTGGCAGACTCTGTGTTTAGCCAATGAGCTATACCTATAGGGTCATAGGGATGATAGTACCATACTTTTCTGATGTGCAAACTTATTAAATAAATTGCATCACTGGTTTTAATTTATTTGTAGGATGTCTCGAATCACAGATGAGGAACTTTACAATATCATGCGACAGGCCTGGATGTCTCCATTGGAATGGAAACAGGCTCTAGAACCCAAAGTAGGCAAATGGCTGCGAAACCTGGCGCACTGTGGTGGGACGACAGAAGAGTTTCTCCTGTTTTCTGTACTTCCTGCCATAAGTTCTCTTGTTGGACCATCCACCAAAGTGATAATAGAAGATGATTGGGAGGTGTCACTCAACGTTGGAGCCATCATTCTGGCTGAACCAGGGACGGGGAAGTCGCCAGCCCACAGGGTGGCTATTCGGTAAGTTTGGTTTCTTCTGTCTGTTTGTTGAAATAAATCAAGATTATGTATGCATGCTAGTATGTAAAACCTCCTGTTTAGGCCCCTGAAACTCGGTAATCGAGTTTCCCGTCACATTTTTTCAGCTCGCAATGAGGCAACTATTTCATCATTCACTATTCATTATTCATTATTTTCAAGATTCCGTTATTTAACCCATCGTCCTGGTTCTTAACCGACAACGTTGTGAATCAAATCAAGGCCCAAAACAGCGACAGCTAGCGATTCGGAACCTTGCATTGATTCCAAATTCTGCACTTGACATGTCCAACTATTTTACACAACCACGTGTACTTCATGCATACAAAATACGCAACCCTCATATGCCATTGTAACACTATAAACCAAGCATGTGTGGGCCACATGCGGACTGCCGGCCTCTAATCTGCGGCCCGCAAAGCACTCCCAAAATTCCCATTGATGCGGCCCATTTTAACTGGAACTGCATAGGTTACACAACTAGCGGATTGATTTAGTGGTGTACTCCTTTATCATTAGTAGGGTGACGCGCTGCAGTCAATATAACTCCAGGCGTGATTGCTTGTTAAAATCCCTGGTCAAAATGGCGCTTGTAAGCGAGTAAAAAGAGGAAATTACAAAAAAGCGGGTACTATAGGCATAGCGGGTTAGGGTTAATAATGATAATTTAAAGAAATACTGAAAAATATGCATTTTTGGCATTACGAAATCACAATTTTCTCATTGAAAATGATTGTGATCACTGAAGTGTGAAATAGTACCCAAATTGCTTTTTAAAGATGTAACCTTTGCATACATGTAGAATGTGTATTAATCAAAATATTTAATATAACATATTTTTATTTTCATTTTATTGAACTATTTCATATTTATGCCGAAATGAATGCAAATTTCAATTATATATGCAATAACAAAAAAACATGTTTTTAGGTCGTCCGTAGGAAGAGACCTTATGGCAGCATCCTTCGTGTGTGTTGTCTGTGTACATGTATGTGTCTGTCTGTCTGTCGGGGTGTGTCAACAATTTGGTATACACTTTTTGTTTTGTCCATTTCTTCTCCATACAATAACCAATTGCAATCAAACTTCGGTCATAGATGCAACATGGAAACCTTCATATGTTAATGAGGTCATAGGTCACATATCAAGGTCTAAGGTCATCTGAGGTCAAGATGTAAAATTCAGTACACATTTTTTGTATTGTCCATTTCTTTTCCATACAATAACCAATTGCAATCATACTTCGGTCATAGATGCAATATGGAAACCTTCATATGTTAATGAGGTCATAGGTCACATACCAAGGTCAAAGGTTATCTGAGGTAAAGATGTAAAATTCAGTACACATTTTCTGTATTGTCCATTTCTTTTCCATACAATGACCAATTGCAACCAAACTTCAGTCATAGATGCAACATGGAAACCTTCATATGTTAATGAGGTCAAAGGTCACATACCAAGGTCAAAGGTCATCTGAGGTCAAGATGTAAAATTTAGTACACACTTTTTGTATTGTCCATTTCTTTTCCATACAATGACCAATTGCAACCAAACCTCTGGCATAGATGCAACATGGAAACCTTCATATGTAAATGAGGTCAAAAGTCACATACCAAGGTCAAAGGTCATCTAAGGTCAAATTTTAGTACACACTTTTTGTATTGTCCATTTCCTTTCCATACAATGACCAATTGCAACCAAACCTTGGTCATAGATGCAACATGGAAACCTTCATATGTTAATGATGTCAAAGGTCATCTGAGGTCAAGATGTAACATTTAGTACACACTTTTTGTATTGTCCATTTCTTTTCCATACAATGACCAATTGCAACCAAACCTCTGGCATAGATGCAACATGGAAACCTTCATATGTAAATGAGGTCAAAGGTCACATACCAAGATCAAAGGTCATCTGAGGTCAACATTTAGTACACACTTTTTGTATTGTCCATTTCTTTTCCATACAATGACCAATTGCAACAAAACCTCGGTCATAGATGCAACATGGAAACCTTCATATGTTAATGAAGTCAAAGGTCACATACCAAGGTCAAAGGTCATCTGAGGTTAAGATGTAAACTTGGGGGAGCACACCACTAAGTCGGGTTTGCGCGGCACTTCCGGCAAAACTTGAGTACGATAATAGTTCCTTTTGACCAAATGAATGTGCAAAATTGGCATCAATTTGAGGGGTAATTATATCAAATTTGTGTTTTATGGATTTTATGGATTATATATTTAATGTTTAGAACAGAAAATCCGATGAATTTAGCTGAAATATAAATAACGGGCCGATTTACACACATGGTGCATGAACGGGAAATAACCGAATATTGACTCGCGTAATCATACCATTTAATTTTGCCGACTTCTAGCAAAATCGACGGCCTATCTCATCTCATATTAAGATATGTTAAAGTACAGGGATGGTCCTATAACATATAAAAAATTCAGAGATCTAATCGCTAGCCAACTGGATTTACAGCGATTTGAATTCGTAGTACGTACCGTGTAAAGTCAATGGGGAGCGACTTAGTGTTGTGCTCCCTTTAAGGTAAAATCCTAGATTCCATGTCTCCGAATGGCTCCGATCCACGTGCATTGCACAATGATATAAATAATAGTCGGGTTTCACCCAAATCTATGCATACGTTTGAGATCTGGCCAGTTTTCTCGTATTTAGGCCAATTTTGTCGGTTTTGACATGGACCAGGGGGGGTTGCTCTTTTTTATACACAAAATGTGACCTTTTCAGTTGCTATGTTATAGTTCAACATTATCATTGACTGATCAAAATCAAAATCGGTTGGATTTGACTCAAAAAATTGAATTTTCTTGAGCGTAGGCCTAGAACGCTGCGTGGAGATAGGATAAAAAAACAAAAAAATAGCAGAATAGTGATTTTTACGCAAAGATGCGGCCTCCGTAATCAGGGCGTATCTCTAAAACGGAAAATTCGATTAACATAATAATTGGCTACTTTATTCAAAATTTCATGCTGAACAAGTTGATATCAAATTTGTAATGATTCTGACAATAAGTGGTACCTTTAAGGGAGCACACCACTAAGTCAGGTTTGCGCGGCACTTCCGGCAAAACTTGAGTACGATAATAGTTCCTTTTGACCAAATGAATGTGCAAAATTGGCATCAATTTGAGGGGTAATGATATCAAATTTGTGTTTTATGGATTTTATGGATTATATATTTAATGTTTAGAACAGAAAATCCGATGAATTTAGCTGAAATATAAATAACGGGCCGATTTACACACATGGTGCATGAACGGGAAATAACCGAATATTGACTCGCGTAATCATACCATTTAATTTTGCCGACTTCTAGCAAAAAAATCTCGACGGCCTATCTCATCTCATATTAAGATATGTTAAAGTACAGGGATGGTCCTATAACATATAAAAAAATCAGAGATCTAATCGCTAGCCAACTGGATTTACAGCGATTTGAATTCGTAGTACGTACCGTGTAAAGTCAATGGGGAGCGACTTAGTGTTGTGCTCCCTTTAAGGTAAAATCCTAGATTCCATGTCTCCGAATGGCTCCGATCCACGTGCATTGCACAATGATATAAATAATAGTCGGGTTTCACCCAAATCTATGCATACGTTTGAGATCTGGCCAGTTTTCTCGTATTTAGGCCAATTTTGTCGGTTTTGACATGGACCAGGGGGGGTTGCTCTTTTTTATACACAAAATGTGACCTTTTCAGTTGCTATGTTATAGTTCAACATTATCATTGACTGATCAAAATCAAAATCGGTTGGATTTGACTCAAAAAATTGAATTTTCTTGAGCGTAGGCCTAGAACGCCGCGTGGAGATAGGATAAAAAAACAAAAAAATAGCAGAATAGTGATTTTTACGCAAAGATGCGGCCTCCGTAATCAGGGCGTATCTCTAAAACGGAAAGTTCGATTAACATAATAATTGGCTACTTTATTCAAAATTTCATGCTGAACAAGTTGATATCAAATTTGTAATGATTCTGACAATAAGTGGTACCTTTAAGGGAGCACACCACTAAGTCGGGTTTGCGCGGCACTTCCGGCAAAACTTGAGTACGATAATAGTTCCTTTTGACCAAATGAATGTGCAAAATTGGCATCAATTTGAGGGGTAATTATATCAAATTTGTGTTTTATGGATTTTATGGATTATATATTTAATGTTTAGAACAGAAAATCCGATGAATTTAGCTGAAATATAAATAACGGGCCGATTTACACACATGGTGCATGAACGGGAAATAACCGAATATTGACTCGCGTAATCATACCATTTAATTTTGCCGACTTCTAGCAAAATCGACGGCCTATCTCATCTCATATTAAGATATGTTAAAGTACAGGGATGGTCCTATAACATATAAAAAATTCAGAGATCTAATCGCTAGCCAACTGGATTTACAGCGATTTGAATTCGTAGTACGTACCGTGTAAAGTCAATGGGGAGCGACTTAGTGTTGTGCTCCCTTTAAGGTAAAATCCTAGATTCCATGTCTCCGAATGGCTCCGATCCACGTGCATTGCACAATGATATAAATAATAGTCGGGTTTCACCCAAATCTATGCATACGTTTGAGATCTGGCCAGTTTTCTCGTATTTAGGCCAATTTTGTCGGTTTTGACATGGACCAGGGGGGGTTGCTCTTTTTTATACACAAAATGTGACCTTTTCAGTTGCTATGTTATAGTTTAACATTATCATTGACTGATCAAAATCAAAATCGGTTGGATTTGACTCAAAAAATTGAATTTTCTTGAGCGTAGGCCTAGAACGCTGCGTGGAGATAGGATAAAAAAACAAAAAAATAGCAGAATAGTGATTTTTACGCAAAGATGCGGCCTCCGTAATCAGGGCGTATCTCTAAAACGGAAAATTCGATTAACATAATAATTGGCTACTTTATTCAAAATTTCATGCTGAACAAGTTGATATCAAATTTGTAATGATTCTGACAATAAGTGGTACCTTTAAGGGAGCACACCACTAAGTCAGGTTTGCGCGGCACTTCCGGCAAAACTTGAGTACGATAATAGTTCCTTTTGACCAAATGAATGTGCAAAATTGGCATCAATTTGAGGGGTAATGATATCAAATTTGTGTTTTATGGATTTTATGGATTATATATTTAATGTTTAGAACAGAAAATCCGATGAATTTAGCTGAAATATAAATAACGGGCCGATTTACACACATGGTGCATGAACGGGAAATAACCGAATATTGACTCGCGTAATCATACCATTTAATTTTGCCGACTTCTAGCAAAAAAATCTCGACGGCCTATCTCATCTCATATTAAGATATGTTAAAGTACAGGGATGGTCCTATAACATATAAAAAAATCAGAGATCTAATCGCTAGCCAACTGGATTTACAGCGATTTGAATTCGTAGTACGTACCGTGTAAAGTCAATGGGGAGCGACTTAGTGTTGTGCTCCCTTTAAGGTAAAATCCTAGATTCCATGTCTCCGAATGGCTCCGATCCACGTGCATTGCACAATGATATAAATAATAGTCGGGTTTCACCCAAATCTATGCATACGTTTGAGATCTGGCCAGTTTTCTCGTATTTAGGCCAATTTTGTCGGTTTTGACATGGACCAGGGGGGGTTGCTCTTTTTTATACACAAAATGTGACCTTTTCAGTTGCTATGTTATAGTTCAACATTATCATTGACTGATCAAAATCAAAATCGGTTGGATTTGACTCAAAAAATTGAATTTTCTTGAGCGTAGGCCTAGAACGCCGCGTGGAGATAGGATAAAAAAACAAAAAAATAGCAGAATAGTGATTTTTACGCAAAGATGCGGCCTCCGTAATCAGGGCGTATCTCTAAAACGGAAAGTTCGATTAACATAATAATTGGCTACTTTATTCAAAATTTCATGCTGAACAAGTTGATATCAAATTTGTAATGATTCTGACAATAAGTGGTACCTTTAAGGGAGCACACCACTAAGTCGGGTTTGCGCGGCACTTCCGGCAAAACTTGAGTACGATAATAGTTCCTTTTGACCAAATGAATGTGCAAAATTGGCATCAATTTGAGGGGTAATGATATCAAATTTGTGTTTTATGGATTTTATGGATTATATATTTAATGTTTAGAACAGAAAATCCGATGAATTTAGCTGAAATATAAATAACGGGCCGATTTACACACATGGTGCATGAACGGGAAATAACCGAATATTGACTCGCGTAATCATACCATTTAATTTTGCCGACTTCTAGCAAAAAAATCTCGACGGCCTATCTCATCTCATATTAAGATATGTTAAAGTACAGGGATGGTCCTATAACATATAAAAAATTCAGAGATCTAATCGCTAGCCAACTGGATTTACAGCGATTTGAATTCGTAGTAGTAGTACGTAGCGTGTAAAGTCAATGGGGAGCGACTTAGTGTTGTGCTCCCTTGGCTACATATGTAAAATTGATTACATTTAAACAGATGAAGTACAATTGCAACCAAACTACCCATATAAACGGACGACCTATTGGGACCGCTGTCCCTATTTTTTTAGTTCAAATTATAAAAATGTGGACGTTCAGGTTTCATTTGATACCAAATTTGCCAAGATTGACAAATTATGAAATTTTAGGTGTCTTGTCCTGTTTTGCTTGGAACTGCTTTCACCAATAAAAAAAAAAAAATTGAAACCTTTTTTTAATATGAAGTTAAACTTTCGATCTCAACACAAGAAATATTTACCTGGAATTTTCAGGTGTTACTACACCTTTCATCAGCAGACTAATGACTCGACTTGACCTTTTGGAGGTGTGACGTCAGAATCGGGTCATAGACTCTTGGTAATTTGTACCTGCCCCCGTCTTTGTTGAGTGATGGTTGGTTGGCTCTGATGTAAATAGCCTCCTTGACACCTCTCTCGAACCAACGAGGATCCCTATCCAAGATTTTGACTTTCTCTAAGTCAACACTGTGTCCTGGTGACTCAATATGGATGTGTTGGGATACCTCGGACGAGGTGGAACTAGGACGCCTGTGCTCTAGAAACCGGGTCTTTAATGAGCGTTCGGTTTCTCCGATGTATGATTCGGAGCAAAGACCCCGGGCAGTCTGACCCTGACAAGGGATCATGTACACTGGGCCTACAGTGTCCTTCTTCTCAGTTTTGTCTTTTGGAGAGACCAGAAGCGCATACTTCAAACCCACGCGCACACTACGCCAACTTCTGGCTATTTACATCAGAGCCAACCAACCATCACTCAACAAAGACGGGGGCAGGTACAAATTACCAAGAGTCGAGTCATTAGTCTGCTGATGAAAGGTGTAGTACATTTGTAACACCTGAAAATTCCAGGTAAATATTTTTTGTGTTGAGATCGAAAGTTAAACTTCATATTATTTATCACCAACACAGATGAACTTTCATTCTAATAGAAACCTTTTTTGGTTGTCTTTTTCAACTTTCAAAAGAAAACATTTTAGGCATTGGCCATCCTCATGATCATAGATTTTGAATAAAAGGGCAGGTATCCCAGTATTACAATTGTAAAAATATGAAAGTAACAGTTAAAATTATTATTTTGATTAGGCTAAATTAAAAAAATCTTTTGTCTCAAAGCTTTTCAGTTTTTCAAAACCTAATGCGGAATGCGGTTTTTTTTTAAATGTTTTTTTTTTTTAATATAAAATATTGATATCCTTGTAAAAGTGACTTTTTGTATTTAAAATGATGTGATCAATGAAAATATGAAAAATCTGTGACATTTGGGTGTTTTTTTATTTTGTTGGTTTTCTTGAAAAAAAATTAAAAAATAAGAATTTTGTTTTTCTAATGCGCATCAATAAACTAGGAAGCTTTGAGACAATGATTTTGTTAATTTAGCCGTAGGTTTATAAAGTCATTGATTGAAATTGTTTTTGCATTTACAGCCCCATTGACAGAATCAGAGATGGCATTGTTATTGAACAATTTACATCAAAGGGACTGGAGTCCCATTTGATCGAACATCAGCGTGCCTTGATTGCTCCTGATGAAGGAGACAAATTCATTCAAATGTGCCTGGTAAAGGGATCTACCTCAGACAGGTCGCTCTTCAACCAACTGTTGGATGGCACAAAGGGTACAGTTGTAAGATCAGGTGAGTTGATCATCTTTTACAGGTAGTATGTCTTGTTTGCCTCCCCAGAAAGGTTTGTGTTGTTACACTTTTTGTTTTCATGTTTTCATAATTCCTTCAAAGGCTATCTCAGCAAATTTGGTATAATTTTGAAGCTCTGTTTAAAGCTATCTGCCTGCAAAGTGGTATTATTGGTATAGCTCATACGGACACTACATGTAAGTGGAGATCAAGCTTTTTGTAATGTGAGGACCAGGGGCGGTGCCATACATGTACAAACTCTTAGCGAAATTACCATGCTGTGTTCTTTTACAATAACTCATCATCCCTGATATTACAAATACCATTCTGGTCCCATTTTAAAGGTTATTTAGTAGTCTTTTAAGTATGTGGTTCAACAGACTTGTCACCTATTTATAAGAACTAATTAATTATGGATAAGGCCATGATCATCAGCTTTCTTTCTATTCGCTACAGTCAACTTGAACAATCGGACACAGTTTACCAGATTTATAAATGACTATAGAAAAATGTGTTCATCCTACATGTATGATAGCAATACATTTTTGAAAGCTTGTAACTAGAGTTTTAAACAGGGAAGGGTACAACCTTTAAAATAAAAAAATCTAAAATAAAATTGGAGATATTCACTATATATTCACTATATTATCTTACCGACGTAGTAACCTTTGACTATAGTCTGATTGGTAATTTCATAAAATGTCAAGTAAATAACGATAAGTATTAAAAAAATATATGGATCTTAAAAAAGAAATGTTGATATTTTACAGAACATTGTGATCATACCATTTTAGCACTTGGTCCTTCTCTAATTTTGATGGTATGTGGACACGGATAGTCAATCTGTGATTTGGATTACTCAATGCAATTGCCCATGAAATAAGTACTCTTACTACCTGCAAGCAAATATAACCATGGACGGGTTTGATTTGTGAGCAGCTACTGCTAGCCTGAGCAATAGTCTGGTCTTGTGGTTGTAGATTCAGGATGAACAACAAGACCTTGTTGAAGCCTGTTTCACAACAACCAAACATCATTTATATTATTTACGTAATTATATGGATATTTATTCGGGAAATTTGATTTAAAATGTATTGGTTAAATTTGTTATGAAAAAATAGTTGCTTTTATAAAAATATAAAATAAATTGTTTGTTTTAAAATTCCCATTTCCTATTTTATTTTATTCACACGGAAATATATAAGACATATAAACAAAAAGTGTTTTTGTATTTTTTTTGTATATCATTTTAAAGAGCAAATGTTAACAATATAGACATTTTAACAAAGTAAATGAACTGAGTGTTTACAAATCAAACTGGTAATTCTATGTACAGAGCTCTGATGGGCCAATCAATTGGTTCACTGTAACCATGAAAGTAACAGCTGCAACTTGGAAAATAATCGAACACAATTGACTGGTAAAAAAGCCAATGAATGTGGCATGGGACAGGATTACAGGAAAAGATATGGAAAACAACATCAAAAATATAAATAAGAGAAAACTAAATATAAATAGCTGGAGGTCATTGACATCGAGAGAGTCTAGACAACTAACTCTGAAGAGTTGGAGAGAAAGGGGCCGGTCATGCAACACTTAAAATATTGGAGTCCCTTTAGTATGTTGCCAACAACATTGTCTTGGAGGCTGTTCCACCGTTAAACAGCTGTGAGAATGAAGTTACTGTCTAAGCAGGAAGTTCTGGCAGTCCGCAATGACAGGGCATGACCTTGCATTGAAACACTTGATGTAGCATGCCGTTGAACCACAGATAGTCAAAACCATGGTTTTGACTCTCTGTTGGTTGAACATGGTGTGGGGAGCAATGCTGCCAAATCTTGTGGACAGTGTTTAGTGTGCATTTTGTACAAGACCGTGAAGTAGGCTTGTGATGCTGAGATGCGATAGCCGATAGACCTGTAACTTCATGAGCACCCATGATTTTGATTATAACAGTAAAATCATGATCAGTTAGAGAAAATGTTTCAGATATATATTTACAAAGATTATTTTAATACAGATATAAATATCAAAATAATACAGAATTCAAACATTGTAAATAATATCAGTAAATGTTGATGCCATATGTTAAAATATTTTATGATGAATACATTGATCTTCCCTAACAAATTTCTTACTCACAGTAATGTATGTCATACTACATGTATTTTGAGAAGATAGGTTGATTTAATACCACTTCTTACAATTTATATCTTGCAGGGACAACTGGAAAGTCAACTCTAATGACGGTACCTGAGTCAGCCATCGGGTTTGTGGTTCTTACCTGGACGAAGACATTTCTCCAGGACCAGGCTGCTCAACTCTATGGCCGGCAAGATGGCCTAATGGATCGCTTCTTAATTATGTGCCCTAAACCAACACTGCTGCTCTCTGAGGATGTAAGTGTATTGCTATTTTGAAAATGTTGTAATTTGGTATCATATCCTAAACACTTCAATAAACCGAATGATCTGGCTGTGAATTTTTGAATATTTGATCTGCTGATTGGTGACATGTGATCATCCCCTAGTTATACTCAGAGCCATGTATTTTCCATGAGAAACAATTTCACTCTTATATGTACAGTCATCATAAAAATTAACTATACAGGTAATAAATGGGATTTTAACTCTAAAAATATACATCCTACCTAAAAGTATGAAATTATAAAGTTGTTGAGAAATTTATCTTCTTTAATATGAGATATTGCGTGCTAGGATCGGTTGAATATTGAAGCAGTGACAAACCAAAATGTAAGGTAGAGGCAAAATTTAATTTTCACATTTCGCTTGTCAACACGGGAGAGTATGGCATGTAGCGTGTGTGTGGCGTATTGATCCATCGGAACAATACGGCCGACTATCCAACCTTCGCATGCATCCCCCAATTGCATACCGGTTATTGATAATGTGCCTGTACATGTAGCTGGGTCCGCGTGTAGAAAAGAAAAATGTGAAAATGAAAACCGGACTCCACATTACATTTATAAGTATCACTTCCTCAATAATCAAATGATCCTACCGTGCAATATCTCATATTGAAGAAAGATAAATTTCTCAACAACTATATTATTTAATATAATAGGATATATTTCTAGAGTTAGAAGCCCATATATTACCTGTATAGTTACTTTTTTATGACTGTATAGGAAACCAAGTAAGCCTTGCACAAATCAAAGTCTGATTTTAATATCATCAACACATGTAAACATCAAGCTTTAGATTGTTACCTTTGTAATTAATATTTATCCATAAAAATCAGGAAATATGATGAATACACATGTATGCTTAAGCATTTCCTTTTAAATTCTTCATATTTTTAAGACATTTAACTTCATATGAAACTAGAAAAACATACAAGAGGTATCTTTAAATGTGATGGGTCACACAAACACTAATGCAAATAGAGGTGACTTGCCTTTTGGTCATTGTGTTTATAATCTGCTCAAAAAAAGTTTGGAAATTTGTATTCAATCGCCATTTCTTTGAATATTATGTGATATATTCATATTGTGAATCATACCAATGCAAAGCTGATGTGTTTTACTTTCTAAAGATACCTCATTTGTAGCAATCACTTGTTTCAGTGCTTTTGTGATTGAAAATAAAATTCCATACTTTTTTGGGCAGTTTATATATGTAACAATCCTTGTCACCCACATTCTACCAATCAAAACGACCTACTCAAAAATAGCCTCAATTAAAGTTAAGCCCACACACCCATTCAAAATCTGTCACTCTACACGGCCATTTAAAACCAAATCAAGATCAGTAGATTAGATAGCATACATGTACATTGGTTTGATGTTTTTAATTTCTTTATTTATTAGAGGAAGAAAGCACTTCTCAAGAAAGAACAGTATCCTGACAATATGCAGGGACTTGATGGTCTCTACAGTGAGATCTATATCTACCACTCCCTTCCAAGATTATATACCTTCTCAGAGGAAGCGGGAACATATCTTGAGTAAGTATTATATGCATGGTTTATGAAAGTACTGAGGTGAGAAAAACCTCATTTAGGTACATTTAAACATTTTATTCTTGAATGTTGTGTATTTATGGTGACAACAGATGCATATCGAAGTTAATTTATCCCTAACCTTTTACAAACATTTTCCAAGGGAATCTTTTTGAACGACAAAAACGGGGGCAAAAAGAATGGCGCCGCCACTCGGCCTTGAACCCACAACCTCTCGTTTGCGAGACGGACGCTCTACCAGTGCGCCTCGGGCCAACCATACTATGGCGAGTATATTCGTCCAACTATGTATGTAGCCTGGGGCCATTATTTCATCGAAAAAGTACCACACCAGTGTGCACAGGCAGACTTTACCGTGGACATTTGTGGCACTGTGGGTGGGTGGTGAGGGTTAAATGAAACTTATAGTGTGGCCACTAAACTGCTAAAATTCCATCTTAAATCTTGGCAATGGCATGCAGTTTTTAAAGGCTGACATCTTAGCTAGCTAGATAGATATATATTACATGTACCTGGGCATCTCATAAGGCCAGATGACAACATTCAAACTTGTTATTTAATTTACACATGTATTTGGTCAACAATTCTCATTTTTGGCTCAAATATACTTTATGGTAAATCAGTAATTTTACACAGCCCCATATTTAAGACTAATATCAGCCAACCCTGTGCATATTTAACTCAGAAATTATCAAAACAAAATATTAGAAATTCTTAAGTTATAAGAAACATAATTCATAAAATATGTTTAAATAACACCCATACCACTTGCAAGTTAAGGTTTAGAATTATAGGATATTTGGGTTTTTTCTGGGTTTTTGTATATAAAGAGCAAATGTGAACAATAGCCCAACATCAGACATTAACAAAGTTAATGAACTGAGTGATTACAAATCAAACGGGTATAACTCTCAACAGAGAGCTCTGATGGGCCAATCAATTGGTTCACTGCGACTCAGAAAATAATCAAAAATACAAGTACCGTATTATCCCTATTAAGTGCCCAGGGCAGTTAGCTAAGTCATTTTGGGTGGGCGCTTATTAGATTACCTTTTTTTAAACTCTACAAATTCTTAAGACTTTGAATACATAATAGCTCGTTCGTCTGGTATCCGTGTAAGCACAGTCCCTGTAGCCTAATGGAGTAACCGATCGCCGCGATAGCGAGAGGGACCGGGTTCGAGGCTGTGTATTTTTAAGGTCTTTGTTAATTTAATTCTCGCCAGTTTGTCCGAGTCTATATATTATTAATTTCTTTCTCTCTGCTATAAATCTTTGTTGTCACAATAATTTTTGGTGGTGCAAATGAATGACACAATGAATGACTACGATACACGGAACTGTTGCACAAGTGGAATTCCCCAAGCGAGTAAAACGGGACTAAATTAAAATCTAAAAAAATACATATCAAAAGAGGATGTAAAAATTCTTGAAGCCACTTAGTAAGATCGCTTAACTTAATTAACTAATTACAAAAGTGTCCTTCACCACATGTTACTTCTTATGTATCTATTTATCATATGCAGTGGACTCAAACTTGAAATTTGACTACTTTGGTAATTTTACATAGTGATAAACAATACTTTCATTCTGGGTATACCGTGTAAATTAAGGTTATAATTAAATTGTAATTAATATGCAAATTACAATATTTTTTACCAAATTTCACTGCTCGATTTTTGTATTAGTATGTTTTCAATATATTATCATGTATGTATCAGTTTGATACAACCAATTACTTCAATTGTGTGCTTCTTTTAGTACAGCAGGTCCAATTTAAAAAAAAACGCATCTGAAAATTCTTGTTTACATTGCCAACAATGGACTAATTAACTCTCAATTAGCCGATTTTGACTTAATGATAGGAATTTTTAACAAAAAAAGTGGTATGAATTAGCAGAGGGTGACAATACCTAAAACATATATCAAAATAGGGTTTTTTTTGGCAATTTTGACCATGTAACACCACCTTGTGACATGGGACCATATATAATATGCATACATTTCCTTGCACAATACCTGATTTTAAATTTCACTGCTTGTATTACTTTGTGTGAATAAATGCATTAAAAACATCAATGCCTTTTCTCTGATGTTATTGTGAGAACACTAACAGTTATTACATGTTACAATCAAGTTTGGGAATAACCCTACTAACGATAAACTTTTTTCACGCTACACAGGGAGGACAGGGATGACCAAACCAGAATAAAAATAAACCTTATGGATCAGATATCCGCAGGGTTATGTGACGTCAGCCCATCAATGAGAGACAAGGCGTCTTTCAAGACGCACATTTTAACACCAAAGTAAGTATTTTTAACCAGAGTCTATGTAAAACGTGTCTGCCAAAATGTTGGAATGGTTGCAGTCCAAGCTACTATAGACCTCAGACCATATCGTACCTACACATTTTGAACCTGCTGATTTGCAATCTGTTTGTATAGAAATGCAAGAATCCAAAGTGTTTTAGCCGACTCGCAAGTGTTTATTATTTCATTGAAAAACCTTTCACATCAGGTTGTCAGTGGCGACACCATAATCATAAATTGGGGTGGGGGGGGGGGGGGGGGGGGCAACAGGGGAAAGAAACAATTTAGGGGGGCAAGAATTAAAAAATGTGTGCACAACATGCAATTTTTTTCACAATTTTATGATAAAACTGTCAAATTTGGTCTAATTGCCCAATTTTAGCAGTGTTTTAGCCGACTCGCAAGTGTTCATTACTTCATTGAAAACATTTCACATCAGGTTGTCAGTGGCGGCACCAGCATCCTTAATTTGTGGGGGGGGGGGGAAGAAACAATTTAGGGGGAGACAAGAATTACAAAATGTGCGCGAAACATAATTTAGATTAAAATTCAAAAAATAGATTGTACCGGTGCGTTACAATTTATTTTCAAACAATAATTTTGAAGTAATTAGGAATCATATCGATCTGTAACTTGGAACGATCTTCATGCTTTATGATCAAAAATGCAAATCTGCAAGAAAATCTGCTTTCATTATAAAATCAATGATAGAGGGCCCTACTTGGAAAAGATCACGTAATGTGCATCTAACCCTAACCAATAAAGCTATGTTTTTGTGCATGATCAGGGGGAGGGGGAAAAGTACTATTTTTTTACCCGAAAAATCACCAAGTCCCCCCCCCCAAAAAAAATTGATCGCGAGACCATCCGCACCCCAGACCTGTCCCTCTACCAACTGAGCTAAACTGCCAGCGCATATGTGGGCTACAATATGCCTGCGGTAGGTGATGTCATTGAGGCAATGCTGCAGCACGTGCGTGGAGATAATTTCTGGCAGTGAGATTTAGTGAGATTCAGCTGGGTTAGGGTTAATCAACATGAAAATTGACATTTATTAACCCTAACCAGTAAAGCTATGTTTTTGTGCGTGATCGAGGGGATGAACAAAGTACTATTTTTTATCCCGAAAAATCACCCAGCACCCCCCGAGATTCAATCGCGGGACCATCCGCACCACAGTCTGTCCCTCTACCAACTGAGCTAAACTGCCAGCGCATATGCGGGCTAAAACTTCCTGCCACCATATGCCTGCGGTAGGTGACGTCATCGAGGCAATGCATTAGTGAGATTTAGTGAGATTCAGCTGGGTTAGGGTTAAGGATGATCTTCATTGAAATGCTTAACAGGGTATGAAAACGTGTTGACCCTGTACATTTAAATTATTTCCAATGTACCAACCTAAACATATAATTTTATCAAATTATTCTGAGCCACCCTGTATATAAGTCAGTGATAAGTTGGTTTGATGAACAATAATTTGTTTCATTTATGTTTTGTGATCTTTATGTATTTCCAGGATTGCTTGTTTACTCCACATTCTTGACCGGGCGTTCCGTACCCTTAAAAAGGGGGATGATAAGTGGACAAATGAAATATCGGTAGATACATGTAGAAGGGCCAAAACAATTATGGACTATGTTGGAGATCAGCGTCAAATCCTGATACAGGTAAGTCTGTTAGCCAGCGCAGTAGCTAGTATGTAATTGCTAATGTTTTTTAGAAGGTTGATCATCAAACTAACAGGATTTGGAAAAATGTATGGACACCTGTGTGTTATAAAAGAGTATGCATACACCATTATTGAATATTAAATAAAAAATAAAGCTCATAACTTGAACATAACATACCAATTGAGCATTTATATAGCACTTTTACACATCCATGGACCACAGTGCTTAAAATAATGAAAACATAAAATTTAAAAATACAGTTTTAAACATCACTCGCACTATGATGGTAGAATAAGTGAGTTTTGAACAACTTCTTAATGGTCAAGGAAGTGTCAACCATTTGATTTTGATGATCAACTTTTGCTTCTAAGTTTGAGAATATTGAATAAAAGTACGTAAAAGTAGCTCATACATTTATAGAAAGGAAATTTGATAAGGAATCCGATGGTGATATCAATGTGCAAAGAAGATTTCTTGATGCAACCCAGCATGTTTAGCGTCACTACAATACCAACAGGTTTTTTCACCAAAACAAACAGTGCCAAACATGTGCAGATGGGGGTCGTCTGGACTTCCACTTCTAATACATGGTGGAGATAGGCATAACTTGGCCAAATATATGAAAAAGAAGTTCAATCCCAACTAAACATACTTGTGTTATTAGAAAAATAAAGGATCTTTAAGAAAAACAAGAGAGGACTGAATTGAAGTCACATCAATTGTACTACCTTTAGAAGGATTTTCTTAAATACCCTCGTTTGACCACATTATAAGCCTTTCATTGTACTGTAATGTCAATGGGGAACCAGTAGACACTGGTGACAGAAATCACTGGTCATGTGATGAAAATGAAGCATGCTGGTGTTGCTCACAGCTCAAGAAACCTTCTTTGATCAATGTGATACCAAATGAACCAAAAAAGCAATTTTTTAAACCCAGATTTGTATTTAAGAGAACGTACAGTACACATTAGTGCTAACCATGAACTACGAAGGTCAAGTGGTGCACACATTAGTAAACATTAACGAAACTCGAATTAATGATGGTTGCCACATGATATCGGAAATTAACTCCTTGTTTACCATTCGTTCCTCATGACTCCCATTGTTTGATGATACCATAATATGAAGCATAGTCATTAAATTGCTGCTTCATGGCCACCTTGCTATAGTGTTATAATGTTTTTATTTACTTCCTTGACCCTGAAAGCATGGGTATTGCCACCAACATCAATTCTCTATGATGAGTCTATAAGGAAATAATTGTTGATCAGAGCGTTGTAATCCGAATGGTCGCACTCATCCAAAGATTTAATATGATCTGGCGACGCATTGCATTCCAAAACTACAGTCGCACAACGCTGTTATGGTCACGCAGATGTGGCATAGCACACAAGGGAATGATTTGAAATGATCGAAAATTATTTAGTTTTGATTATAGTAATATGTATTTTTCAAAATGTCAACACTGAATCTTAAAAAAGAAATCAGAAGAGTGGCGCCACTCCAATTAAATGATACCAATCAATAAGGATCCGAGGTGGTCTTTGAGTTTGATGTTTCCATATATTGACTTATGTTGAAAAGACGCCTTGCTCTGTCAAAGATCTCAACTAAAAATCTAAAATATATAGTTATCTGGGGGGGGGGGGGGGGGGGGAGTCTGGTTTTGTACCAGTAAACTCAACTGCATTAATTGTTGCCAGAACCAAAAGTTGATTAGAAAATAAAGTTAATGATCTGAGATTACCTGTCTTTCTTATTCTTTCACTTTTCAGGCCAATAGTTGTGGTGAATCATCCAGAAAGCGAGTGAGACACATCTCAGATGATGACGTCATGAAGAATATCCTTCTTCAGCCTGGGCCATTTGTGAACCCCAGGAAGGGTGCCAGACAATTCAGCTCTAACACTGGGGTATGTTTATAAACAAACTGCAACAAGGATTCGATACCCCTGTATCGGATTGATATTCCATAGATTATGAGCATAATGTAAACAAAAACAGGTGGATGTTTCCCTCAGTGTCTATTGAATACAGTCTAATCTCGATTATCCGAACTAAGCAATGGCAGATAAGTGAAAAATCTGGATAATGCAAATTACATGAAATTCTGTATTGACTGTTGGAAGTACTACAATTAGAACAACAAAAGAATATTGAATGAGGGATTATGATTGAGTGACAAATGTATTATTTAAGCATGCGCAGTACTACACTACCAACGTCAAAAGATGACCTTCAAATACATCGGTGTATGAAAATATGGTGACTACTGTACATGTAGCCTGTACAATATAAGAAGTGTCAACCCTATTATTTTGATGATCAACTTTTGCTTCTAAGTTTGAGAATATTGAATAAAAGTACATAAAAGAATACATTTATAAAAAAGGAAATTTGATAAGGAATCCGATGGTGATATCAATGTGATACCAAATAAACTAAATTTTGAGAAATGAACCAAAAAGCGATTTAAAAAAAAAAAATGTTACCCCAAATTTTTCAGACAGCATAACTATAAAATAAAAAATGGTAATTTGTTCTAATATACATTTTTGTAAACCAGACAATTTTGTCTAGGAAGCATTTTTTTCTTTTTCCAAAATAAGGCTTAGTTTTGGAAATATTGCTAAAAACATTGGAAAAGTGTAAAAGTTGTGTTTTTTTTTGCATACGTTTCGCTAGAAATGGATGCATATATCTGGAGTTTAAAATCCATAATCTAACAAATTGCCTCCTAGCGCTGAAAGTCCTCTACACAATGGTAGTAAAAGCTTACCTGATAGTTTGATATTTTTTTAGTTATGCTGTCTGAAAAATCGTAAAATTCTAGAAAACAGCGATTTAGTAAAAAATATTGACATTTTCCACCATTTAAAGCTAAATGTTCTCGAAAACATGGACGTGTGACCCGAAAGGCGAGTATACTATTATGAACAATTAAAATAAACTATCAGATTCAATTTATATTGTCACAATGTGAAGAAATTGGAAGAAAACGAAAATTTAAATGATCGTTTTGTTTTTTGCGTCTATGTCGCGGATATTAAGCGGCGCGTCTAGTATTACGCACGGGAAGATTCATCGCGCGACGCAATGATCGAACAGCTGTCGTAGCATTTAAAAAGCGCGGAACTCCGCTTAATTTCCCGTCAAATAACCATGCGCCTTTTTTTGACTCAAACTTACCAAAACAACAATTTTATATCACCCAAAAGAACGGGAAATAATCGCTTCCGATTAGTAACTTATGATGGTAATGATAGAATTCATATAAAAGTATAAAATAATAGAGAAATATGAAATTCAATTTTTGAACCAAGTGCCGGGTTGACACTGCCCTTAAAGGGGCTTTGGACATTTTCCTTGCATCATTTCTTAATCAGGAATAAGTAATTATGACAGTTATTATATAGAGAGCAAATGTGTACAATGACCAAACAGAAATTAACAAGGTTAATGAACTGAATGATTGCAAATCAAACTGGTAACTCTCTACATAGAGCTCTGATGTACCAATCAATTAGTTCACCGTAACTCAGAAAATATGCATAATACAAGAAACACTAATGGGCAGCGGTTAAAAAGCCAATGACATAACAATAAAATAAACGTCCAAACATAATATAGCTGGAAGTCATGGACATAATAAGAGAACTAAACAACAAATTAAACTTGTGAACTAAATCTATCAGTAGCTGCCTGTCTTCACCAACTATCTGTGCTTCACCTAGCCCAGCTGGCTACATGCTTTCTCCCCATCCAAGTATTAACTTTCATTTGAACCTTGAACTACCATGCTAACGGTAAAAATGAATGTTGAAAGGATTTGATTCAAGGGTGTCATGAAAGAGTTGTGCCATGTAGGATGCATTTTCTTCAAATCTCATTATGTTTGTGATATTCCTTATTTTCAGTTGACAGGAGAGAAGCTAACTCCATACCTCCGCAAAATGGCAGACAGTGGCATGGGTGAGATAGTCGAGGTAGGACAACAGGTTGGACTAATAAAGAGTTATCCAATGGATGAGGGCACACTTGCACAAGTAGGGTTAACCCCCAAAAAGTATAAAAATGCCCTGCAGACCCCCCAGATGCTCACCAGCTTAAAGCTGACAGCTTGTCAAGAAGAGTTTTTCCTTACTCATGGAGGAGGAAAAACAAGGAAGCGATTGTTTGAAAATGGTGATGGTGAAGAAGAAGATGGAGTGGCGCGAATGGAATTTGAAGTTGAGGCGGATGCAGATGGAAAGGCGGATACAGATAGAAAGGAGGATGGAGGTAGAAAGGAGGATGGAGGTAGAAAGGAGGATGGAGGTAGGAAGGAGGATGGAGGTAGAAAGGAGGATGGAGGTAGGAAGGAGGGTGGAGGTAGAAAGGAGGATGGAGGTAGAAAGGAGGGTGGAGGTAGAAAGGAGGATGGAGGTAGAAAGGAGGATGGAGGTAGGAAGGAGGGTGGAGGTAGAAAGGAGGATGGAGGTAGAAAGGAGGGTGGAGGTAGAAAGGAGGGTGGAGGTAGAAAGGAGGATGGAGGTAGAAAGGAGGATGGAGGTAGAAAGGAGGGTGGAGGTAGAAAGGAGGGTGGAGGTAGAAAGGAGGATGGAGGTAGAAAGGAGGATGGAGGTAGAAAGGAGGATGGAGGTAGAAAGGAGGATGGAGGTAGAAAGGAGGATGGAGGTAGAAAGGAGGATGGAGGTAGAAAGGAGGGTGGAGGTAGAAAGGAGGATGGAGGTAGAAAGGAGGGTGGAGGTAGAAAGGAGGATGGAGGTAGAAAGGAGGATGGAGGTAGAAAGGAGGGTGGAGGTAGAAAGGAGGGTGGAGGTAGAAAGGAGGATGGAGGTAGAAAGGAGGATGGAGGTAGAAAGGAGGATGGAGGTAGAAAGGAGGATGGAGGTAGAAAGGAGGGTGGAGGTAGAAAGGAGGATGGAGGTAGAAAGGAGGATGGAGGTAGAAAGGAGGATGGAGGTAGAAAGGAGGATGGAGGTAGAAAGGAGGATGGAGGTAGAAAGGAGGGTGGAGGTAGAAAGGAGGGTGGAGGTAGAAAGGAGGGTGGAGGTAGAAAGGAGGATGGAGGTAGAAAGGAGGATGGAGGTAGAAAGGAGGATGCTTATAAAGTGTTTATGTTTGAAGATAAACCAGGAACATCTAAAGGACCTTTAACGCACACCCCACAAATTTATAAAGGGACACGAAGTAATGGGGCACATGAATAACTAGCAGATCTGCATGTACGAACACAGAGTACAGTATACAGGGCGAGTCAAAAAGAAGTTGTACGGATTTAAATATTTTTTCCTAAGAATGAAAAAGAAAATTGATCTAAAACTCAAAAGATATTTTGACGACAATATCTTCTGAAAAAAATAATGACTGAAATTGATCATTCCTTTCCAGAGTTATAGCTATTTTACTAAATGAACCCATTTTTAGCTGTCCACCGATACGTAAAAGAGAACAAAGTAAAGCAAATGTTTAAAACTCATCATTATCAAATAAAGGGGTAAAAAAAAGTAAGCCCCCCCCCCTAAAATTAGATTACTTTTGTTTACATAACTTCACACACAATTAGACGTTTGGCTACCAATAGGAAGTTTTACATTTTTAATATCATGTTTACTTTTCCTAAAACAGTCACATTTTCTCAAAATGATGTTTTCAGAAAAAAGTGGCACTTGTCCATACCAGTAAATTTAAAAAAAAATCTTTCTAGTCTCTAGTGATTTTTTTTGTACGAAAATTAGACCAAGTTTGTTTGCATAACTCCGCACAGCATTAATCATTTTGAGAAATTTAAAAACTTGTGAAAAGAAAAAGTGCTTGGCTTTTCACAGAAAGTTTCTCCTGTTCAATATCATGTTTGCTTTTCCCAAAATTGTCTCATTGTCCCAAAACAATGTTCTTAGAAACAGTGGCAATTTTCAAAATCCTATTAAATTTTGTTTGCTTTGCATAACACCCCCACACAATTAGACATTTTAAGAAATTCAATTTTTTTCTGAATAGAAAAATGCTTAGCTATCCGTACAAAGTTTCCCATTTTCAATATCATGTTTACTTCCCATATAAGTCAAATATCCCAAAATGATGTTTCCTTTAACATGAAATTTGCCAAAATCCAAGACAAGTAAGTGCCACTTTTTCTGAAAACTGTTTTGGGAAAGTAAACATGATATCAAAATTGTAAAACTTTCTATTGGTAGCCAAGCGTTTTCTCTTTTCATAATCGTTTACATTTTTCAAAACATTTAATTGTATGTGAAGTTATGTAAACAAAAGTAATCTGATTTTAGGGGGGACTTACCTTTGTTGACCCCTTTATCCGGAAGTAATTGTTTATTCCTCATGATGCAAAATCATAGAATCCGTCAAAAAGAGAAGGTTGTAGTCACTGATCATTTATTTTAGGCACACCATTCCCACCTGTGTTTGAAACTCCCGGGCTTTAAATCTTATTTGAATATGAATGACTGTGTGTACATTTTGCTGCCCACTTCGAGTGGGTAGTTATTAAGAGAATTGAGCATTCCGTGGACAGCTAAAAAAGGGGTTCTTTTATTAAATCAGGCATAGCTCTGAGTCCTGATATAATTGATCGATTTGAATAATTTCTTTTGTCATATGAGTGGAATAAGTTGCTCTTTGAATACGTGTCATTGGTTTGTCAAATTTGTTTGGTCTATTTTTAAACAAATATTCATTCCCGTACAATTTCTTTTTGACTCACCCTGTATCAATTTACTGAAAATGTGCTGTCAATGTCATTTGCATAAAGGGGTAGAGTAAAGTTGCCTATTTTTTGGTCACTTCGCCCAAATCGTGTAATAAAAATGACTTTGTCGTTATAAACTGACGACTAAGAAACCCCCCGCATAGTTGATGCCCGGTATTGCTTTTTAAATGGCGACGACCGATGCAATTGTACGATTTTGACCAGTGACCGAAAATAGGCGACTTTACCCTACATTGATTTATTGATCACTACAAGTAGTTCTGAAAGTATGGTCACATGACAACCAATTTGCCTCCAAGCTTTCCATGGACTGTTGGTAAAAGTGCTTGTTTGATGCATGGTAGTGTAGCACAATCGATCCGATGTTATCATCACTTAAGGTTGGATCCTCAAAAAAAGTATGAGGGGGTATCAACAAGTTTTAGAAATCACCCAGAAGTGAAGTGAAGTGAAGGAGCCAGAAATTTCATTTTGTTATGTGATCCTTCGGACATCTTTACATAGTCCATGTGCAAAGTTACACATTTCTCCCACTATTTATTACCTGTCCACAGACCGCCATTGTAGAGATCCTCAGATTGACCGCCATTGATTGATTTTCAGATAGCCTCAGATTGTGTTGGTTATTCCCAAAACAGCAATAAATAGTTTAAAGTGTTGACACAGAGGGTCAAAGGTCATGTAGGGGTCAAAACAGGTCAATCTGTGCACACCCCATGTTACCCATAAGTTTATTGTCACCAAGCTTGTTTGTAATGACCTTTGACCCCTTTCTCTCAAAACTTTAAAACTATTTATTGCTGTTTTGGGAATAACACAATCTGAGGCAATTTGAGAATCAATCAATGGCGGTCAATCTGAGGATCTCTACAATGGCGGTCTGTGGACAGGTAATAAATAGTGGGAGAAATGTGTAACTTTTTGCACAGGGACTTTAGATGTCTGAAGAATTACACATCAACAGAAAGTTTCTGGCTCCTTCACTTCTGGGTGATTTCTAAAACTTTTTGATACCCCCTCGTATATCAAATGTCACCACACAAATGTCACCAACGTGTCGTGACGTTTCGCAGAGTTACAAAATGTATAGCATCTACAAGTTTGTGGGAGTTTTAAAGCAATTGCTGATTTGCAAAAACAATAACAGTTTACTTGGATTGTGCTTTCAGGACAAAAATTAATAAAAATGGCGACATTTTGGACCCCAAAACCCACCCCTACACCGATACTGATACTGATACATTACAGCAAATACATGAAAAGCTTATGACTTCCATCAATGCCCATTCATTGCCCGGGTCTCAATATCATCTGAACTTCCAGAACTATCATCTAAACAAATCCTAAACAGTATCACTATCGTCCAGAATGTCCAAAACGTGCCACATTTCAATGTAATTTTGATGCGAAAAGACACGAAAAACAGCAAGCAAAATGCGCTGATCGAAACACTCGTCAATTGATAACAACAAGCCTCTGAACTTTGACCCGGCAATTTTTAGATGCGCAGTAGTCTTATCTTTGTAAACAAACTCTTTGGACATCCTACACTGAGCCTATAGTCCGTCTCATATGGTTGATTGTATGCATACCGCTAAGTCGTTTTAGCGACTCGTCAGGTATACGGTACACTTACGCGTAAGTCGCTATAGCGACTCTTCGTGTTCAAAAAATTTAACTCCCAACATCATTCAAATGTGAAATGCAAATAACTTCAGAATGCTCATTCAAAAAAGGAAAAAATAGTTGTTAGATGGTTTGAAACACTTTGGTTTGAAAATATGTCTCTCTATACTCTATTATTTGTCTTCCTCTTTAGACAGTGACTTAACTTAACAGGCGCAGCATTTACGATGTTGTTTCCTCTGGTTAGCAAAAGAGTTTTGATATTTAGAGCTTGCTGAGCTCTACCTTATACTTAACAAACAATTCTATTCATAATTCACATCCTTATTTGGAATGGTCAAAATGTGTATTTATACATATGTTATAACACAAGTTGATCTAAAGATAGATTTGATTTTAATTGATACAGACTGCACTTTTCATTCCAATCTCTTATTGTAAATTAATGATGCCAGTAGATTTAGTTTATATGAGTAGATGGCTTAATTGATTGACCTTAGTGCTCAATCAGGCTTTATTAGTTTAGGACATTAATTGCTGATACATGAATAAGTTGTTTGGTTCCTCGGTGAATTGATTTCATAAAAGTATGATAGGAGTCAGATGATGCACAATTGTTTGTAATTCTTTATTTGTCATGACAACTATATCTATTATAATTTGGAATGAGATAAGAGATTTATTATGAGATTGATCATCAATATTATTTGAGTAATTAGTTGATTGGTACAATATGTTCATCATATGTTGTATCATTATGACATTAGGAATGCTAGTTGTAGAAATAAAGATATATAATGGATATGAACTTGTTCATCATATAATTTCAGATTTGCATTACATATTGAATTGTGTCATATTATGGACAACAATGTGATATTTCAAATAATGATCATACATAAAGGGTATACAGTCATCAAAAAAGTAACTATACAGATAATAAATGTACTTTTAACTCTAAAAATATAAATCCTACCTAGAAATATTAAATCATAAAGCTGTTGAGAAATTTATCTTCTTTAATATGAGATATTGCACGCTAGGATCGGTTGAATATTTAAGAAGCGAAATTCCAAAATGTAAGGTAAAGTCACAATTTCAAATTCACATTTTACATTTCAACACGGGGGAGAGAATGACAGGTAGCGTGTGTGTGGCGTATTGATCCATCGGAACAATGCGGTCGACTGTCTAACCTGCGCATGCATCCCCAATTGCACTACCGGTAATCGATAAGGTACCCGTAGATTGGCCCGCGTGTAGAAAATAAAAATGTGAAAATGAAAATCGGACTTCTCCTTACATTTTTGAGTGCCACTTCTTCAATAATCACCCGATCCTAGCGTGCAATATCTCATATGAGAGAAGACAAATTTTTCAACAACTTTATAATTTAATATTTTTAGGTAGGATATATATTTTTAGAGTTAAAAGTACATTTATTACCTGTATAGTTTTTTTGATGACTGTACACCACCAATGCACTCCCAATAGACGCTACGTGCAAAGTAGGGGTCTAACAGTCGGCTCTAACTGGAGTTATCCCATACATCCTTATATGACATTTACAGAGATTGTTCCGAAGGGATGTCCGCAAAACATATCAAAAGGAAATGGCAAAGTGTTGGACCAGAATTTTCAATATTTCGCGATTAATTTGATGTAGCGATTTCGTCCCTTTATTTACGCACCAAAACTCAGGTCGGACCTTCCGCCGATTTCAGTCGTTTAAAACTTTAAAATGTTCATCAATCTAATTAAAATTAAAATGTGTACTGTGCACACTCATAAAAATGTGCATTACCCAAAAGTAATCAAAAGAATTTGAAAAAAGTATATCAAAATCTTGCAATTTGTACCGCAAAAAGGAACTATTGCTGTGATAAACTTTTACCGGACGTGCTATCCCATAGTGCATTGGTGGTGTATACCCTAAAACATGAAGAGCTGATGGTGAGGATTACAATTGCATTACATTAAGTAAATCATAGAGATTATGAGCATGTAAGAACTTGTCAGTATGTAAAATTGTGTATATTATTAAAATAATACAAGCTCCGGATGAGAAGAGCAACAAACCAAATATTGCTGTTAGTGTTATATATTTCATTGTCACACAGGCTTCTGTCGGTAATGCCACACACAATGATCAGGTGTAACTGCTGACCCATTTTAGTGTATGTCACAAAAGAATGACATAAAAGACATTTTATAAGTTGTTGGGGAGTAAAGTAGCAAATATAATTACTTTACTGGAGGTTACAGAGTGTTTCAAATGTTAGCGTTCAGATGCTGTGAACAAATGCATTGATCAAAAGCGCATGTTTGATGCACATTTGTATCCAAACAAACTACATGGTATGCCATTTTGTTATCTATAGGAAGCTAACATAGCATATATGTAACTACACATAATTAAATGTAATGGCTTGTTGACCATTCTATCTACTTGGCAGCCATTTTGTTTGATAGCAGCCAATTTGAAAGGTATTTAATATATTACCATCATAGTTTTATTTTGTCGGCCATTTTTGCTCTTTTTGGGACACATACTGGTTGATTGGTTCTCTGGTTTGATGGGATGCTGTACGCATGTAATGTGTTACAACTCCCAACAATGCTTTGACATTAATTTGAATGATGCCATCAACTGAGCTCATAATATGTGGGCACCAATGTGGGCACCAAATGTTCAAATTGCTCTGGTATGTTCGTTCAATGTGTAGTAGCGCACATATGCCGTGCGGAAGGACCACAGATCGGAGTTCCTTTAGTATACCCTACCACTGCATGTCTTCAATTGGGGACTTTTACTGACACAGTGAGGAATAAAATGGTAGGGTATTCTAAAGCTTACGCCACAGATCGAATCCAAGTCGAACTGCAGTGGTTTCTTTGTTCAAAATTCCTTGACTTTCCCCCTTCTAACAAAGAATCAATGTGATGTGTTGACAATAGACAATTAAATAAAACAAATATAGACAAAACAGACATTTGAAAGAGATATTTACAACCTTGTGTAAACACCATGAAAATATTCAATCATAAGGAGGAAGTAGGGCTCATTAGATAATACATATTTTGTTTTAACTCTACCCCCCCCCCCCACACTTTTTCAGAATTTTGTCTTCAACGTGGTGGAAAATCGACCAAAATATCCCCGATCCCCCGGGATTTGATCCAGGGACCTCCAGCATGTGGAGCAAACATTTCCCCACCACACCACGGTTGTCAAGGATAGTTTGCGCAGTATATTGCGCAAACTATATGGGCTGGGTCCATTTTTCATCAAAAAACTTCCATGCCGGGTGGTACCAACGTGCCCAGTTGTGGTATATTGTGGTACATGGTAGGGTTAGGGTTATATTAATAAAACTAAGAAAATGTTTGAAGAAAAAAAGAAATTCAAAAAATTGCTTCTTAACCCTAACTCTACCCCACTTTTTCAGAATTTTTTCTTCAACGTGGAAAATCGACCAATATATACACTTTCATAGCATTACAACCAGCACATCCCCATCAAGTCAACCTTGCACCTCCATCAATATGCAAGAGTGCCACCCCCCCCCCCCCCCCCCCCCCCTCCGCCATAGGAAAATGACGAGGCAGCAGAAAATCTGGAAAGCAAAGGAAGGGAAAGAAAGGGAGAAGAGGAGACAAAACAGGAAGGGATGGAAAAAGAAACGGACAGTCAGTTGAAAGGCAGACGGGCAAATTAGTTAGAAAATTGGGTTCATCCTTCATGTAAGCGCTCACGAAAATAAAAATGGTAGCGCCCTCTATAACATAGCAAATATCGTTCTGCTATAGGGGGCGTTAACATTTTATTTTCATGATGCTTGTTATTATTTAATAATATTATAGATTTATTCCGTTATTGATCATGAAGTATTAAAAGTGAACGGCTTCTCGGCAGATCGGCTTGCATAGCGTAGTGGTTAGGAATTAGGCTTATAGACCAGAGGTTAGTGGTTCGAGTCCATCTGTAGCCTTTCTTTGTTAAAATAAACACTCTATTATTTTTAATTGAGAACAGCCTCAACAGCCTGTCAGCAAAGGGCGTCCTCATCTCAAAGTTCGAAATTCAAGATTCGTGAGTCCTTACATGAGGGCAAGACCGAAAATTGCCGGTATGGGGATGCAACGCCTCGAACCAAACGAATGCTGAACAAATGCAATGAATAATATCTTTGAGAGAGAAAGTATTCATAATTGTTTGTCTGCATTGTCTGAATCACTCATTTATGAGCAGCCAGTAGGGAGGTCACGCTGCATGTCATATTTTGTTATACGCAAGAAAACAATGGAGTATCAGTGACTGCAATATTTGCTAGAAATTGCTTCGGAAAATGGTCTATTTGGGCTTCTCAAAAACTGAGAAACGTGTTAAAAATCATGCAGAAATTTAGAGGAGAGTCAATAACATAACGAATGGTAAAATGTATAGTTTTAAATACGTTTGGTGACCAACTTTATGTCGTAAAATGTTGGAAAATTCACGTTTTGAAAATCCACCCTCGTCTACAAAAAAAGTCCGTGTACGTATTGCTCTATCTGCTTGGAGATAGCGAAGACCACGGAAACCTCATAGCTTTATACCACGGAATGAAATCTGCCATAGACATTACATGGCGAATATCGTACAGATTTGCACTGCAGACCTCTGTGTAGGGAGTGTTGACAATAGCATGACAATAGCACTTAGGTCGTTTTACTATTGTGTTTGTGCATGTTTTTGACGACTGACCCTGTTTAACAATCTTCATAGCTTTCATATAGGGCTTGGGTGACCTAAACTATTGACTGTGAGAAACTTGGATGGAAGTGTGATTCGACTACTGTTAGTGTTACGTAATCACTCATTCAGTTGTGGAACTTCAGATTTTTTCCAACTAGCCAGTCGGGCAGGTAACTCACAGAATTTACCTGCCTGACAAAAATGCCAAGAGCCCAAGGTTTTTTTCATAATATTTTGCAGCAAACAATTAAGAGCAAGACTACTTTTAAATGATGATACAATTACATGTTTTTGTCTTTATTGTCGTTACTGTAACCCTAGCCCGTAACAGCTGTTTATCAATCCAATAGTCTCTTTAATCTTCTATCAACCTGATCAACATTCATACTGCTCAGTGCTCGATCTCCAATCCCTTATTAAAACATCTCATGTTCAATAACTTCACCGATACAGTCATGGACTAGCCCCATCTTATAACCCCCCCCCCCCCCTCGTCGTCATCACTGCTCTCTCCTCATCTGTCATCTGTTCTTGTACTCCTGGACGTCATGCTTTCTTTCCTCCATAAAGCCACAGCTCTCTGGGGATGAAATTTGGCTATATCTGGCTGCTCTGCCTTCACGAACATCACATTGTTTAAGGCATCACCTGCAATCTGCAAGTCTTGACCTGTTGTCTGTTTTTATTAGTTTCATCGAGCTGAATTCCTGTTCCTCTACAGCTGTTGATGCAGGAAGGTAAGTAGCAGGTCGATGAGGGCGAGAACATTTGGACACACTGCTCAGTCTGCACTGCTCTAGATCTTCTATTGGTCTCCACCAATGCTCATTCTAGCCGTGCCTTCCAATCGAACTGGTATATCTGAGTCTTCATGAGCGTCTATTCCCAGTCTCTGCACTTCTCCTCTAGCTATCGTTCCACTTTCTCTTCCTTTTCTTGTCATACTCCTTCATCATCATCTTCTTCTCCCTAGCACTACACTGTCTGCCACCTTGCGTTTACTGGGATCTTTCATCCCCTCAAGAAAGCTCCACATTGTAGTACGGTAGTATTATAGTATAAATCCAATCCAATTATAATTCAGAAAACTATAATCCTATATCGATAGCTGCATGGCACAGTTTGCATTGCAATACAATGTGATTACGTCATCAGTGAAATGTACAAAGTTCGCTGCGCAGTATGACATTTTTGGGGTATGGCAAATTCCTGATGGCAATTAATAATTTTCTCCAAATGGGGATACCGCAAACCTTAATTGCTTAATTTCAGCTTTCGCTGGTACCATGCATCGAAGTGTAAGCTCCAAGAAGCTCTACACATTGATCGTGGTTATGCAATTATAATTGGATCGAAAGACGTATGGGACCCGATTTGGCCCGATGGGATGTTCTGAGAGCTCCTGATAATAAAAAGTTCAGAATGGGCCGATGGATTGCACGGAACTTTGAGTTTCCCAGTATTATCATAATTATTATGTGTAGTGTACTTGCATTATGAATGATAGGAGTCAGATCGCTAAAGTTTTTCAAGTAACTTGTCATCTGATCGGATGATGAAATTACCCTAAACTTACTGATTACATACACTTTGAGCTTCAAAAATGTCTTATTTCCACCCCTGCACTCATTTCTTCGTAATTACTGAACCGAATCAAACACAGTTTTCTTCAAATTATAGCCAACTAATTTGTTCTATTCTAACTTGTAATTACATGTAGGAAGTTACGATCACCTAATGAAACGTCACAATTTTCATTGGGACATCATGTAGCTAGCTTGATGCTATTGTTAATTGTTTGTTTCAGATTTAAAATATTGCGTATTCCACTGGTTGTTAACTTACTAAAAATGAATGTTCTGTTTTGTAACTCTTTTCCTTTAGCCTTAGGGACGCACCATTAGATACTGAGGGAGGGGGTGGAAGTTTTCTATAAAAACAACTTTGCTCACTATCCAGTAAAAAAACAACTTTGCCCGCCATCCAGGAAGAAGAAAAAAAAGTTGACTCATTGCTGAGTAAAAAAATAGAACTTTGCCGCATTTGTCCCCCCCCCCCCCCCAAAAAAAAAGAAGACAAAAATGGCTTTAGAAAGAAATACAGTCGCATGTATTATGGACGTCGCCATATTGATCAAAGCTATGGCAAATTACTATGAGATGTCCACATCATGTGATTCCTCATTTTGATTATGCCAGCCCAGTATCATGGTCCAACTGTTCAAATTCATATCAATCAAGACTTCAAGTCTTACACAACGGTTTAGCTACATTGTAGAACCATATTATCTGCTGATATCAGAACACCAATAAATGATATGATGGACTGACTTCATTGGGAAAAAAACTGGTAGAAAATTCAAATGCTTATTATTGTATTCAAATGTTTAAAAGATTTAAGTCCAACCACCTAGTTATCATCCAATTTTGAATTTGTACATAATTATCACAATCATACTACCAGGAATCATTCAAGTAATACTTGAATCATTCCTAAAATCAACTCAAATTCTGGTATGCACACTTTTCTTTTCAGAACATACATGTACCAACGCCATTGCTCTAAAAGTGAAATGTTTAACATTTTGAGTGGGTAAGATGCGTTTGCTGTGTGAACGTTTCGCACGTTTGGTGTAGGTTTCTTCATAATCGCCATATATGGTTGAACAGCTGATGGAAAAGTAACTTACATGTACACCCAACGTGGAAAATATTAATGTAGCAAATGCTCAATGTATACATAGCGTATTAATCACCACATTGTCACCCGCTCAAAATGTTGAGAGATGCATCACATTGTATTTTGTTTTTTTACAGCATCTGAAAGAAGTTAACAATTTATTTTTTCTCTCTCTCTCCCTCCCTACTCTCTCCCTCCGTCTCCACATTCAGGTACTGTGCTACAATTTGTAAACGCCTCTAGACAAGTCAGCTGTATATGAAACATTCATCATGGGCAGTTTATTGGTAAGTTAATAAGGCAGTGGCATAGCCATGGGGTGGGGGGGGGGGGGGGGGGGGGGCAAGGGTGGCGATCACCCCCAATAATTACAGTTGTGTCGGTTGAGATTGGCATCATCGGTTGTGTGTTGTGATTAGCACTTTCGTTTGAGATTGGACTGTCTGTTTAGATTAGTACTGTCAGTAATATTGAATGCCTGTTTTAGGCACACCATGTCACAGGACCTACACTTTTGTTACTTTGACAACTGGGCCTGATCAAACAAATTAATTACCAAATTATGAGGTAAACTTTATTATTTATTTATTTATTATTTATCATTTAGTCAACACCACAAATAATACTCTCCTTGCTTTTTTCAGCAATTGGTACATAGGGGAGAGTGGGGTTGGTTGGAACATTTTTCAGAAAAATGACTCAATAACGCAATTAAAATTGATTCAGGATTCAATAACTATATCAGTTCAAGCATACATATGTGTGTTACAAATACAGCATATAACATTCTAAGACTTGTTTATGTTTATTAAAATAATCCACTTTGAAAAAGTTATTTCAGCTGTTTCAACTAACCCCATGCATGGGGTTGGTTGGAACATGGCAGATGTTTAAGCTTATTGTGCAAAACATGGCATACAACTGCACACCTATTTAGCCTTATTTTGTAGCTTAGTATAAGAGCCTAACATACTAAAAATATAGCCACATGAATCTACAAACATCATAGAGATAATACAATACAAAATTTCTTAATGTCAAAAAATTTAAAAAAAGTTGAAAAATTGAATTTTCTTTTCTAACTCCAAGAAGACTGACACCCATGTGCTGTAGGCAATGTGGTATGTGGGGGTTGCTTTTGCACACCACCTGATGGCAGTGTTTCTAGAAATTAATTGTTGGTTTTTAGGAAAATCTCAATGTTTCAACTAACCTCGCGTTCCGACATACCCCACTCTCCCCTAAGTATCATATTACAGGGTGTCCCAAAAGTCTATGCACGATTTTGAAGCTTTGTATGTCACAAAATATAAGTCGTATTGAATATATGAATACATATTTAGAAAGAGGAGATGTGGGAAATAATTTTGATACCAAACATTGGAGTAACATCTGCTTGTAATGCCACCCTAGATGTAAAATATGTATTACTGCAAAAATGTAATTTTATACTTCGGAGGAATAAAGTTCATAAATCAATACCTATTGAGATTAAGGGGGCTGTCAAGTGTCATTTCGTATTTTCCAGGAATTTCACTTTTCTTCATTTTTCAAAACTTCAGAGTGTTATCTATCAGTACATGCAAAGAAATTTTCAATTTTGAAATTCCAAAAGCCTATTTAGAAGGATTTAAATCCCTTATTGTGATAATTGACAAAGTAGAATGGAAAAGTCTGCCCGCAGGGGATCAGCGAAACTCCCATGCGCCGCGTATCCCGTGTTTTGTTTTTCACGCAAATTGGCACGCGCCAGTTCGCTTAAAATACGCGACGCTGTTATTTCGAAAGCCGTCAGTGCGTGCTGCGTTACCCGCTATGTTTTTGCCGCGTTTGAGGGCTTGTTCATACGCATTGTTTACGCATCGGAGGCCCGACTTATCAAACCGTCATTTTTGCCGGGGTGTGGAGGCCTACATGGGCATGATCGGAGAAGCATCCTCGGGCCGATGAGCCGATGCTATCAAATGGTTCACATGGTTATCTCATAATAGTCTAACTTTGTATAGTACATGTATTTGCACACGCGGCAATCAAACACACGACATGTGGAGTTGGGGGGGGGGGGGGTGTATAGGGCCATGGAGAGGAGAGCAGGGATGGACAGCCTCTCCTGGCATGTATTTTAATACTATCCATTATAAGCTCATTTATTCAGCTGCGTTCGGGTCTAAGGCCCCGCTGTTAGGCCTACGGTTTGGTTGGTGACATGCCATATAAGACAAAATAAGTTCCAAGATAACCAGAAGTAGGCCTATACGGCCAAACAAGTCATGTTTCTATAAAATCCTCCTAAAATGTCATAGTTAAATTGAATAATATAAAATTCTGGAACATTCCAAATGAAATTCGGACTGAACAAAGAACAGATATCTTCCCATTTCGATCGCTAAATACCCATCATTCATATTTTGAATCAATGAAACGTCCGAATGTTCTAGACTGAAAGCAAAGGTGGAAGGGATGGGATTATGGTGGGAGAGGATGCTCTATATTTCTGCCCCTCGGACCCACCCCAATAAAAAACAAGGTATTTACAAAAAACTGGTCAACATCCTAAAATGAAATTAACAGACGACACAAAGGAAATATGAAAAAAAGATTTAGACAGTGTATAATGTATTTTAACAAAAACTCTTTGTTTTAATGCTGGGCTCACTTTTCTCTCTGAAACCCTCCATCGTCTGACTCATTATTCTATCCCACGAGGCCCCACCTGTGTATCTCAACATTTGATGAGGTCGGGTTGAAAATTAACCCGACTAAAAAAACTAAGAATGTTTTAAGGTTATGAATATTAAATAAACAAGTTTGGGGGGATAAAAACTGGTAAAAGTTGGAGAAAAATGGAGAGAGGATAGGCCCTACGGATAAATAAGAGTAAGCACATATTTTTAAAAATTAAAACAGGAACATCAAAACTTCAAATAATAAGTAACATTTTTTGAACAAGGAATAAAAATATAAGTTATGTTACATTTTATAAACATCGCCAGCTTCGGAAAATATAGCAGCTTCCAAGATATATCCAACCATCCCATAGTAATCGCGACTTTCCACCACGTTGTTATCCCATAATAATCACCCTTGGACCCCGGTAGTTACATTTATAGGGACATTAAGTGGTGTTGAAAATGTTAAATGTTTAAAAATTTACTTCAGAATTCAAGATGAACATTAAAAATTGTCATTATGGTTGTTTAAACACAGCAAAACTTGATTAAAACAATATCATCGCTATAAATTTAAAAGCGCCCTATATGCAAATATGGTTCGCGTTATCACACGTACTGCAGGACACCCATGTGCATCTTAGCTGTAGGCATAATCACAAAGTGTTTATTTACCTTTGTGGCCCAGGGTTAAGATGGAAACAGGGATCATGATGAGATGACTCACCCATACGTTATCTCTATAGTCAATAAGTATGACCACACAAGTTAATAAAAATTATAGGGGGCGACATTTTAGCAATTTGTATGGGGGTCTATTGATCTGACCATTACATTTATATACCAAACAGAATATAGTAAACACGACGAATGTCGCAGATTTTGCAAAACTCTATCATTTGTTTTATATTATTTAAACCATTTCTCCACAATTGTAACAACATATGTGTTCATATTTTCATATCCAGATCTAATATACATTTTAAAGACATCTGTGTACAAATACTGATTCAAGATACATGAAAGCAATTCATAGACTCTACCACAAGGCCTGAATCTGAATTCAAATGTCAATATCCCAGGATATTGACAAAAATAGGGTAACATCGGTTTGGTTTATCACGAAGTTATGAGATGTAAACAATAGGCCTGATTAATTAAATGTGTGGTTGCACCTTCGATATCCTTGTACTTTTGTGTCCTCTCAATAAAAAAAATTCAATCTAGGTATAGGTGACAAGGCAATTCATAGGGATAGCCAATAAATAATAAAACCATGCAGTAATGGAAATACCGAATACTGTATATAGGCCTAGCACCAGAGCTAATTGTTAAATAATGACCGTGTTTTCAACGTTATATATCATTGTTATCTTCAGTAGATAGCAAACTACTTTTATAAGAGATCCAACTGAAATGCTTAATAGAGCTATTGTTATAACACTGAACAATCACTATTTAATAATTATCTTTGGTAGATAGCAATTCAAATCAATTTTAAAAGGATCCAAGTCCATTCTAATGGAAAATACTCATCATTTAACTACTGTGAAATGTGCTCCATTACCCGCCAGTGGCGTATCTGATGAGATCGCTTGTCAGAGGGGGAAATGGGATCTTCCCGGTATAGGCTTTAACTTTACAGGCTGAGGATTGCCCGGCGCCGCCGCCGAGTCCGACATTTGAAAACGGGGAGGGTGGGGGTGTTCTCAAAATCCACCCCATCCGATTCAAATTGAGGCCCTTGCTCCCCCAACCCACTGTATTTACAGAAAATAAAACCTTTTAGCCCGGTAGTTTGAGCTGTTCTACCCGGTCAAATCCGTCGAGGGGGGCAGAACTCATTTGGTGCGATCTGGTGTATACTTTTGACCAACATTTTATCAAAAAGCCACCTCTTCATTTCCAATAAATATTTTGTTTTTTTATCAATGCATGAAAGAAGTTGAGCATATTATATACCAATATTTTTTTAAATTTAAGTATAGATGATTTGAAAGCTCGAAGAGGGGGGAGTCTGAGGGGGGATGTGCCCCCCCTCAGAAATAGATTTTTTTTTTCATTTTCGAACTCATTTGGTACGATCTGGTGTATACTTTTGACCAACATTTTATCGAAAAGCCACCTCTTCATTTCCAATAAATATTTTGTTTTTTATCAATGCACGGAAGAAGTTGAGCATATTATACTGCTATATTTTTGATTTAAGTATAGATGATTTAAAAGCTCGAACAGGGGTAGTCCGAGGTGGCTCAGACTCGTTCCGATACGATCACAGTGATCTACTCTCATAGTGGGAGGAACGACAACACGTACGCTACGTGAACGAGCTAGAACAGGGGGAGTCTGAGGGGGGATGTGCCCCCCTCAGAAGTAGTAGATTTTTTTCAATTTTCGAACTCATTTGGTGCGATCTGGTGTATACTTTATTTTGACCAACATTTTATCGAAAAGCCACCTCTTCATTTCCAATAAAATTAAAAAAAATGGTAGAGGGGGGGGGGGGGGGGGGGGGGGGGGCAGGCCCGTCGTGCCCCCCCCACCCCTGTATCCGCGCCTGGAGGGGGGACACTCTGCTGATACGCTACTGTTACTCGTTCGCTTGACAGTTTACCCATAGACAATTCATATAGTCATTTTACAAACCGTTAAATTTATTTTCCTGCTTCATTAAACATTAGACCTATCGGACATATATTTCAGTTTCTTTTTCCGTGGCGCTGGCATAACGAGGATCAAGTTCAGGTGGCATGTTGTGGCCTTTTACTATTTATGATGAAATTACAATTCGTGACGTGACTCATATCATGGACTTAGAGTCCATGCTCATATTAATCATGTTAATCAGAAGCTTACCCGATTCCGTCTCTTTAAATAACATGTAGGCCTAGAGCCTACCAAACGACAGGTCTTAAATTAAATCTTCATCCCATTTCTTGCTTTCTCTCTGTTTCCAATTTTTCTCTCTCCTTTACCATGTTTACTAAGTCCTTTATCTAGGATAGGTGTTGATTTTTACACCCAGACTATATACTCACTAATCCCGCCACGGTGCATTTTTAAATGATCACATTGATAAAGACTCGACTACACTGGCCTATAATGATAAACTCTGATGATTAGCCGCAGAGTGTTGAGCACAGAAATTAATACACGAGCGTCTAAATCTTTGTCAACCGGTTCAACGCGCACGCGTCACCATTTATTTTGCCAACTCAAAACATTCCGCGCGCGTCTGCGCTCATTGTCGATTAACGCACGCGCTTGAATGCGTTACGCTTCCCGGAAATTGTGACGCACTTCGAATGCGCATAAAATGGTATGGCTTCTTTTTCAAACTCGACATCATGAAAAAGGTGTTTTTTAACACACATTTGAGGTTATTTTGATACCAAGAAAAGAACGGTTTGTAATGAAACTTTGCACGAAGTTGGGGATTTATATGTTTCCCACAATATCTAAAGAACAGGATTTGAAATACGTGTATTTCCCCGTAAACCATGATCAAACGGCGGTATTGTCACTTTTCACATTCATCGGTTGAATTCTTTATGTTCATTTTTGAGTAAAAATACGATTTACAGACACGATAACTCAATACAAACTGCATCTGATGGACAGCAAGTAAGTTTAACGCAACAACCATGATCTTCCCCAGGTTCCATTTTTTTTGTTTTTTGTTTTAGGCCTATTTCCCGATTTTTCGGATCATTTTGTGGAAATTCACGTTTGTTGTATTTAAAAATCCCATTTTGTTGCCTTATTTGGTCAATAAATAAAAAAATATCTCAGATATCAAAAAACAAAAAAAATGGAACCCGGGTAATTTTCTTAAGATTACAAAAATCGTAAAAGGACAGATTTTCAGAAAATATTGTTTTGGTTACCTTGTCCGAATTGAAGACTGGTCAAAATTCTCGTTTTTTATGATTTTCTCCAAAATGGTTCTTTTTAGAGCAATTTTATGTTCATGGTTAGATTTATTGAACCCTTTCCTTCAAAAAAATGTATACTTGTATATGGAATATATGAATAATTACGTAGTTACGGCAGTTTTACGGAAGCTATTTCTGACACTTGACAGCCCCCTTAACAAAAAGAAGGGTAGAGTTGGTTACACGGAAAGTGATCCGTCAATTGTAATATTTAAAATTTTACATTACAGTGATCCCATCATAATAACAAACTATATTACACATAGTTTTCGTTTCTATAGTGAAATCTAGTTTAATTGTTTTTGATTTATACAGAGACGTGTGCTAATGCAAAAACACAGACCTATAAAATTGAATAACGTAACAGAAAAGTGAACACACACATCACACAGCGAATAGATCTCTTTGGACTTTTGGCTACTGCATGTCTTGTGATATCAATGTGACTTGTTGATCTACCAGTCTTTTTTTCTACCACATCGAGACAAATCATGCACAGTTCCTGTGTTCAAAAATGTATCCACCAACTTAAGAATGGATATTCTTCCTGGTGCGCGTTTCACTTTAAAATGTTTTCTGAACTTTTGTTGAGTAAGTTGAACTGAATTTGTTTCAGCGTAGAATCATAAAATTTGTATTCGCTAATCTATGCTGTAAATCATCTTGAATGAAGACTTTTGCTGTGCAATGTTGTCTACTACGCCTATTTATGTTGTGAGTGACCGAGTTTGGTAATAACATTAATGTTGCAAGGTAAGCAGTGAACTGTGACTAATGCGCAACGTTGCTTTCATACCGTTAATTTATGCGCACCTGTTTTTAGCAACAATGTGTGGTATTTGGTATTGGTGGGTCTCACATGGCTAAAAACTTTCAACCAGTTTTATAATGTTGTGGGTTCACCAATAGGGTTGTTTTTGGTATCAAAATAATTTCCCAAATCTCGTCTATCAAAATATGGTTACATTTATACCATATGATTTATATTTTATGAGATATGACTCTTCAAAAACGTGCATAGACTTTTGGGACACCCTGTATATGCATCATTATGCACACTAGCGGGATACCCTGGCTATGATCGAGTCCCACTAGATAAGGGAGATGAGATTAATGAGTTGTAACATGAACTGTCAATTTCAAAAGCTGCATTTTGACAGTCTTGTTGAAAGGCTTACAGATTCTTCAATGTATTGCACAAAAGTAAAATTAGACATTATCCAACAAAAACACCTCAGATTTGGCTGTAATTAATTTCTAATGTACATCTATAGGTATAATGAACACATGCAAATGCAGAATATAAAATTCCAAATCCAAGTCATTTCAGAATTATGGGTCTTCAAAGTTTGGAGGGTACCCACTTCATTCGCGTCGTTGAATATTTTGTGTTTATAATTGCCTATTTGAGGACCTTTGAAATAAGATACAAAGCTGGAAATTGGTACTTAGGGTGACTATAACCCAAATGACCCCAAAATTGCTTCAAAACAAGAGTATCTTATCCCCCTTTCTCTCTACAGGCAGGTCATAACACCAATTTAGTCCGTCCAACAAATTTATTTCCATTTTAAGACCCCCCACAATCATGGTTGATAGTCACAAAAAAAGCTTCATATTGCATTGTGTATTGGATAGTCCCATGTTGTTACCCACAAGCAAGGATAGAACCCTGACTCATTTAATTTATGGTTGGCAAGCGTCTAAAGTAGGCTCCAGACAGAAAATATCAAAAAAACACCAACCAACGTACCGTACATCATTCCCTCGGTGTAAGCCTGACAAATCCCGCAAGTAACAAAATAATTCATACTGAATTATTTAATCTTTCTTTATTGATAACAACGCCATCGGGGAATGCCACTCGTATTGTATTTATAAATAATCATAAAAAACAACCATGTTTATATAGAGTGCAATGATCAATCAGAGGCTTAATCTACATCTGTGGAACTGTGCCTTTCGAGATGAGTTGCGAGCACATGTTATTGGCATTACGTCACTCGTACCGGTTCCGGAAAATTAAATAAATTTATAAAACCCTAAGTAAAATTTGTGATTGGACAAATTATCACAGTATGCGTAAGGATGATTTCCGTAGCAATACGTGACACGTCATTCGTATCGGGTTTCGGAAAAGGCCGAAGGGGAAATCGAATAAATCTGAAGCACAATGTCACACGCATGCGTAAAGGATGATTTTCTTCAATTAAAAGATAAGGCCAGCTAATTCGGAATTTGTTCATTTTAGTCTTCGTTTAACGTTTTTAAATGACTTTTTCGGCAAATTTTCAAAGTTATTTATTGATGAGGTACATTATTGATAGGAATATTTCTCCCGTTCCTGATCTGATCAGGTTTTATCTGACCATTTTGATTTGTGACGATAGTTGCAGAATTCGGAAACCAAAGTTATATTTTATCGATAATACAAAAGTATATCGACATGTCGAAGTTTTCTTTGACAACATATCGATACAAAATTTTGTATCGATAACAGCACTTAAAATCACCAACCTGAAAATTTGTGGGGCAAACAAACTGATAATTTAATATTATTTTAAACTGCACATCCATCCTGTGGAACTCTTCATTGCCTTCTGTCATTATTAACTCTTCATATGCTATGAAAGCTCCCATATGGCCATGTGTTTTGAACTCACCACCCAAAAAGGGTGGTGGCGTTGCATTTTTGGTGACAAATCATCCATCTCTCTCTATTAACTCAACAACTAAATGTGGTAGAGCTATGGTTGAGGTGTCATGTGAAAGCCTATTTATCTAGCTACATTGTGTTAATAAATCAGGTATTTCTATAAATGTTTGGCTGAGATATGATTGATTATGTTGTGAAAGTCAGGGGTGGTGGCGGTGGCGGCGGCGGCGGTGGCGGCGGCGCTGTGTGCAATCTCTATGGGGAATATAGAAAATGATTCCAATTCTACGTTCAATTTACTATAACTCCTCATCCCTGTATGGTACAAATATGATTTTGCTCTCATTTTATAGATTATTTTATATTCTATAAGATTCTGTTTCAACAAATGTTACAACTATTGTGCAACAATTGTAATCATGAATCGATTGCGTTGTCCTTGGCTTTTTCCCTATTCGCTACACAGTGAACTTGCCCTAATTCATCGGTTTTACATACATGACTATAACAAAAGAAATATTTAACCGATGATAGCAAAATTATACATTTTTGGAAAGCTCTCAAATAGGGGAATCCAAAAATGCCGTTTAAATCAGGATAGGGTGCATACCAAAAAAAATATACTTGTAAACTCTAATAAATATGAAATTTAAACGTTTGTGCTCATTTACTTCTCGATATAGTATATTTCAACATGTTTACCATTAACAACTATTATGTTCTGGTGGGTAATTGCATGAGAAACTTAAATATGCACAGTAAAATTATGATTGGGATAGGTATAAAATTATTATTGAGCTTAAATCAAAATATGAAAAAAAATCGATATTCTTTGAACATTCTTAATCACAACATGTTACCATTAGGTCTTATTTAAATTCTAATAGCCTATTTGGATTCCTTGTGAGATTACCGTTCAGAAAATATATACTTTTTATGGGGTAGAACAAATAGTTATTGCGATATGCTAATTCGAATCTCAGATGTTGTAAAATGTAAAAATCTGGACATGCAACGGTAAGGGTGGCGAGTTCAAGACACACGGCCATATGCCTAATTATTTACCTTTCAACAAATTGCTGAATTGGGAATTTTTGACAAAAATCATGCAAATAGCCCCCTGTCGGATGGCCTTGACCATGTAGTCTAATGCAAATTTACAGATTTATACTTCAGCATCACCAATTGACACAGTGTACATGTACGCGCGTCTGCATGGTTTATTTCACGAGGGCAACGCCCAAGTGAAATAAACACGTAGCACGCTCAGAACGCAAGTTGTCGATTGGTGATGCACATACGCATAATCATATATACCCTTTCAACAACGACCAGGGATTTGAATGCCATTTCATAATTTTTAGACAATGCAATAAAAATCTGATTTAATTGTTATTTACAATTTCATTAAATTAAAAAATACACCATAAAACTGGTATGACCAAATTAAAATAATAATCATTTTCCTTTAAAGGGGCAGTAAGAGATGTGTTGGAGGCTGCGCCCTCAATTATGATAAAAACTGGGATTGGTATATTTTTACAATTATATAATATTACATGTCTGAACTTACATCTATAGGATGAAGAAAAAGCAGCCCTCTTTGTAGAACAAAATGTTGATTCAAAAAATTCTGATCTTACAAGATTTTTACGTCAGACAGTGTCTCCTTGCAGTATGTGTGATACATTACGTCAACCATAGTTACATAGAGGCGTTTAAGAAAAGTTTCAATAAATAACGATTTTATCGTTTTAATCAAGTTTTGCTTTGTTTTTGTGAGTAGAAACAATAATAATGGTAATTTTAAATGTTCATCTTGAATTCTGAAGTAAGTTAATTTAAAAAACATCAACTTTGTGCCCCTTAAGTCGATGTAAACAGTTGGCACAACCATTCCAAAATAACAAACAGACACTGCGGCTGCGACATTGTGTAGTGCATAAACGCACTATCCGCTTTGCTCGGTTCGATTGGCGTGCTGGTTACCCATAGCAGCATTGTTTAACTCAAATCAACAACGCTTTGCTACAAAACGTGTCGTCTTCATGCGAGCCTGCATCCTTCCATATTCATTTGCTGCTGTAAGGAGGCCTCCCCAATTTGAAACTATAGTATTATGCTATCTCTAGAATATTTGCTGACTTCACAAGTATACAATTGGATACAATGTATAGGATACTTTTAAGAAACATTGTTGATTGAATGTCACATAATTGAAAACCATTCTTTAGTGAATTGCTTATTTGCTGCAGTCTGTTATTTTTTTGTTGAGTAATGAAAATATTTTGTGAAAAAACCCCCAAAATGAGCAACTTAATCATTCTATTACATTGTAATAACATTTTGTTTAAGGATTATATGCAGTATGATTAATACTATTCTTCATGTTATTATTTTCAGGCATTGACTGCAGTCCTGTTTCTACTAATGACTACAAGCAGTGCATTACCCAACGAAGATGACCAGTTAACAGCGACCATTTACTCATATCTTAAATTGCAAACTAAGAAATTCAAAGAGGAACAGCCGCAGGTCATCCGTCCACCTGTACCCAATCCAAACACTATCCCTTGTGGAGATGCACACTCCTTCCCCTCGATATTGATATGGGACCCACCAAACCAGTACATGGGAGCATTTCCAAATGGTGTGTTGTGTCCACACCACAACGACCAACAGATGGTACCAGGCAAATGGAAAAACCGTAAAACAACGAAACCAAGAAAAATATGCCATATTGGAGAAGTAGTATACCTGATAGGAAGACGATACAAATGCCCAAGCAAGTGCTCCTTCCTGACGACTGATTTGGATTTCTTACAACAATGTCCTCAAATAATACCGGTGCCATTCATGCTTTTCCATAGAAGTGGGGTAACGACAGAGTTGAAAGACTTGCTCATTTCAAAAGTTCTTGAAGGAGAATTTCTTGAAAATGTTGAAGTTGGCTTATCCAATATGGCGTACAGGCAGAAGTGTAAACGTCTGAAACAATTTTGGTTGCATGTAGACTGGTACAGGACACATGTTGATAATGTATTCAACAAAACATCAGTCAGAATACCGACAATTGAGGATCCAACCTTAAGTGATGATAACATCGGATCGATTGTGCTACACTACCATGCATCAAACAAGCACTTTTACCAACAGTCCATGGAAAGCTTGGAGGCAAATTGGTTGTCATGTGACCATACTTTCAGAACTGCATGTAGGTATTAATTATAAAACAAGTATGCTGCATGTAAATGTGGGCCCTAAGACATGTCCCAACTAAGGCCAAAAAAAAGTTTGTTTGTTTGTCCATAGAGGGTCTTCAAAAGGAAGGGTCAGATTTTTTTTAAAAATATTTTTTAATACGGATATGTATTTGGGAATATAAATCGGCATGAATAACTGTGAATTTAAGTCTAAGCACAAAACACCTCACTCCTCATGAGTTTGCGACATTGCTGCTTTACTCTTGGCCACCTTCACACTGCTGATTTCGATCTCTTTCTCCTGCTGGGGCAGATTGTCAATGTAAAGTTCCAATATTGTTGCATTGGTTGCAACACTGCAAACTAGGTCAAATATTATTTTTGTAGGTTGTCACCATTGTGAATGAATGTTGCAGAAAGCGAAAGAAGGTTGTGTTGAAGTTTTGTTAGAAACATATATGTGAAAGTATTGCTAAACTTATTTTCCCAAACTAACTACCGACTACCCCAAAGATTGTTTTATATTATGTTAAATTAATATTCATGCCGTACAGCAACATTTTGGGAACAAATATTAACTAGATTTTTCATATTTTCTCACAACATGCGTTTTTGGAAAAATCAATTTTCATTTAGTCCTTTAAATAGTCAGGTGCCCACCATATTATTTTTTATTTCCAAATTTTTTTAAAAACAACTTTTTGAGCAATTTGAATGGCCAAACGGACCGTTTTAATTCCTGATTTCGTATGACGTTGTCAATCTGGTATTTATAACACCATCCCCAATGCGCAATCCCATGTAACATGATGTTTAATGCATGAACTTGGCACACACAGGGGCATGGGATGATAAACATTTGCACCGCGCCATTGCGGCAGCTCAAATTGTTGGTATCCTACAAGTTTAACATTTTTACTGGACTGTTTTGCAGCTTATATTTTCACCCCTATTTCCATCTTTGTGCATATCGTCTTGGTTCTATTATACTCATCATGGCACGTTTTCCTTATCAACTGTATATAACTGATAATTTCTAAAGGACAATTTCTATTAGAACCAAATTCAATGGACCTCTGCGGCTGCAAACATTTAATTCATCTATGCATTCGCTCGTCTTCTAAATCGCTGTGGGAAGATCATGTAGATGTCACATCTTATTTATCGAAACAACACTTAACATCTCATGTCGTCCTGGTTTGTACACAATCAGAAGAACTTTGATTTCCATTTTCCAGACTTCTTGTTAATGATGAATATACTATTACTAAGACTTGAACTTTATGCACTGTAAATATTTTTTGTTTGTTTGTTTAAGTGGTTGTATATGCAACAAGCGCCATGAGCGTCATTTTTGGCGGATACCGGCGCTATATAAGACTTTAACTATTATTAACTATTATTATTATAATACGGTAGGATACCGGCAACCAATAAAGCTTCTGAAGCACTGGTGTAATGTGATGAATACCAAGGTGATCATAATAACGAGTGCGTGTAACAAGCCTTGCAGCAGAGTTTTGTATTCTCTGTAATTTTGCAATGTGTGAGTTCGGAAGACCATAAAGGAGGCTGTTAATTTGATCAAGGCGACTCGTGATAAAAGCATGAATTTTTCATGTATTTCCGTAGGTTTTTGATTGAGAAAATTCCGAATACGACCTATCTTGTATAAAGCAAACGAAGCTGAACGACAAATATTATTTACATAGTCATTCATTTTAAGATCACTCTCGAAAATTACTCCGAGGTTATGTGCACTTTTTACAGGGTGTATGGGAACATTGGCTATTTCAACTGGTGATAAATGAGAGGAATTTCTGAAACAAGATGTAATATGACTATCTTCAGTTTTGTCCTCATTCAATTTTAAATCATTAGCATTAGACCAGGCCTTGATATCATTAATACATCTTTCAAGTTTGGTGATCATTGAATGGTCAGAGTTTTTCAAAATAACATAAACTTGAGTATCATCGGCATATATCATTTTACCGCAACCATGAGCTTCAATAAGATCTTCAAGTGGTGCGGTATACAAAGTAAAAGATGAAGGGCCGATGACTGATCCCTGAGGAACAAGTGGTAAATGTTGATCTTTGCACGCATTGCACTAATGATGTTTTATTCTGAGTATCCAGTGACCATTTACCCCTTCCTTTTTATCCCCCTGGTTTTAAAACCAGAAGGGGATATAATTGTCATGACATGTTGAGGGGAACATTACCCATATGTGACCTTTGACATTTGGTCATTAGGGGTCATTCAAGTTCAATGGTCAACAAGAGGTTAAATCTTGCAATGAACGGGGGGGGGGGGGGGGGGGGGAACATGTCCAAATTTAATTAGAGGTCATCTTAGGTAAAATGTCATCCAGAGGTCAAGTTATAATAGTTGCTCGATTGACGTCAAGTTTTGCTATGTATGCCACTCCATAAATGTTGTTTCACCCAATTTATAAGCATGTCATTTTCAACACTCTAGTAAATTATATTGGTTATTGAGTAAATCCAAAAATATATTCTACCCTTCTTTAATTTCAAAAGTGCCTGTACTTCGTTCGTTTTCATCCAACATGTTTTTTTGTTTTTTTTGTTTTTTACAGCTAATGTAGGTGTTGTTCGCCCTGAAGACAATAAATGGACAACCCAGTTCACCAGTTTGTTTGCCATGCAAAATGAATTTGGTCAGGTAATGACGTGGAAGTTGGCTGGCAGTCAAAAGTTTGATTGCGTTAGAGAAATATTAGAGGCACTATGTCTACGTTTGAAGAAACAGGGAGTACAACCAAAACTTATAATCATAGATAATTGTTGCACGTGGAGAGTCAAGTTGCAAGAGGTTTTTGGATGCAATACTACAGTTAAGCTAGACCTTTTTCATGCCGTGCAACGGATCAGCAACACTATAATTAGACGGCACACATATTCAAATGAATGCATCCAAGAATTTAGTCAGGTTTTCATACAAAAGGGGGATTTTTATGATTCAAAATCACGAAAACAAGACACACTACCAGCCACTGAAATGAAGAATAATTTGGAAAAATGGTATACTAAGTGGAAATCGGTAAAGGACAAGGAGGGTAGAAGAGTACTT
>CM069443.1:34574769-34691406 GCA_035610835.1 Ophiura sarsii
CTCGACCAGAATGATTCTGTGAATGCCGGAAGGAAAGTTATCTTGCCACCGACTGTATATGGAAGTCCTCGATTCTATGCAGAAGCCTTTCAAGATGCAATGGCTATAGTACGTAAATATGGCAAACCATCATTATTCGTCACCTTCACATGCAACCCTAATTGGCCAGAGATCAAGACTTCTCTCTTTCCTGGTGAAAATCCAAGTGACAGACCTGACATCAGCGTCCGCGTGTTCAACATCAAACTCGAGGAACTGCTGGTAGACATACGTCGACGAGACATTCTTGGCAAAGTAGCCGCCTTCACATGTGTAAAAGAGGATCAAAAAAGAGGGCTTCCGCATGCCCACATCCTGCTCATACTGAAACACGAAGATGAACCGCAAACACCACAAGATGTTGATCGTATCGTATGTGCTGAAATACCGGACCAACAGACGAATCCAAAGCTGTACGATATCATTACTCACAACAACATTCACGGGCCATGTGGTGAAATCAACAGAAATTCCCCATGTATGTCTGGAGAAGGTGCATCAAGATCATGTGGAAAAGACTTTCCCAAAGACTTCAGAAATCACACAGTAATGACTCAATCAACGTATCCCGAGTACAGACGTAGATCCCCAGAAAATGGAGGCCGAACACACACACTTACAGTTCGCGGCAATAACTTTCAAGTGGACAACCGATTTATCGTTCCGTACAACCCTTTGCTGAGTCTAAAGTATAATGCGCACATCAACGTTGAAGTGGTACATAGTGTTAAAGCTGTGAAATACCTGTACAAATATATAACCAAGGGATGTGATCGTGTCATGGTACGATTAGGCAACGGAGAGGAGGTAGATATTACTAATGATGAGGTCGAGCGCTACGTTAACGCCAGATATGTGAGTTCATCAGCAGCTTTATGGAGAATATATGAGTTCAAACTTCACCAAAGGTACCCCGCTGTAATGAAATTACCTTGCCACCTGGAAGACGAGCAGCTGGTTGTATTCACCGAAGGACAAGCTGCTGAAGCTGCACATCGAGGTCCACCAACAACTAAGTTGACAGAATGGTTTCACCTCAATCGAGAAGATCCCGGCGCGACAGACATCCTTTATCCAGACATCCCGAAACACTATACGTGGAATGGAAAGCGATGGCAAAAGCGAAAACGCAACTGCGCGTACAGTAATGGCGATACCATCTCCGACATGATTGGTCGCATTCCTGTAATTAGCCTGAATGCGCACCAATCAGAGCTCTATTTTCTTAGAATGCTTCTTCATCACCAGCCTGGCGCGACAAGCTACTCTGATTTAAGGACCGTTGACGAAGAAGAACAGCCTACATTTCAAGCTGCGTGTCTTAAATTAGGGCTACTCGAAGACGACGCCGAGATCGACCAGGTGATAGAAGAAGCTGCAAATTACAAATTCGGCAACCAGCTACGAGATGTGTTCGCTACTATCCTCATCTGGATCAGACCCGCGGATCCGCTTGCTTTTTACGAACGGCATAGACACCATCTTATTGAAGACTACCTTCACCGGGATCAGCAAGAGGAACCAACCCTTATCATCATCAACGAATTACTCATGTATCTGCAGGATAGGTTAGAAAGGGAAAACCTAGATTTGGAGCGAGATTTTGGGCTTCCTAAGCCTGATGCCAGTATTATGGAAATCGTGGCAGGTCGTCTATCCAGAGAGATGCGAGAAGAGATCGAGCACGATGTTGACACATTACGGGATATTGATGCAACGAATAGTGCGAAATTGAATGCAGAACAACGAGTGGTTTACGATACTGTCATTACATCGGTTGAAAATGAGCAAGGGTTGTTGATCTCATTAGACGCCAGCGGAGGGACAGGTAAGACCTTTGTCCTGACTACAGTTCTAGCACATGTACGATCCCAGAATCAAGTCGCTCTCGCTACAGCTACAAGTGGAATTGCAGCAACTCTTCTGCCAAGAGGTCGGACTCTTCACTCACGACTCAAGGTTCCCATCAACATAACAGAAGAAAGTACCTGTAACATCACTCCACGATGTGCAACAGCCGAACTGATCCGTCGATGCAAGCTTTTGGTAATTGACGAGGTGAGCATGGCAAACCGCATGATTCTTGAAGCTGTCGATCGTACGATGAAGGACATCCGGAAAAACAACCATACGTTTGGTGGCGTTACAGTTGTACTTGCTGGGGATTGGCGACAGATATTGCCCATTGTCAGAAAAGGAAGTCGAGCTGGAATTGTCAATGCCTGTCTGAAAGCATCCCCTCTATGGTCAGATGTCAAGGTCATGAAACTTACAAGAAACATGCGAGTTGCATTGGCAGGTGGAGATGAAAGTAGTTACGCAAGTCATCTCTTGGACATAGGAGAGGGGAAGGTCCCGGTTGTTCGTTCACTCGGCCAGCACAAGATCAAACTGCAAGAGGAGTTTGTATACCCTTCAGACAACATTGGACAGTTCACGAATTTCGTCTTCCCTGACTTGGAACATAACTATAAGAATCCTGAATGGTTGACGTCTCGAGCTGTACTTTGCCCCACTAATGAAGGTGTGGACAAAGTTAACAACTACCTTCTGAAGAAATTCCCTGGATCTGAAAGAGTGTTCAAGAGCAGTGACACCATTGGCAGTCAAGAGGAACGTCATCATTATCCAGAAGAATTCCTGAACAGTTTAAACCCATCAGGATTGCCACCTCATGAAATCACACTTAAACAGCACGCTCCTATCATCCTGTTACGAAACATCGATCCCATCCAAGGACATTGCAATGGCACTAAGTATGTTGTAACTCATCTGAACGACCATATCATCGACGCCACCATTGCCAGCGGCGTACATGTTGGAAAGAAGCTCTTCATTCCGCGTATATCTCTGTCACCATCTGAAAATCTATACCCTTTCCGACTCCAGCGGCGTCAATTTCCAGTCCGAACAGCATTTGCAATGACTTCAAACAAATCTCAAGGCCAAACATTAACACGTGTTGGTATCTACCTGGAAAAGGATTTCTTTTCACACGGTCAGCTGTACGTATCCATGAGTAGAGTAGGAAACCCAAACAACATTAAAATCCTGACGAAGAATGGCACATATCCTGACAGAGACGGTACATACACAGACAATGTAGTTTTCCACGAGGTCCTGTAATCGTATTATGGATATAGTTGCAGTCTTGCAGAAGAGACGCAGATTATGTAAGTGTTTGCATTTTGTTAACACCCCAGCACCCCTACACACACACCCCCACCCATCGCATCAATCGATACCACCACACATGCGGCTTTAAAAAACCAGACATATGCCTAATAGAAGACGACCATACCTGGCGATTTAAAAGATGATGGAGAACACTCCCGATCCTCTGCTCCGTTGCGGGACACTGGTTATTTTGTAATTTTGAGAGATAATCGTTTGTTAGGTTTATCCGCAGTTAGGAAACAAACTAATATAATATGCTCTGGATCTAACATTCATTATTTATATATTATATTTTACTCCCATTGAGGTTCGTTGCCGTATCATTAATTTCGAATACTTGCCGTTTACTTACCTACCTGATTAATTTTTATCTTTACGTTGTCATTATTGCAGGTTCAGCAAGAAAAAGCCTGGAGTTGAGTACGCCAGAAAGAGAGTTGGTGATCCGGAGACGAAGTTTCAGCTGCTACTGAACGTCGCCAAGACTCCACCAAGAGAAATAGATCCATATTTACACTGGCCTCTCCTCTTCACAGCAGCGATTTTTTGTTGTAATAGTCAATACGATAAAATGGGTGTCTCATAACATGAAAGAAACAAGACTTGCATGGCCATTCTACTTGATACAATAATAGTATAGTGTTTTGATTTACAGATAAATGTTGGCATTTTTATAACCCATACTTTCAATTTAGTGTTTAGCCAACATATGTCAACAGGCTTTTATCTTTAATTCTTAATTTCATTTTTGACCCCAAAACAAGATTACAAATAATTATGGCCACTTCAATTAACAAAAATGTCAGGGTCATGAATATAAAAATGTTGCATTCTAGATTCATCTTTTGTTGAAAAGTTAAACAACATTAAAATCCTCACCAAGAAAGGTACATACACAGATAACATAGTCTTCCACGAGGTCCTGTGAAACATATGATGTTAAGCTCAAAGTCAATCATAATAACATCAATACGATAAAATTAACAACGAGCATCTAAAACATGAGATGGCCATTTAAATTTTGTACAATATTGTTAGGATTTGCAGAGATATAATGGCTTTCTAATGACCGTAGTACTTTCAATTAGGAATAAGCCAACATTCCTTTTAAATCCATGTTTAATTTAATTTTGACCACCATGAAACAAGATTTTTTATAATTATTGCCACTTTGATTTTAAAAAATGTAAAGGAAACGAATATTGTATTATATTAACTTTATCTTTGTTGGAAGGAGAATCAATATAAGGAACAGTGCAGTATTTACAATTCAATCGATGTGTTTATTTTATGCAATAATCATGATTCAATTTAAAAGAAAACATTGAGTTTATTTTGTCATTTATTTGTGTGTGCGCAATATTGTGTATATTTAGGCTATATTAAAAAAAAATCATTTGTCTCAAAGCTCCCGCGCGCGTTAGTTAATTGGTGTGCGTTAGAAAGAAAAAAGAAGAAAAATCCCAAAGTTTCACTGATTTTTCAGATTTTCATTGATCACATCATTTTAAATACAAAAGGTCACTTTTTTACAAGGATTTCAATATTTTATATATATAAAAAAAACCTTAAAAAAACCCGCATTCCGCATTAGGTTTTGAAAAACTGAAGATTTTTTGAGACAAAGGATTTTTTTAATATAGCCTTACTTAATAAGCATTAATTCAGAGGATAATTCCCTGAACCTGGGTTGACTACATTCCGTCTTAAGCTGATAAGAAAGAAACAGAGTATGATGAAACTAAATCGTATACAACTGGTGTCAGATGTGGGATAACTTTCGAATTAAAGCAAAATTTTTGATTCAAAACAAAATTGTTTTAAATAATTGTCCTATTCCTATGTGTTTTGTTATAAATTCCCCAACACTTATGTGTTGTTTCATTTTGTAGGTGTTCTATCTGGTAGGCCCTACTCCCTAGCGGGAGAGCCCGTCCGAAGGACGGGCGTCCCGCTAGTCTTACTATAATTCACCGTATGTTGTATGTATGTATGTGAGTATGTATGTATCCTGAAAAGGCTTTCTCATTTTGCATTTTAAAGCCGTGAATATTTCACTGATACTAAATAATGACCGGACACGGGTTATAAGCTATAAATGGCCGAAAACCGTACAGAATTGACCGAGATATGAGCAAAATGATGTCCAATTTAGGCCTTTTCAGCCCGGCTTTTGAGACTAATTTCTACGGGCCATGTTTGTTTTTCTCTGCGTACACTGTAACCATGCAGTCGGCGCGAGTTACATATAGCGCGCAGCAGTGCGCCATGCAAAATAAACGCGCACACGCACTACACCCACGCACCCCTACACACGCGGGCGGGCAAATATTGGAGAAATACGCTGCGCCACGGGAGTTGGTTTCGGTTTAGGCCTTGGGGTTGCATAAGCCACGGGGCGGGGGCGGGGCGGTTAGGGGTTGTGTGTAATGATCCCTTTAGGGCCTAGGTTATGTTATGGTTATGTAGTTTGGGATGGGGTTAATAAAGAAATGTATTATTAAATTGCGTAACGATGGTGTCAGATGTGGGATTTGATACTGTATGTGACACGCGGGCAGACAAATATTGGAGAAGTACGCCGCGCTACGGGAGATAGTTAAGGTTAGGCCTTGGCGTTGAGATAAATTGCGGGCGGGGAACTTTGGGCTTTGGGCTTGAGGTCTGCCACGGGGAGGGGCGGGCGGGGCGGTGACGAATGGGGGTTGTGTGTAATGATGTAATGTGGTTTGGGAGACAGGGGGTTAATGAAAAAATGTGATGCTAAATTGCGTAACGGATATGCCACTGGACGGGGGCGGGCCGGGAGGGGACAGGGAGGGGAGGGACGGGTGGGGTACGGAAGATGGTTAAGGTTTAGGCCTTGGTGTTGAAATATGCCACGGGGCGTGTGCGGGCGGGGGGTAATTTTCAAAACAAAACAAAATTAAATTTAAAAACTTTTGAATTAGGCTACAAAACCTTTTGATTTAAAACAAAAATGTTTTAAATATTGTTCTATTCCTATGTGTTTCGTTATAAATTTTCAACACTTTATTTTTGTAGGTGTCTATCTGGTAGGCCCTACTCCCTAGCGGGAGAGCCCGTCCGCAGGACGGGCGTGCCGCTAGTCTTACTATAATTCGCCGTATGTTGTATGTATGTATGTGAGTATGTATGTATCCTGAAAAGGCTTTCTCATTTTGCATTTTAAAGCCGTGAATATTTCACTGATACTAAATAAAGACCGGACACGGGTTATAAGCTATAAATGGCCGAAAACCGTACAGAATTGACCGAGATATGAGCAAAATTATGGCAATTTAGGGCCTTTTCAGCCCGGCTTTTGAGACTATTTCATGTTTGTTTTTCTCTGCGTACACTGTATCCATGCAGTCGGCGCGTAGCACATAACGCGTCGCATTGCGCCATGCAAAATAAACGCGCACACGCACTACACCCACGCACCCCTACACACGCGGGCGGGTAGATATTGTAGAAATACGCTGCGCCACACGGGGTTGGTTATGGTTTAGGCATTGGGGTTGAGATAAGCCACGGGGCGTGGGCGGAGACGGGGACGGGGACGGGGCGGGGACGGCAGGGCGGGCGGGGGGGGGGGGGGGGGGGCAGCGGGTCATAAGGTAACGAAATAATGTGGTTTCTGATAAAACAAAACATGATATGGTGAATCTAAATTACGTAACATGGTGTCACTAGATGTGGGATTTGATACTGTATGCGACACGCTGGCGGACAAATATTGGAGAAATACGCCGCGCTACGGGAGATGGTTAAGGTTAGGCCTTGGCGTTGAGATAAGCCGCTGGGCGGGGAACTTTAGGCCTTGGGGTTGAGATATGACACAGGCGGGGCGGGGCGGTGACGAATGGGGGGGGGGGGGGGTGTAATGATGTAATGTGGTTTGGGAGGCAGGGGTTAATAAAGAAATGTGATGCTAAATTGCGTTACGGATATGCCACGGGCGGGGCAGGGGCAGGCGGGGGAGTGACTGGTGGGCTACGGGAGATGGTTAAGGTTTAGGCCTTGGAGTTGAAATATGCCACGGGCGGGGCGGGGGCGGTGACGAATGGGGGTTGTGATGCTAAATTGCGTAACGGATATGTCACGGGGCGGGGGCGGGCGGGGCGGGATGGTGACGGTTGGGGAACGGGAGATGGTTAAGGTTTAGGCCTTGAAGTTAAAATATGCCACGGGGCGTGGGCGGGCGGGGGTCTTTGAATTAAAACAAAAATGTTTTAGATATTGTTCTATTCCTATGTGTTTCGTTATAAATGTTCCAACACTTTTGTGTTGTTTCATTTGTAGGTGTTCTATCTGGTAGGCCTTACTCCCTAGCGGGAGAGCCCGTCCGTAGGACGGGCGTTCCGCTAGTCTTACTATAATTCACCGTATGTTGTATGTATGTGAGTATGTATGTATGTATGTATCCTGAAAAGGCTTTCTCATTTTGCATCTTAAAGCCGTGAATATTGCACTGATAATAGATGATGTCTTGAGACAGGTTATAAGCTATAAATGGCCGAAAACCGTACAGAATTGACCGAGATATGAGCAAAATTATGGCAATTTAGGGCCTTTTCAGCCCGGCTTTTGAGACTAATTTCTACGGGCCATGTTTGTTTTTCTCTGCGTACACTGTAACCATGCAGTCGGCGCGTAGCACATAACGCGTCGCATTGCGCCGTGCAAAATAAACGCGCACACGCACTACACCCACGCACCCCTACACACGCGGGCGGGTACATATTGTAGAAATACGCTGCGCCACACGGGGTTGGTTATGGTTTAGGCATTGGGGTTGAGATAAGCCACGGGGCGGGCGGAGGCGCGGGGACGGGCGGGGACGGCAGGGCGGCAGCGGGTCATAATGTATAATAATGTGGTTTCTGATAAAACAAAACATGATATGGTGAATCTAAATTACGTAACATGGTGTCGGATGTGTGATTTGATACTGTATGCGACACGCTGGCGGACAAATATTGTACAAATACGCCGCGCTACGGGAGATGGTTAAGGTTAGGCCTTGGCGTTGAGATATATAAGCCGCGGGACGGGAACTTTAGGCCTTGGGTTGAGATATGCCACGGGCGGGGCGGGGGCGGTGACGAATGGGGGGAGGGGTATAATGTGGTTTGGGAGGCAGGGGGTTAATGAAGAAATGTGATGCTAAATTGCGTAACGGATATGCAGCGGGCGGGAGCGGAGATATATAAGCCGCGGGACGGGAACTTTAGGCCTTTAGTTGAGATATGCCACGGGCGGGGCGGGGGCGGTGACGAATGGGGGGGGGGTATAATGTGGTTTGGGAGGCAGGGGTTAATGAAGAAATGTGATGCTAAATTGCGTAACGGATATGCAGCGGGCGGGAGCGGGCGGGGCAGGGCGCCGGGTAGTGACTGGTGGGCTACGGGAGATGGTTCGGGTTTAGGCCTTGGAGTTGAAATATGCCACGGGGCGTGGGCGGGCGGGGGTTCTATTCCTGTGTGTTTCGTTATAAATTTTCCAACACTTAGGCCTATGTGTTGTTTCATTTGTAGGTGTTCTATCTGGTAGGCCCTACTCCCTAGCGGGAGAGCCCGTCCGAAGGACGGGCGTTCCGCTAGTCTTACTATAATTCACCGTATGTTGTATGTATGTATGTGTGTATGTATGTATGTATGTATCCATAAAAGGCTCTCTCAGTTTGCAACTAAACGTCGTGAACATTGCACTGATAAAAGATGATTATAATGTGAGTGTTATAAGCTATAAATGGCCGAAAACCGTACAGAATTGACCGAGATATGAGCAAAATTATGGCAATTTAGGGCCTTTTCAGCCCGGCTTTTGAGACTATTTTTTACGGGCCATGTTTGTTTTTCTCTGCGTACACTGTAACCATGCAGTCGGCGCGCGTTACACATAGCGCGCAGCAGTGCGCCATGCAAAATAAACGCGCACACGCACTACACCCACGCACCCCTACACACGCGGGCGGGCAAATATTGGAGAAATACGCTGCGCCACGGGAGTTGGTTTCGGTTTAGGCCTTGGGGTTGCATAAGCCACGGGGCGGGGGCGGGGCGGTTAGGGGTTGTGTGTAATGATCCCTTTAGGGCCTAGGTTATGTTATGGTTATGTAGTTTGGGATGGGGTTAATAAAGAAATGTATTATTAAATTGCGTAACGATGGTGTCAGATGTGGGATTTGATACTGTATGTGACACGCGGGCGGACAAATATTGGAGAAGTACGCCGCGCTACGGGAGATAGTTAAGGTTAGGCCTTGGCGTTGAGATAAATTGCGGGCGGGGAACTTTGGGCTTAGGGCTTGAGGTATGCCACGGGGAGGGGCGGGGGGGGGGGGGGGGTGACGAATGGGGGTTGTGTGTAATGATGTAATGTGGTTTGGGAGACAGGGGGTTAATGAAAAAATGTGATGCTAAATTGCGTACCGGATATGCCACTGGACGGGGGCGGGCTGGGAGGGGACAGGGAGGGGGAGGGACGGGTGGGGTACGGGAGATGGTTAAGGTTTAGGCCTTGGTGTTGAAATATGCCACGGGGCGTGTGCGGGCGGGGGGTAATTTTCAAAAGAAAAATTGAAATTGAAATTTAAAAACTTTTGAATTAGGCTACAAAACCTTTTGATTTAAAACAAAAATGTTTTAAATATTGTTCTATTCCTATGTGTTTCGTTATAAATTTTCAACACTTTATTTGTGTAGGTGTCTATCTGGTAGGCCCTACTCCCTAGCGGGAGAGCCCGTCCGCAGGACGGGCGTGCCGCTAGTCTTACTATAATTCGCCGTATGTTGTATGTATGTGTGTATGTATGTATGTATGTGTGTATCCTGAAAAGGCTTTCTCATTTTACATTTTAAAGCCGTGACTATTTCACTGATACTAAATAATGACCGGACACGGGTTATAAGCTATAAATGGCCGAAAACCGTACAGAATTGACCGAGATATGAGCAAAATTATGTCCAATTTAGGCCTTTTCAGCCCGGCTTTTGAGACTAATTTCTACGGGCCGTGTTTGTTTTTCTCTGCATACACTGTAACCATGCAGTCGGCGCGCGTTACACATAGCGCGCAGCAGTGCGCCATGCAAAATAAACGCGCACGCGCACTACACCCACGCACCCCTACACACGCGGGCGGGCAAATATTGGAGAAATACGCTGCGCCACGGGAGTTGGTTTCGGTTTAGGCCTTGGGGTTGCGTAAGCCACGGGGCGGGGGCGGGGCGGTTAGGGGTTGTGTGTTATGATCCCTTTAGGGCCTAGGTTATGTTATGGTTATGTAGTTTGAGATGGGGTTAATAAAGAAATGTATTAATAAATTGCGTAACGATAGTGTCAGATGTGGGATTTGATACTGTATGTGACACGCGGGCAGACAAATATTGGAGAAGTACGCCGCCCTACGGGAGATAGTTAAGGTTAGGCCTTGGCGTTGAGATAAATTGCGGGCGGGGAACTTTGGGCTTTGGTCTTGAGGTATGCCACGGGGAGGGGCGGGCGGGGCGGTGACGAATGGGGGTTGTGTGTAATGATGTAATGTGGTTTGGGAGACAGGGGGTTAATGAAAAAATGTGATGCTAAATTGCGTAACGGATATGCCACTGGACGGGGGCGGGCCGGGAGGGGACAGGGAGGGGGAGGGACGGGTGGGGTACGGGAGATGGTTAAGGTTTAGGCCTTGGTGTTGAAATATGCCACGGGCGTGTGCGGGCGGGGGGTAATTTTCAACTTTTTTTAAAATTGAAATTTAAAAACTTTTGAATTAGGCTACAAAACCTTTTGATTTAAAACAAAAATATGTTTTAAATATTGTTCTATTCCTATGTGTTTCGTTATACATTTTCAACACTTTATTTTTGTAGGTGTCTATCTGGTAGGCCCTACTCCCTAGCGGGAGAGCCCGTCCGCAGGACGGGCGTGCCGCTAGTCTTACTATAATTCACCGTATGTTGTATGTATGTGTGTATGTATGTATGTGTGTATGTATGTATGTGTGTATCCTGAAAAGGCTTTCTCATTTTGCGTCTTAAAGCCGTGAATATTGCACTGATAATAGATGATGTCTTGAGACAGGTTATAAGCTATAAATGGCCGAAAACCGTACAGAATTGAACGAGATATGAGCAAAATTATGTCCAATTTAGGCCTTTTCAGCCCGGCTTTTGAGACTAATTTCTACGGGCCATGTTTGTTTTTCTCTGCGTACACTGTAACCATGCAGTCGGCGCGCGTTACACATAGCGCGCAGCAGTGCGCCATGCAAAATAAACGCGCACACGCACTACACCCACGCACCCCTACACACGCGGGCGGGCAAATATTGGAGAAATACGCTGCGCCACGGGAGTTGGTTTCGGTTTAGGCCTTGGGGTTGCATAAGCCACGGGGCGGGGGCGGGGCGGTTAGGGGTTGTGTGTAATGATCCCTTTAGGGCCTAGGTTATGTTATGGTTATGTAGTTTGGGATGGGGTTAATAAAGAAATGTATTATTAAATTGCGTAACGATGGTGTCAGATGTGGGATTTGATACTGTATGTGACACGCGGGCGGACAAATATTGGAGAAGTACGCCGCGCTACGGGAGATAGTTAAGGTTAGGCCTTGGCGTTGAGATAAATTGCGGGCGGGGAACTTTGGGCTTTGGGCTTGAGGTATGCCACGGGGAGGGGCGGGGGGGGGGGGGCGGTGACGAATGGGGATTGTGTGTAATGATGTAATGTGGTTTGGGAGACAGGGGGTTAATGAAAAAATGTGATGCTAAATTGCGTAACGGATATGCCACTGGACGGGGGCGGGCTGGGAGGGGACAGGGAGGGGGAGGGACGGGTGGGGTACGGGAGATGGTTAAGGTTTAGGCCTTGGTGTTGAAATATGCCACGGGGCGTGTGCGGGCGGGGGGTAATTTTCAAAAAAAAATTGAAATTGAAATTTAAAAACTTTTGAATTAGGCTACAAAACCTTTTGATTTAAAACAAAAATGTTTTAAATATTGTTCTATTCCTATGTGTTTCGTTATAAATTTTCAACACTTTATTTGTGTAGGTGTCTATCTGGTAGGCCCTACTCCCTAGCGGGAGAGCCCGTCCGCAGGACGGGCGTGCCGCTAGTCTTACTATAATTCACCGTATGTTGTATGTATGTATGTGTGTATGTATGTATGTGTGTATCCTGAAAAGGCTTTCTCATTTTGCATTTTAAAGCCGTGAATATTTCACTGATACTAAATAAAGACCGGACACGGGTTATAAGCTATAAATGGCCGAAAACCGTACAGAATTGACCGAGATATGAGCAAAATTATGTCCAATTTAGGGCCTTTTCAGCCCGGCTTTTGAGACTAATTTCTACGGGCCATGTTTGTTTTTCTCTGCGTACACTGTAACCATGCAGTCGGCGCGCGTTACACATAGCGAGCAGCAGTCATCATCATCATCAGTTACGCATTTCGTCTTTGTTGACATGGCGCCCTCACTTATCAGTTAGTAAATGCCAGGTATATCTGTCACTGGCCAGTTCTGCTAGATTTTCTGCGTTTGTATAGTCAATATTTAGTTCTTGCAATTGTTTTTGGATCATTCTTATCCACGTCTGTTTTGGTCTACCTTGTGGTCTTTTAACACTTCTTCCTATTTCTGCTAGGGACATCTTAGCTGGGGTTTTCTCTGGGAGTCTTAGGAGATGCCCAAACCAGGTCATACGCCTAGTTCTTATTAAGTTGCTCCATCTGGTTTGACTCGTTCGTTGATATAACTCCTCATTAGTTACTTTGTCTTGCCAGCTTAATTTCATCATTCTACGTAATAACGATCTCTGGAACACGTCAATTTTGTGTTCAGCTTTCTTGTCCATTGTCCATAGTTCACAATTATAAAGGAAGATGCTGGTTATGAATGCGTTAAACGTTCTTAGTTTTAAGTTCGTTGATGTTGTTCTTGAATTCATGATAAATTTCAGTTTATTGTATGCCATCATAGCCAATTGTTTCCTTCTGCAAATATCTTCATTTGTGTCCAATAAGCTGCCGAGATACTTGCATTTCTTCCATGACTCGTTTCCGTTTCTTTTTATTGTGTATTCTTCTGTTTTGGTTTGGTTAATTTTGAGATTGCGTTTGCTGAGCTTGTCTGGTATTTCCGCTTTGATTTGTTCAATTTTATGATTGCTGTTAGCGACCCAACTGATATCATCTGCGTATTGCTGGTCTATGAGGAAATACGGATCAGTCTTCCTGCAGTAGGTATGATCTTTTAGATGAGGTGGCAGGAGATCTTCGGCTTCCGATATATTAGGTTTGGCGTATGTATGATCTAGGTCTACGTGTTTTTCTTGCTCCAGGGCTTTGGCCAAGTATAGAGTGAAGAGGATCGGGCTGAGGCAATCCCCCTGAGGGACCCCTATATTAGTTGTGAAATAGTCTCCGGTAGTTTTTCCGCATCTGACTTTCAGTCTTACATCTTTCAGGAGAATTGTTGTCAGATGCAGCTCATCTGTGTTGAGAATGCTCTGGAGATCTTCATATAGGGTCTTGCGGATGACGCTATCAAATGCTTTGCTCATGTCAAGCATGATTATGTGAGTTTCGTAGCTCGAAGAAGTGATTGCTTTTTCAGCTAGAGTCTTGAATGTGAACACATTTTCTGTGGTTGATCTTCCAGCACGGTAGGCTGCTTGTGTAAGCGGAATGTTTTCATTCAGTCGGTCATCAATTCTTCTTAGTAGACACATTGCTAATATTTTCCTTAGTACAGAGAGTAAGATAATTGGTCGTAGATTTGATGGCGGACCTTGTTTTTTGCCCGGTTTGGGAAGTGGTACTAATATGCCATCTTTCATTTCTGAAGGAAATTGTCCTATGCTGGCGATGTCATTAAGCAGTTCAGCTATAATTTCGTTTATTTCCGCTGGTCCATATTTAAGAAGTTCACTATTAATTTCGTCACATCCTGGACTTTTGTTGTTTTTCAGCGTGCTGATTGCTCCTTTGACTTCTTCCGCCGTAAATGGTGTTGTCATTTCTTTTGGTTCTAAGTCTGGTATGTTTTCAGCTTTGTCTGATACAAAGAGTGTTTTGAAGAATTCCGTTATTAATTTGACTTTGTCTTCTTCACTGGTTGCAGTTTCATTTAGTTCATTGTGCACTATGAGATTTGTTTTGTTTTTTTTATTGTTTTTTTAGCAGTGCGCCATGCAAAATAAACGCGCACGCGCACTACACCCACGCACCCCTACACACGCGGGCGGGCAAATATTGGAGAAATACGCTGCGCCACGGGAGTTGGTTTCGGTTTAGGCCTTGGGGTTGCATAAGCCACGGGGCGGGGGCGGGGCGGTTAGGGGTTGTGTGTAATGATCCCTTTAGAGCCTAGGTTATGTTATGGTTATGTAGTTTGGGATGGGGTTAATAAAGAAATGTATTATTAAATTGCGTAACGATGGTGTCAGATGTGGGATTTGATACTGTATGTGACACGCGGGCGGACAAATATTGGAGAAGTACGCCGCGCTACGGGAGATAGTTAAGGTTAGGCCTTGGCGTTGAGATAAATTGCGGGCGGGGAACTTTGGGCTTTGAAGTTGAGGTATGCCACGGGGAGGGGCGGGCGGGGCGGTGACGAATGGGGGTTGTGTGTAATGATGTAATGTGGTTTGGGAGACAGGGGGGTTAATGAAAAAATGTGATGCTAAATTGCGTAACGGATATGCCACTGGACGGGGGCGGGCCGGGAGGGGACAGGGAGGGGGAGGGACGGGTGGGGTACGGGAGATGGTTAAGGTTTAGGCCTTGGTGTTGAAATATGCCACGGGGCGTGTGCGGGCGGGGGGTAATTTTCAACAACAACAACAAAAAAAAATTAAAAACTTTTGAATTTTGAATTTGAAAAATGTTTTAAATATTGTTCTATTCCTATGTGTTTCGTTATAAATTTTCAACACTTTATTTTTGTAGATGTCTATCTGGTAGGCCCTACTCCCTAGCGGGAGAGCCCGTCCGCAGGACGGGCGTGCCGCTAGTAGTATATAATTTTACTTGTTGGTAAATCGTTCAAAATGCGTGTTTGTCTATGAGCATGATGATGGTAAACCGTTACGATTTACCATTTACCAAAATCATCAATAGAACCCGTTTGATCAATGTAGGCTATAGTTTTGCGTCATCAGTCTGAGAGAACACTATTTTAATAATGTAAGAGATGATTACTGACCATAATTTGTTGTCGGAAAAATAGTATTGCAGAAAAGACGTAGTGACACGCTCAATTATTACGCATCTTACTATAATTTGTCTTATGGTGTATGTATGTATGTAGTGTTGAACCCGCAAATCCGAGGACAAAAGTATAGAAGTTACAGTAAATCCGAGGACAAAAAAAAATGTGAGGACCTTTTTTGAAGTCCTCTCTTTTTTCCTGCATAAAAACGTATAGAAGTTGGGTCCTTACCCCCCTAAGGGTGTATGGCCATGTCCTCTATTGGGCGTCAATACACATATCATACATTTGTCCCTACATGTATGGTAACAAAAATAAAATGTCCTCAGATTGACTGTAACTTCTATACTTTTTTACACACGTTTTAATACGGGTCCTCACATGGGTTGGTACTCGACTATAGATGTATGTATGTATGTATCCATAAAGGCTTTCTCATTTTACGTCTAAACGCCGCCAACCTTGCACTGATAAAAGATGATTATAATGTCAGTGTTATAAGCTATAAATGGCCGAAAACCGTACAGAATTGACCGAGATATGAGCAAAATTATGGCAATTTAGGGCCTTTTCAGCCCGGCTTTTGAGACTAATTTCTACGGGCCGTGTTTGTTTTTCTCTGCGTACACTGTAACCATGCAGTCGGCGCGCGTTACACATAGCGCGCAGCAGTGCGCCATGCAAAATAAACGCGCACACCCACTGCACCCACGCACCCCTACACACGCGGGCGGGCAAATATTGGAGAAATACGCTGCGCCACGGGAGTTGGTTTCGGTTTAGGCCTTGGGGTTGCATAAGCCACGGGGCGGGGGCGGGGCGGTTAGGGGTTGTGTGTAATGATCCCTTTAGGGCCTAGGTTATGTTATGGTTATGTAGTTTGGGATGGGGTTAATAAAGAAATGTATTATTAAATTGCGTAACGATGGTGTCAGATGTGGGATTTGATACTGTATGTGACACGCGGGCGGACAAATATTGGAGAAGTACGCCGCGCTACGGGAGATAGTTAAGGTTAGGCCTTGGCGTTGAGATAAATTGCGGGCGGGGAACTTTGGGCTTTGGGCTTGAGGTATGCCACGGGGAGGGGCGGGCGGGGCGGTGACGAATGGGGGTTGTGTGTAATGATGTAATGTGGTTTGGGAGACAGGGGGTTAATGAAAAAATGTGATGCTAAATTGCGTAACGGATATGCCACTGGACGGGGGCGGGCCGGGAGGGGACAGGGAGGGGGGAGGGACGGGTGGGGTACGGAAGATGGTTAAGGTTTAGGCCTTGGTGTTGAAATATGCCACGGGGCGTGTGCGGGCGGGGGTAATTTTCAATTTTTTTTTTAAATTGAAATTTAAAAACTTTTGAATTAGGCTACAAAACCTTTTGATTTAAAACAAAAATGTTTTAAATATTGTTCTATTCCTATGTGTTTCGTTATAAATTTTCAACACTTTATTTTTGTAGGTGTCTATCTGGTAGGCCCTACTCCCTAGCGGGAGAGCCCGTCCGCAGGACGGGCGTGCCGCTAGTCTTACTATAATTTGTCTTATGTTGAGAGTATGTATGTATGTATGTATGTATGTATCCATAAAAGGCTCTCTCAGTTTGCAACTAAACGCCGTGAACTTTGCACTGATAAAGGATAATTATAATGTGAGTGTTATAAGCTATAAATGGCTGAAAACCGTACAGAATTGACCGAGATATGAGCAAAATTATGTCCAATTTAGGCCTTTTCAGCCCGGCTTTTGAGACTAATTTCTACGGGCCATGTTTGTTTTTCTCTGCGTACACTGTAACCATGCAGTCGGCGCGCGTTACACATAGCGCTCAGCCATGCAAAATAAACGCGCACACGCACTACACCCACGCACCCCTACACACGCGGGCGGGCAAATATTGGAGAAATACGCTGCGCCACGGGAGTTTGTTTCGGTTTAGGCCTTGGGGTTGCATAAGCCACGGGCGGGGGCGGGGCGGTTAGGGGTTGTGTGTAATGATCCCTTTAGGGCCTAGGTTATGTTATGGTTATGTATATAGTTTGGGATGGGGTTAATAAAGAAATGTATTATTAAATTGCGTAACGATGGTGTCAGATGTGGGATTTGATACTGTATGTGACACGCGGGCGGACAAATATTGGAGAAGTACGCCGCGCTACGGGAGATAGTTAAGGTTAGGCCTTGGCGTTGAGATAAATTGCGGGCGGGGAACTTTGGGCTTTGGGCTTGAGGTATGCCACGGGGAGGGGCGGGCGGGGCGGTGACGAATGGGGGTTGTGTGTAATGATGTAATGTGGAGCCAGGGGGTTAATGAAAAAATGTGATGCTAAATTGCGTAACGGATATGCCACTGGACGGGGGCGGGCCGGGAGTGGGAGGGACGGGTGGGGTACGGGAGATGGTTAAGGTTTAGGCCTTGGTGTTGACATATGCCACGGGGCGTGTGCGGGCGGGGGGTAGTTTTCAAAAAAAATTAAATTGAAATTTAAAAACTTTTGAATTAGGCTACAAAACCTTTTGATTTAAAACAAAAATGTTTTAAATATTGTTCTATTCCTATGTGTTTCGTTATAAATTTTCAACACTTTATTTTTGTAGGTGTCTATCTGGTAGGCCCTACTCCCTAGCGGGAGAGCCCGTCCGCAGGACGGGCGTGCCGCTAGTCTTACTATAATTCACCGTATGTTGTATGTATGTGTGTATGTGTGTATCCTGAAAAGGCTTTCTCATTTTGCATCTTAAAGCCGTGAATATTGCACTGATAATAGATGATGTCTTGAGACAGGTTATAAGCTATAAATGGCCGAAAACCGTACAGAATTGACCGAGATATGAGCAAAATGATGTCCAATTTAGGCCTTTTCAGCCCGGCTTTTGAGACTAATTTCTACGGGCCATGTTTGTTTTTCTCTGCGTACACTGTAACCATGCAGTCGGCGCGCGTTACACATAGCGCGCAGCAGTGCGCCATGCAAAATAAACGCGCACACGCACTACACCCACGCACCCCTACACACGCGGGCGGGCAAATATTGGAGAAATACGCTGCGCCACGGGAGTTGGTTTCGGTTTAGGCCTTGGGGTTGCATAAGCCACGGGGCGGGAGCGGGGCGGTTAGGGGTTGTGTGTAATGATCCCTTTAGGGCCTAGGTTATGTTATGGTTATGTAGTTTGGGATGGGGTTAATAAAGAAATGTATTATTAAATTGCGTAACGATGGTGTCAGATGTGGGATTTGATACTGTATGTGACACGCGGGCGGACAAATATTGGAGAAGTACGCCGCGCTACGGGAGATAGTTAAGGTTAGGCCTTGGCGTTGAGATAAATTGCGGGCGGGGAACTTTGGGCTTTGGGCTTGAGGTATGCCACGGGGAGGGGCGGGCGGGGCGGTGACGAATGGGGGTTGTGTGTAATGATGTAATGTGGTTTGGGAGACAGGGGGTTAATGAAAAAATGTGATGCTAAATTGCGTAACGGATATGCCACTGGACGGGGGCGGGCCGGGAGGGGACAGGGAGGTGGAGGGACGGGTGGGGTACGGGAGATGGTTAAGGTTTAGGCCTTGGTGTTGAAATATGCCACGGGGCGTGTGCGGGCGGCGGGGGGTTATTTTCAACAACAAAATTAAATTGAAATTTAAAAACTTTTGAATTAGGCTACAAAACCTTTTGATTTAAAACAAAAATGTTTTAAATATTGTTCTATTCCTATGTGATTCGTTATAAATTTTCAACACTTTATTTTTGTAGGTGTCTATCTGGTAGGCCCTACTCCCTAGCGGGAGAGCCCGTCCGCAGGACGGGCGTGCCGCTAGTCTTACTATAATTTGTCTTATGTTGTATGTATGTATGTATGTATCCATAAAGGCTCCCTCATTTTACGTCTAAACGCCGCCAACCTTGCACAGATAAAAGATGATTATAATGTGAGTGTTATAAGCTATAAATGGCTGAAAACCGTACAGAATTGACCGAGATATGAGTAAAAAACCATGAAAATCCATGGATACGGGCCGTGTTTGTTTTGTTTATCTTCATGCGTATTGCAACCACCATGCATTCGGCGCCTAACACATAACGCGTCGTTGTACGCCGTGCAAAATAAACGCTCACACCCACTCCACCCACGCACGCCTACACACACGCGAGCGGGCAAATATTTGAGAAATACGCTGCGCTACGGGAGTAAGTTAATTTAGGCCTTGAATGTTTATAAGCACAGGGCGGGCGGTAGGGGCGGGGCGGGGACGGCGGGCAAGAGACGGCAGGGGAAGGCCCGGGGGGGGGGGGGGGGGCGGGGCGAGGGGAGGCCATGAAGTAATGAGGTTTGGGAGGCAAGGGGTTACTGAAGAACGCTACGGGAGTTGGTTAATTTAGGCCTTGAAGGTTTAGATCGCACAGTACGGGGCGGGCGGGCGAGGGGAGGCCACGAAGTAATGAGGTTTGGGAGGCAGGGAGTTAATGAAGAAATGTGATACTAAAGTGCGTAACACTAACAGGGAGAGTCACGAAGTGGAAGGAAATAGTGTGGTTAAAAGTATAAACCAGGGGATACAGCTTGGGGAGATGGTTAAGGTTTAGGCCTTGGCTGTTGAGATAACCACGGTGCGGGGGCGGCAATTTCAGGTAAGGAAATATGACTATGCATTATATGTATTCTTACCAATTTCGAGACCAATTTTCGTATAGCTACTTATGTGTTGTTTCACCGGGGTTCTGTCTGATAGGCGCTACTTACTAGCGCGAGCCCGTTCGAAGAACGGGCGTCCCGCTAGTCTTACTATAATTCACCGTATGGTGTATGTGTGTATCCATAAAGGCTCCCTCATTTTACGTCTAAACGCTGTGAACATTGCACTGATAAAAGATGATTATAATGTGAGTGTTATAAGCTATAAATGGCTGAAAACCGTACAGAATTGACCGAGATATGAGCAAAAGAGTAAAATCCAGGGCATTTTCAAACTGTTTCTACGGGCCATTTGTTTATTTTTGTGCGTACTGCAACCATGCACTTGGCGCGTAACACATAACGCGTCGTAGTGCGCCATGCAAAATAAACGCTCACGCGCACTACACCCACGCACCCCTACACACGCGGGCGGGAAAATATTGGAGAAATACGCTGCGCTACGGGACTTGGTTAATTTAGGCCTTGAAGGTTTATAAGCACGGGGCGAGCGGGAACGGCGGAAGGGGCGGGGACTGCGGGCGAGGGACGGCAGGGGGATGGCGAGGGGAGGCCATGAAGTAATGAGGTTTGGGAGGCAGGAGGTTACTGAAGAACGCTACAGGAGTTAGTTAATTTAGGCCTTGAAGGTTTAGATAAGCACGCGTGGGCGAAGGGAGGCCATGAAGTAATGAGGTTTGGGAGGCAGGGGGTTAATGAAGAAATGCGGGGGTGGTTGGCCGGGGGCAGAAGGCCGGGGCGGTTTTTTTTAAAATAAAGTAATGTGGTTTGGCCGGTGGCAGTGGGTTAAAGATGGTTATGAATCAACTTGATTATGGGGGGTTGTAGGGGGTTTATAATGCCTTTAGGAGGGATATGGTTATAAAATCAACCTTTTTATTTTTAAATGGGGGGGTTGTAGGGGGTTTATGTGGTTTCAAAGGTAGGTAATGTGGCGTAACCATCTAGCGGGGACCCGAGCGCAGCGAGGGTACGCCGCTAGTATTAATAAAAGTTCGATTAGGCCTAACTCATGATAAAACCATAATTAACACATAGTAAAACATCAATTGAATGTTTAGAAATCCATCAATTTGTTATATAGTAAGCACTTGACATGGACAATGTTCTTGACCTTTATTAGTTAGATCATGCCCTACTTTACTGAAATGCATTGAAATAAGTACAAACGTGCCTATAAGACTTTGAAATGTTTTTGAAAAATCTGCTTTGCGTATACCGCGTGGAAAGCGTTAAATCGTCCCTCTTCAGAAGTTGAAATGTGTTTGGATTAAGCCGTCACATTAATTAAATTAAATACAAACACCTTAGAATTTAACAATAACTTATTCACTATCAATCTATTTATACAGTAAACAATATCAGAAACTGGAAACAAGCAATTTGATTAAAAATGGCTTTATCTCCTTATGATTTTAAATTCCAATGGATCTAAAATGCGCAGTCCTGAGACGACCCCATCATTCTGCCTCATCCTGTATTCTCGCGGAAAATCTATCACCGTTATAAATACTTGAATACAGATTAGGTCGCAAAATAGGCCGCCAAAAGCAAGCGCAGTGATGGACCAATGATTTGCCTGTCGAGTCATCACCATTTGTGAGTGTGTATCACTAAGTGTGATGGTTTCATTTGGCCCTGACCCATTCACAAACTTTTTAAAACCAACCTAAAGATAAAACAATCTTTATGGTTCATGATTATATAGAAACACACTTTCCACTACTGACATTGCGTGCTACGTGTTTAAAGGTATATTATGTGATCTTTCCAGGGAACGCCCTCAACATCGAAAAAAAAATAGAAAGCAGATTTTCTTGCAGATTTACATTTCTGATCATAAATCATGCATACATTCCAAGTTACAGGGCGATACGATTCTTAATTACTTCAAAATCATGGTTTTAGAGTGAAAATAAACTGTCGGTATCCCGACAGTTTATATTTTTCAGGCTCTAAATTCACTCTAAAACCATGATTTTGAGGTAATTAGGAATCGTATCGCTCTGTAACTTGGAATGTATGTATGATTTATGATCGGAAATGTAAATCTGCAAGAAATCTACTTTCTAAAAAAAATTATGAATAGAGGGCGCTCTCTCGAAAAGATCACATAATATGCCTTTAAGGGGGCTATCAACACCCAATACCCAACAAACAAAGCCAACAAACAAACAAACAAATAAACAAACAACAAAACAACCCAACAAACGCCCCATCAAACACCCATCAAATACCCCAACAAACACCCCAACAAACACACCTGACAAACTCACCCCAACAAACACACCCCAACAAACAAACAAATAACCAACAATAACCACCCCAACAACAGTGCCTATAAATAACCAAGTGCACCTTCACCTTATTAACCAATACCAAATGTGATACAAATGAAATAAAACCGAAAGAATAGCAATTCCCCTTGAATGAGATGCAATTCCCCCAAATGATTCTGCCCGCGCCGACGCCCCCCTCCTCCAATTTTATTTTTATTTAAAAAATAGGGACAGCGGTCCCAAATAGGTCGTCCGTTTATATGGTGAGTTTGGTTGCATTTGTTCTTCATCTGTTTAAATGTAATCAATTTTACATATGCAGCCAATTTTACATCTTGACCTCAGATGACCATTGACCTTGGTATGTGACCTATGACCTCATTAACATACAAGGTTTCCATGTTGAATCTATGACCCAAGTTTGGTTGCAATTAGTCATTGTATGGAAAAGAAATGGACAAGACAAAAAGTGTGTACTAAATTTTACATCTTGACCTCTGATGACCTTTGACCTTGGTATGTGACCTTTGACATCATTAACATATAAAAGTTTGCATCTATGACCGAGGTTTGGTTGCAATTGGTCATTGTATGGAAAAGAAATGGACAATACAAAAAGTAAGTACTACATTTTACATCTTGACCTCAGATGACCTTTGACCTTGGTATGTGACCTTTGACATCATTAACATATGAAAGTTTCCATGTTGCATCTATGACCGAGGTTTGGTTGCAATTGGTCATTGTATGGAAAAGAAATGGACAATACAAAAAGTGTGTACTACATTTTACATCTTGACCTCAGATGACCTTTGACCTTGGTATGTGACCTTTGACCTCATTAACATATGAAGGTTTCCATGTTGCATCTATGACCCAAATTTGGTTGCAATTAGTCATTGTATGGAAAAGAAATGGACAAGACAAAAAGTGTGTACTAAATTTTACATCTTGACCTCTGATGACCTTTGACCTTGGTATGTGACCTTTGACATCATTAACATATGAAAGTTTCCATGTTGCATCTATGACCGAGGTTTGGTTGCAATTGGTCATTGTATGGAAAAGAAATGGACAATACAAAAAGTGTGTACTACATTTTACATCTTGACCTCAGATGACCTTTGACCTTGGTATGTGACCTTTGACATCATTAACATATGAAGGTTTCCATGTTGCATCTATGACCGAAGTTTGATTGCAATTAGTCATTGTATGGAAAAGATATGGACAAAACAAAAAGTGTATACCAAATTGTTGACAGACAGACACAACACACAGACTACACACACAGACTACACACAACACACACGAAGGATGCTGCCGTAAGGTCTCTTCCTACGGACGACCTAAAAAACGGTTATTGATTGTTCCTCATCAAATTCACTTCCCATAATCTTGCATTCAGCGTTCACCGTCTATGCATTCAGTGACAAAATAAAGTGTTAAATTACACTTTTTCGAGCTTGAATTGCTGCAATTGGAATTCGAGTGAACAGTATTTTTTAATCATCACTTGCTTTAAATGCATATTCACATACAATACAATATCAAATGGTAAGAAACACAATTTACAATGTGTGTTACTTTTCATCGAGTTTCGAATCTTGAGTCAACATTTTCGAGTTCGAGTCACAATTTCCGAGTCTGAAAACCCCAAAACCGAGTCTCGAAAACCAAAAACCTAGTCTCGAAAACCAAAAACCGAGTCTCAAAACCGTCAAAACCGAGTCTCGAAAACCAAAAAAACCGAGTTTAAAAACCCCAAAAACGAGTCTCAATAAATTAAAAACCCAGTCTCGAAAACCAAAACCATGTCTCGAAAACCAAAAACTAAATCTCAATAATTATGAACTGAGTCTCGAAAACTAAAAGCCGAGTCTCGAAATTTAAAAACAGAGTCTCAAAATGTATAACCGACTCTTAAAATTAAAAAAAAAGAGTCTCAAAAATTAAAAACCATATCTCAATAAAAATTCCATTGAAATGGATGGGGCGATCCAAGAGAAACAAAGCGGGTATTGTTAAAATAAACTGCATAGGTACATGTAATTAACAAAGACTACAAACATTTTTTGGCACTTTTTGGTCTATAATTCAAAAGATAATAAAGATTTTCAACAACAACAAAAACATTCCTATGGAATTGTATGAGGAATATAATAAAACTAGTATGACAAAATTTGACAAAATATATTTTGAGTTATCTTTGCAGAACCTAAAATGGGTAAAAAATTTGTTTTTATAATTTTCTCCAAAATGGTCATTTTCATGATCATGGTTGGATTTATTGAACCCTTTCCTGCAAAAAAAAATGTATACTTTTATATAGATTAAATGAATAATGAAGAAGTTTTACGGAGGCTATACCTGACTGGTGCACAGCCTCCTTAACCGGACCAGTTGCCCCATCCTCCCCTAAACCTTTGACAATTATATATCATCTGATGGGTAATTTCATTCATGAGGAATTCAAATATGTAAAGTAAATAATGATAGGGGTAGGTGTAAAAATTATATGGATCTCAAATTAAAATTTAAAAATTCTGATATTTTCCGAACATTTTGAATTTGAATCATACCATTTTAGTCCTTGGTCGTACTATAATTTCAATGGCATATTTGGTTTCCTCATGCTATTTCCTATAGATGTATAGAATACATCCTCCAGACCACCAGCCCAGTGACCAGCCTTACATTTATCCATTTAGCATTGGTCCTGTCACTCGCTCCGCTCACTCGATGGACACTAGATTGGGGGAATCAGAGATGGGGTATGCTAGCTTCATGATTGGGGTAAACCGAGGATCTAAATTTAGATCTAGCTATTTCCCTTCAGAAAACGTATACTACCTCAGAGGGGGGGGGGGGGGGGGGGGGGGGGGGGGGGGGGGGGGCGTATACAAGCAAATTATATAAATGTGTAAAGTTAAAATCATGTCGCGAAAGCCAAAATCCGTCTGAACGCGAGCGCGTGACACCATGACCATATACATTTAACACAACCAGGGCTTGACATGGGTCACTTGACAATTAGGGCAATTTGTCAAGGTTGGCTCGGTTAGGAGGTAATTGTATTTACTATACTATATTATTAATAACCAATAGTCATGATAGTAGGCCTAATACATGTACAATGACAAATTTGAATGCATTAAATTTATTTTAACTCGTATGTTTTAGTATTCGTGAGAGGCTGTTTTAGTATTCGTGAGAGGCAGTTAAAATCTGTAAAATGAATTATGACCAGTAGGCCTATATAAATACTCAGTAAGATTTTCTTGGTAGTAAAAACTATTAACCGAGTTATGAATTTTTAGGCCTAATAATATTCCAGATTTCTGAAATTAATTTAACTCAATATTCTCAAAAGTTGTCTAAGGTGTAAGGTTATTAATATTATTTGGTGGTCCATTGAAAACAAACAAGCACAGAAATATCGAGACACTGGACTGGTGGCTTGTAGATTCCACACCACCAAATATGTGTGTGTTTGTGCCCATCCCTATCATATCAGCGTTTTTGTGCTAGCTATCACGATAGCTAGCTCTTATAGCCTGAATTCAAAATCAATATTCCAAGTACGCGATGACTTCGAGTCACTTGGTTCAGGAAACCGTGACCAAATCGGTATAATTATCGAACGGGTCCAGCCAAATGACACTCTCATACGGGTATATTGGTTGATCGAGAAGTGTGACGCTTGGATGCTATTGTGTATTGCATCAGGGTCACTTACAAGCGCCGCCGAATCCATCTGTGTCCATAGCTTTGATTGGACGAGAGATGTGTTCAGTTGTTATAGCGCCCGGGGTGAAATTTTGAGATGTTGTCCGCAGTTGTTTGCCTAGCCTGTGTAAAGTATATTTACTCCGATAGGTAAACAAAGCGATAAATATCCACTGTTGTGGCAATGTAAGTATTTCTAAAGAAATGGAGGGGGGAAGCAAAAGGACTGAGAATTGAAGGCAAATATAGAATAGATTAACGCTGTCCATGCGCGCGGTTATGCACACGCAAAATACAATTCACAACATGTTTCACAAACGTATTTAATTTATTGGCTTTCATCATCATATATTTCGAATCACCATGAGAAATTAATTAACATAAGTACAAGCACGTCTAGTATTAGGTCAGTTATTCTTGAGATAAGACTTTGAAAGTTTAGAAAAGTTTTTTGCAAAAAAAAATTATATGGCAAAACCAGGGAGGTGTAATAGGTAATATCACTCTGGTAAAACTAACCGCATAGAAAGTGTTAAGAAAAGGCCCATGAAAGGCTAGAAAATGGTTGACTTAATACATGATTAAGAATTCCTATTTATTATTATTATTCATTAGTTGTCCACACTGTATTAAAATACAAGTCTCACTCATAAATTTAAGGTTAGGATTGCTATCGCGCTTGAAGCAAACAAACTGATGAATAAATCATAAAATTTCAAAATATATAATGCAGTTCTCATAAAATTAACTTATATAATTACTAGGTAATAAATACACTCTCAAAATAATGGGGGGGGGGGGGCTCAAGGAAGTAACCTTAGGAATTTTGTGAGTGCTGTAATTATTGAACTATGACTCAAATGTCTATAAAAGTACATTAGGAACACACCATTAGATACTCAGGGGTGGGGGGGGGGGCGTTGCATGGAAGTTTAAAAAAACACCACTTTGCCCACTATCCAGGAAAAAACAACAACTTTGCCCACCAACCAGGAAAAAACAACAACTTTGCCCACCAACCAGGAAAAGAAAAAAAGATGACTCACCCAACTCACCCAACTCAATGTAAAAAAACCCAGTAAAACCTAAAAAACAAAACACTGTGCCGCCTTTGCTAAAAAAAAAAAAAAAAAAATTTTTCGCCTACTTCGGTGGCCAAAAAAAAAAAATCGATCGAACCCAACTTCCATGCCCCCCTCCCCCGAAAATCAAATGGTGCGTCCCTTATGTCTGTTATTTTGTTATTCAACGAAGCCGTTTAAAAACTATTGTACTTTTTAATTCACTATTGAGCAAATATACCTCTGACAATCTGTGTTGATTTTTACAACACTTATACCAATAAAGCCTATGGAGAGGTTGGTTCTAAAATGTTTACTCTCGTGTTTGCCAAAGATGGAGATATCGTTTATAACTGCACAAACAAATCATACTGGGTAGTTCATTTCCATTCTTTGGTAGGCTTAATGAAATAAATACAAAATTGGCGGTCGTTTTATGAGTTTTGAAGTCAATTGATATCATGGACTGTTTGCGACATATGGGCGTAGACAGGAGGTTTGTCATCCCGGGGGAACGAGAGTGGCGTGGGGTCCAGGGCCCACATTACATAAGGGCCCCGGCCCGGTAGGTCCTGGGACAAAGCCTCTGCTGCAGGTGATTAGGATTGGTATTGATTCCCCACGACGAGAAACGCCATGAAATTGGAGATAAGTATATAAAACCCTTTAACTCCCCTGAATTGTTAATTGCACCCCCCTCCCGAATGACCCTTGGTGGGTTACCTGTAGCTACGCCGCCAATGAATGCACGCAACAAGATCAAATGACCGTTTCATTTCTTCCACATTTCTTTTTAATTCACGAATTGGGCAGAGCTCCAAACTGAGAAATAGCCCAAACCCTAATTGGAGATGATTCTTGTAAATAATTAATTTTCAGAGTGTTTGAAAGTTTCAGATTAAAAATTCAAACCAAAAAACCAAAAAATAAAAAAATACAAATAAAAGTACATCGTTAGTACATTATAAGTACATCTTTAAAGGATGATATCTCAGTTTGGAGTTTTCATAAAGACTATAACTGAAAAATTATATAACTCCGCTTAAAAAAAGAGTACCATTGTTAAGCGGAAGATCTCTACTACAATAATCAAATACAAGCTCAATTTTGATATCTTGCCTAATTGTGTCTGATTTTCACATATAGGCCTACGGACAACTACTGCAAATTTGTCTTCATATTCATTACTTGATATCATGCCCAAATTTGCCAATACGTCCACTGCCTGCTCTTGTGCCAATACTGATTACCCAATTACATGTCATTATTCTACCAAATGCTTTCCTAAAAAATATCAAAGTCTTTCATTTGTACTAGCACTTTCCCTTTAAAGGGTTTTTTATTAATACAAACTAGACCCCAACTTTCACCATTAATTTGAATGGGCACTGGGCAGGAAAGGTATTTTCTTTGATCCCCGTCGGGCTTTGATCACTAGTGGACTAGTCTTCAACGTAAAGTGAGGGAGATTTATACTGGTGTGACACCAATCATGCCAATAGCGAATACGATTAGTTAGTGTCCTATACAGGCTGTCCCAAAATGATTAGCAGGCGCGCACGCAGGATTTTGTGAACACGCTTGCGTGTCCCGGGGGAGTTCGAGGGGGTATCCCCCCTCGACGCCAGAAGTTTTTTGAAATTCATGGTTGAAAAGAACGCATTTCCTTGCATATTTTTGAACACTTATTGCAGGTTTATTCTTAGTTCAACGTTGCAATTTCTCACCAGTAACTCATGTGTTAACACCAAATCTTAATACTTTTGACTGAGTTCAACCCTTAAAACATCATTATATATACAGTAACTTAAAGGGACATTAAGTGGTGTTGAAAAGTTTAAATGTTTAAAAATTTACTTCAGAATTCAAGATGAACATTAAAAATCGCCATTATTGTTGTTTCTACTAACAAAAAACACAGCAAAACTAGATTAAAACAATATCGCTATTTATTGAAAAACGCCCTCTATGCAAATATGGTTCGCGTTATGTATCACGCGTACTGCACGGGGATACTGTCGGACGTAAAATGCTGGTCCCGCGGGACCAGCATTTTTTGAATCGCCGTTTTCTTGTACAAAGAGAGCTGATTTTTCTTAATCCTTATAGGTGTAAGTTCATACATGTAATACAATTATAAAAATAAACTAATCTCAGTTTTTATCATAATTGAGGGCGCTGCCTCCAACACATCTCTTAGTGTCCCTTTAATCTGCAGACATTCGTTTTACCGGTCACATGACACGTGTTATTCTCCCTTTAAAGTTTAACAAACGGACAGAAAAAGCATCGACGCCTAATAATCCTTTCAATTTAGTTTCTTTTAGTTTATCTATTTTTCTCTCTTTTCATTTTATCCTGTCTTTTCCCTTCCTATTCTCTTATTTTTCTTTTCACCCCGACGTGGAGGGGGTGTTTAATACGTGGTCAACCCTTTGAACCCTAGCTGTCCCCTGAGGGCAATGGCGTATCCAGGACTGTTTTGATGGGGGGGCAAAAAAAACCTGAAGCCATCTTGTTGATCTTAAATATTGAAAAGTTGAACCTTATACGTGCGCGCGAAGCGCGCAAAAATTGTGATTTAAAAAAAAGAGTAACGTATGACGTTTTTAACGTCCCCCACATAATATAGTATAGAAAATTTGGTGTGGTTGGCCATTACAATATCAAAACCTATAGAAAACATGCGGAGTTTTTGAACTAAAAGTGTAATGAAAAACTGTCCTGAAGCCATCTTGTTAAGCTTAAAAAATGAAATACTAGTATTGAAACCAATACGCGCGCGGGCGATGATAAAATGATAAAACAAAACAATAATTGTTTAGACAAATCAACATGAAAAACCGTTCAAAGTTTTAAAACCGGTGTAAATAAGCATGTAACGTATAGATTAAGTTCATTTGGTCTGTCTCATCATTCGCTATTTTGTTTTTCTCAATTAGATGTTGCTTTAAGCAATTTTATTGAGTATTGATTTAGATTTAGATTTAGATTTAGATTTAGAACAAAGTTACAAACATTCGACCAAACAAACAAACAAATAAACAAACTTTTTATTGCTACCATAGCAACAGAATTTGCAACAACAATATCAATTGCGAATAAACGAATACTGAATTTCTATTTTATTCAGTCAAGCATGGAAGTGCGAGACTGATTCTTCCATGAGTCAAGGTAGAACACTACACTGTAAAGCACTTTGGCGGAACACGAAAGGCCTGCCTCCAGAAGGAATGGTGTCGTCATATAGGCGTAAACAATTGTTTGTTTGCCGTAACAAGGAACTAGAAAATATGGTAAGTCTTTATTTTTAATTTTACACTTGATACGTGTACATGGTGTATAGGCCTACTGACTGATAAACAGTTTCAGCAATAGGCCCCTACAGGACGCGTTAGGGCCGTGGACAAGGACTGTCTGGGCCCCTTCCCTCACATTTAATATCCATTATTAAACTCTACAGTCTACACATATAATTAAACTGGCACTCACCACAACCCCACCCACGTGACATACTCACCCCAAATGATTGTAAATTTGTAATGCGAAATACGGGAAAATAATCAAATATAGGCCTAGGCCTATCTGCCTGCACGGATGGTCTGAAAGTTGGTTGTTAGTATAGGCCTTTTTAAGCCAACATCGACACACGATAGAGCGGACCTGGCTGGCTCCACCATCATCATCATCATCATCATTGATCGTCCATTGTAATTGTTTGCAACTTTTTGTAGCAATTTCAAATGCACTGCAGGTTTATATGAACGGGGTCCGCTACCAGTGGCGGCACCAGCATTTTTTTTTTGGGGGGGGGGGGGGGGGCGGGGAGGGTTGGGGTGGGGGGACGGGGTGAGGTGGGGGACGGCACAGTGGCGTGCGCAAAGGGGGGCTGGCCTAGACCCCCCCAGTTGGTCTATCAGTCGGGGGAAACTACTGCCAGTCGGGGGAAACTACTGCCAGTCGGGGGAAACTACTGCCAGTCGGGGGAAACTATATACTGCCAGTCGGGGGAAACTACTGCCAGTCGGGGGATGGACCTAGTACAGGAAACCCATACGTTGGTGGGTTTTTTTTTATGGGGACAGATAGTGAAACATGCAAAATACCCTATGATGAATAATACCAACTGATGACAAATATCACTACTAGAGAAAAATGATGAAAACGCTCATAATTGTCCATTGGTAGTTTACTGTGGTGTTTTTTACTGTGCGAAATTTTTTGACCGTGCGATTTTTTTTGGAACCTACCCCCCCCCCCCCCCCCCCCCCCCCCCACCCCCACACCACACACACACACACTTACGTAAAAATCACGAGGTGACTACCTTTTACTATTTTTTTTGTCTGAGTCGGGGGAATTTCATTATTTTTCAAGTGGGCCCCCAGTCACAATATCCTGCGCACGCCACTGGTGGGGCAAGAAAAAATATGTGGAGGACAAGAACAAAATGTGGGTGTAAAATGTTTTCGATTGTTTGGGAGACAAAATGGGGTAGGGCTTGAGCTGAGCTGACTGGGGAAAAGGTTGCGTTGCCCCCCCCCCCCCCCCCCCCCCCCCCCCCCCCCCCCCCGTGGTACCGCCACCGCATCCCACACATAAAGAGTCTGTTTTCTAATATTTTCCATCTGAATTTGATGAAAATGTCCACAGTACTGACATGGCAATTTATTTTTCACCTCATTATTTCGGATAGCTAGAAACTAGAAAGTTAGTTGTAGTGCAGAGTGAAAATTCCCAGGTTAGCCTCTGTAGCATAAATGAGATTGGATCAAGACTATTCTTTTCTCATGTCTGAACACTGAAGGCTGACAGCAAAATTGTTAACTTTATTCGTTGGGAGTGGCTGTTTTTAATTCAACCAGCATGCTTATATAGGCTTTTTAAGCCTGCCCGAGCAATTTGCTTGAGTCTGGTCCCTTCAGACCCAAGTGTGTGTCCGTACGGACCGACCGTGTAAACAAACAAACAAACAAACAAACAAACAAACAACAAAAACGAGGCCGTAGAAGTAAAGTAGACAATGCCTTTTATATACACCTAGCACATAAAGTCCCTGACCAGGTGCTTTGAGGTTGGCTAATTCAAAATAGATAATCGGTACCAAAAATCTGAGATATACCTTAAATGAGCAAATTTCTTCTCCGCAGTTTGATTCAACAAAATCGAATGGATACTTTTAAAGTTATGGCGATTTCAATGACCGCGCATAACAACAGCAAAGCAAAGTGTATAGCTCTCAATACCTTCACGTATGATGGCTCATGGACTGTTTACAGTGGATGGCTTTGAGCTTAACAGACACCGTAACAAACTTTTGTCACTGTATTTTAAGGTGCGACAATTGTTGTTTGTAATTTTACGCTCTGTGTACTATTAATATTAAACCATAGGATAACAGTCCTTGCCGGTGGTGTTTGTATCGTTCCTTGCTTGTACCAGCTTGTACAGAGCATGCAGAGTACTGTCACTACATGTAGGTCCCAAATATAAGGGGGCGGGTACATTTTGCCACAGACGGATTTGTCGAAGTAATTTCTTCTTTTAACGTTCTTAAACGGCCAAAGGGGGCGGGTACATTTTGCCACAGACGGATGGATTTGTCACAATTGCGAAGGAATTTCTAATATTCTTTTAACGTTCTTAAACGGCCATATCCTGGGTATAGGCGCGGCCTGTGGTGAATAGAGCATTGAAATTGAAGCTCGAATTGCGAAGTAAAGTAATAGGCTATCATAACTATACTATTTAAATACAAATAATTAACAATTGCCTCTCCAAAATCTATGGCGAGCGACTTTTAAGGTTGTACTCCCTTCTTGACGGAGGCGCTCACCCTACCCTAAAAAATATGAATTTATCAAACGCTGTTACTTAATTAAAAGTATACATTTTTGGAAAGGAAATGAGTCAGAGAATCCATTTTTGGTATCAAATTTCACTTTTAATTTTTAGCGAAACTTGATACCACAAATATTTCTCTGACTCATTTCCTTTCCAAAAAAGTATACTTTTATATACATCACATTGAATATGTTCAAAAGTTACAGTACTTTATACATTTCATATTTTAGGGTAAATAACACCCCCTTCTCTTCCCGGATACAGAGAATATGGCAAGAATGGTCTGCGTGAAGGAGACTATAATTATACTAATTAATTAGCGTGTTTGAAAATCCACATGTGATCAATAGCACTCTAGTTCATCATCAAAAAAATATTAAAAATATTCTTTTTAGTGTAACAATGATAACAGTGTGATAGTTATCAATTATTTCATGGGTATCTGTGAGAGGCCTATACGTGCGCTGAAGCAATACGAAATGTGGATTTTGTCATCGTGCCCATCGCAGTGCGAGTGGCATATTAGGTTGTTCATATTATATAGGCCTAACTAAAAGGAAAAAACCCGCATTATAGCATGGTGACAAAAAGAAACAATCCCGCACCTTATATAGGCTACTCCACGGATCTTTTGATTTTTGTTGTTTTCACTTGACATGTTCATGATTTGTCATCTCGATCGCGTGTTTATGATGATCACCTGATTATCACTGATCCTGGGTTCTTGTGGTTGTATTCAACTGACAAGTTATTCGAGGTGCGCCTTCGTATTGTCTAGCTGCCAAATTTTTGAATATGGCAATGGCATGAATGGCATCCCATGGAGATTTTTGGAAATCAGGCCTAAACAAAAGAATCCATGACAACCCATTTGGTTAATAAGCCAATCCTTGGGTTACGCTTGACATACCGCTTTTAACTATGACATTATAAAATGCACCGGGGAAGATAAGCCACTAACTTTCAGACTGTTGATTGAACGAACAACACCGAAGCAGTATAGTACCCGACTCATCCAGCAACAAGCGGCTTGTCAAAAAGCGTTGAAAACCTCCGTTGATATTCAGCCGTTCATTCTCTATATCAAGTAAACCGGTGAGTTTTATGACTGATTTTAGGGTCCTAGGCCTAGGCCTATATGTTATAATAAAATCATGATGTATAAAACTGATATGAATATTTTAATATTTTATAACAAATTTTCAAGTCGGATTTTCGCAATGGAATTGTTCCGTCTATTCTCATTAGAACAGATTATATTTTCATGTCCAGAGAATTCGCCTCATAATCGAATGTTGTGAGTTCAAGTCCCACTACGGCCAACTTGTTGTGTCTTCGGTTCTCTTCACCACCAGGTATTAAAATGGGGGAGCTGTTTGGATATAATCACAATCTAAGATGCAGTCTACGCGGCTAATTTACCCGATTACAAAACAGATTTGTTGAAATCTGTTCCATCTTTATCTTTTAAGAATTACTGAACCAAAACCAGGCATGTTTGTACTTGTTTTAATGCATTTCTCATGGTGATTCCAAATATGGTGAAAACGGACCATAGTTCACCCAATCTTGTCCTCAAAAGTGCCTTTTCGTATGTTCGGGATGGGTTAGACAAACCACAGCAACCATTTAGGCCTACATACATACATACATACATAATCTTTATTTATTCACGATACATAGGTCAACTTTACAGCTGTTTTTCACTGAGGCCGTGATAAAGTCAATATAATTAACATTTTATATAATAACTCTAAAATTACATAATATAACATATTTCTTTAATCTTATAGTATACAGTGTAATAAAACAAGATTACAAAAATTGAATTTTAAGATATCGAAAATTATAACTGGCACATTCGTTTAAGACGGTTGATAAATATACTAATATTGGGGGAGACTTGTATATTTTTGTCAAGTTTGTTCCATTCAATGGCACCCCTATAAGAAAAACTGCGTTTTTTATAATTTGTTTTAGGTTTAGGAATAATAGCATTAAACTTACTTCTGCGTATAAATTGTAATTAATTACGTCATTATACAAAAGTAAATCATTCAAATACGATGGTGCAATATCATTGAGTATTTTATATGACAAAATATTACAGTTGTATGTCTGTCTACTATCGAGTGGTAACCATTTAAGTTTATTAAGAACTTCAAGACTATGTGTATCCCATGCCCAAGCTACTCCACAAATAATACGAGCAGACCTGTTTTGAATAATTTGAAGACGAGATGCTGAAGTTAAGCCACAATTTCCCCATACAATATTACAATACTGTAGATGAGGAAGTACTATGGCGCTGAATACAGTTTTAAGAATATCACGTGAAAGAAAAGGCTTCGCTCGTTTTAACATGTGTAGACCCTTTAATGCATTTTTTCGGGTATATTCAATATTTTCATTCCAAGTTAAATTGTTATCAATAATTACACCAAGATGCTTACATTTATCAACTTTAGCTAAATTGTTTCCATTAATTTGTACTGTCAAATTATGATTTTCTACATTTGCTAAACGTTGCCTTGATGAGATCAACATGAACTCTGATTTTGTTACGTTTAAACTGAGTTTATTGACTTGAAGCCAATTTCTTACAGACACAAGGTCTTCATTTATACATTTTATAATATCATCAACTGAGTTAGATGCATAATAAAGAACTGTATCATCTGCATACATGCTAACTTTAGAGTGAGATACACATTTAGGTAAATCATTAATATATACAAGGAAAGCCAGAGGGCCATCGATTGAACCCTGGGGCACTCCACACTGAATTGGCTTAGGGCTTGAGGAAATTCCATCAATACATGTAAATTGAGTACGATTGCTTAAATAACTACAAAACCAATTCATAACATAATATTTACTAACTCCATATAACTTTAGTTTTTCTAAGAAAATATCATGATTTACTGTATCAAATGCCTTTTTTAAATCTAGCGTATACATAATCCAATTATGTTACCTTTATCAATTTCATTGTACCAGTCTTCAGTTAAATTAATTAAAGCTGAAGCAGTGGAATATGATGGCCGGAAGCCAGATTGATTTACATGAATCAAATTATTAACATTGAGATAATCATATAGTTGATCAAACACAGCCCTTTCAATAACCTTTGAAATAACAGGTAGAATAGAAATAGGCCTGTAATTACCAGGATCAGCTGGATCTCCCGCCTTAAAAATAGGAGTAACTCTAGCTTTCTTCCAATTATTTGGGAAGGTACATGTAAGAATGATTAATTATATGTGTGATGATTGGTGAAATAATTGGTGCTGCTAGTTTTAATAATCTTGACGGGATATTATCACAACCTGTAGCTTTATTCTGACAACTTAGAGAGATACTTGAAAACAAATTCATGTGTAACAAACTCAAAGTTGAATGTTTTATTAGTATTGCAGTTGGTATTTGTGTTGTGAGAGAAATTACTACTATGATCATCTGTAGTAATTTTTGATGCAAGTCTAGGCCCTATTTCAGCAAAATAGGTATTCATTGTATTTGCAATATAGGTTTATTTACAGAACCATTTACAGAACATCATTTACATGCAGCTAGCTGGGCATGCAGCAACATTATAAAAACAGAAAAAGGAGCGAGTCTGTCCTAAAGGGTCGATCCCTTTTAACCTTAGGTTGACTACTATAACCCTAACACTACCATATACCCCAAAATACCACGACTGGGCACGTTGGTACCACCCGGCGTGGAAGTTTTTTGATGAAAAAATGGACCCAATACATACAGTCTGGGCTATACACTGCCCAGAACTGTGTGCCAGAGCCGTGGTGAAGTGTGGAATCCCTCGCCTGTGGTGCGAGAGGTCCCTGGATCAAATCCCGGGGGGATCGGGGGGATATTTTGGTCGATTTTCCGCGTTGAAGAAAAAATTCTGAAAAAAGTGGGGGGAAGTGTTAGGGTTAACGAGCAATTTTTTTGAATTTTTGTTTTTCTTCAAAAATTTTCTAAGTTTCGTTAATATAACCCTAACACTACCATATACCCCAAAATACCACGACTGGGCACGTTGGTACCACCCGGCGTGGAAGTTTTTTGATGAAAAAATGGACCCAATACATACAGTCTGGGCTATACACTGCCCAGAACTGTGTGCCAGAGCCGTGGTGAAGTGTGGAATCCCTCGCCTGTGGTGCGAGAGGTCCCTGGATCAAATCCCGGGGGGATCGGGGGGATATTTTGGTCGATTTTCCGCGTTGAAGAAAAAATTCTGAAAAAAGTGGGGGGAAGTGTTAGGGTTAACATAGTGAAAATGTATAGCTATACTCATGAAGCGACGATGAGGTTTTCCCCTAAAATATGATGTGGTAACATTGGTATATTTTACCTTAGGCCTATGACCAGATGACGATATAGGACATTCATGTTTTAAGCCTTTGGTCGAGGTTTTCAAACATTAAATTATGGTTGTGAAATGTCAGTGGGTTGCAATGGTAGGCCATATATGTTACGGCTATACGTATATAAACATGTAGGTTTACATGTTTTTCCTTAAATTATATTGTATGTCGAGACTATATAGGCCTACGTGTAGGCCTATATGATGCTAATATTAAAAGTTATGTGAAATTAAACAATCTTTATGAGAATATCAAAATGTTTCTAACTTAATATAGTGTTTCCCTGTCATGCCTACGTGTATTACGGCTATACGTAACTTGTGCTATAATAAGTTGAAAGTATATAATGAGTTTATTTTAAAAATATAATTCAAAACATATGACTTTCGTGATTTGCGACACGAAATGGGATATTGGGATTTGCCCAAATGAGTTTTTTTGACAAACCCATTTTCGAAAATAATTGTATCGGGAAGGCTAACATATTCAGTACGTCTTATAGTTTTTTTAAATTTCTGATTAGGATTTTACTATTACTATAGGCCTATATTACAATCATTTGATATTGTTTTATTATAATTAATATATGCGACACGTTTTTTCAAAAGTTACCGATTTTGAGTGGTTTTAGGGAATTTAGGCCAATAGGCCTATTATATACACCGTATTTTTAGCGTGTTAGTGAAAATCCACTCTTTGAAATGTTTGAGGAGTATTAAACCCCGGGATTATACGGTGATTCCATCCTTCTTACATGTCTTAAATTGCAATTGGATGCAAACTTCGGAGTGGATTTTGTTTTTTTAAAGATTGGTCCCTCAATTCACGCGGATTCTTCGAAATTCGCTACAATCATGCATGACAACAGAGTGGATTTTCACTGTATTAAAAAAAAAGTAATACATTGTTTGCTGACATATCACAGGAATGCCGCGAGATGGCCATGTCTTATTACAAATATAAGTTTATGGACTGTTTCGTACGTCTGTTGTCCAACCGAATACCATTTTTAAATCCGCGATGTTTTTTCATACCGTTTCAAGAGGCCTAAATACATAAACAATGTATTAAACCATGATAACACTTTTATGTGTTATGAATTTATGATGCTATAAAGTGATGCGAAATCAATCTTTACTTTACGAGAATATCAAAACATACCACTCCACACATTTTTTAATCCGATATTTTATTGAATACCGGGATTAAATAGCGCCTTTGTTCATACGATACGACAGGCCGACATATTAACGATATGTGGAAGAAGGTGCGGGATTGGCTTGTTAGCGCTGCTGCTAACGTCAAACGCTAATTAGCGCTAACGCTATTCCTCGCCCTAATTAACGATCGCTAATAATAGCTTCAATAGCATTTATAGCGCGCTAATAACGCTAATATCGCAAATATAACTTCAATAGCGTTAGCGCGCTGTTATCGATAATACAGTCATCAAAAAAAGTAACTATACAGGTAAATAAATGGGCTTCTAACTCTTAAAATATATATCCTACTTAAAAAATATTAAATTATAAAGTTGTTGAGAAATTTATCTTCTTTAATATGAGATATTGCACGCTAGGATCGGGTGATTATTGAGGAAGTGGCACTCAAAATTGTAAGGAGAAGTCCGATTTTCATTTTCACATTTTTATTTTCTACGCGCGGACCAATCTACGGGTACCTTATCGATTACCTGTAGTGCAATTGGGGGATGCAGGCGCAGGTTGGACAGTCGGCCGCATTGTTCCGATGGATCAATACGCCACACACGCGCTACCTGTCATTCCTCCCCGTGTTGAAATGTAAAATGTGAATTTGAAATTGTGACTTTATCTTACATTTTTCATTGTCGCTCCTTAATATTCAACCGATCCTAGCGTGCAATATCTCATATTATAAAAGAAGATAAATTTCTTAACAACTTTATGATTTAATATTTCCAGGTAGGATATATATTTTTATAGTTAAAAGTACATTTATTACCTGTATAGTTACTTTTTTTGATGACTGTATTACTTTATTAGTGTTAGCAAGCTATCACCGTTAATATCACTTCATCCCGGTGAAATTGATTTTCGATTTTTTTGTTTGTTTTTGAAAGCCTCGGATGTCCGCGCTATGAGCGCTAATATTAAACGCTAATTACAGGGCGTATATTATTTTGGAAAATCTAATTGTTCAAATAGTTGAGATCCAATATTATTTCAGAAAATGTTACCCTTCGAGCCAAAACCTTAACCACAACACTAAAATGTAAGTGCAATAGTCGGAACTCAACTGTCATTGATTCGTGAAACCTGTCATGTCCCCTTAATTATTTGTCGAGCCAAAACACTATCCACAACACTGAAGTTGTCATTGATTCGTGAAACCTGCCATGTCCCCTTAATTATTTGTCGAGCCAAAACCTTAACCACAACATTGAAGTTTCCCATTGATTCGTGAAACCGCCATGTCGTTAATTATTTCGTGATACCTGACATGTCTCCTTAATTATTTGTTTTATAAATCAATTCTAATTGTTGAGATCCGATATTATTTCAGAAATGTTACCCTTCGAGCCAAAACCGTCTTAATCACATAGCGGGGTTTGTAAAGGATTTTATCGTTACAAACTTCACAAGACGGTCATTTCTGGCACACATATTGGTATGGATATAAGATATATACAAGAATTCCTCAAGACGCAAAAATGTTTACTCATAATTCGGCTAAAATTTGCATTTTTGGGGGAAAAAGTCATTTTTAAAGATTTTACTCTATATCATTACAAAGTAACTCCCTGAATGCACAAACAATTTTGAAATTCGTAGACAGTATAGAAATTATCAAATTTCCATGGTCAAAAACAGTGCACATAATAGCAGAAGAATCACATCTTTAACTAGTCGTATCTCGGTTTCATATTGCAAATGCTATCACTGCAAAAACTGCAGAACGTGTTCAAATGTAACAGATATAGAACATGTTCTGAACATGTTCTGAACACATTCAGAACATATCCAGAACACGTTCAGAACATGTTCTAAATCTGTTACATTTTGAACATGTTCTGGAACACCTGGAGAACACACCGTGAACATGTTCTGAACGCGTCATGTGTTCTGCACTTTTTGCAGTGAATGCATATATTTCAAGACTATTCACATTTATTTATACAATCATGCCGTAATTTACTGTTAGAGACATGTGCGTTGGACTCGCATATGACGTCAGAACAATCTTTAACGACATAATATTATAATAATTCCTTAATTTGGGATCTGATAGATGCAGCGGCAGAGTTCCGAGCAAGGTAGCTTTGCCTTTACACATTTGCAAAAGATGCAACCGCGTTCGCTCCTGCAACCGCACTTAATACTTGGTGAGCTCTAAATGAAGCCTTGGTATCTTCGGGTCATCCACACTGTGTCCAGCGCATGTTCCTGAACTTAGGTCCATCCCACAGTTGGTCTAGGGTAATTTGCATCCTGACATGCGATACTGCCTTGGTATACAAATCGTCTTACGTTCTGAGTACATTTATATATGACTGCTTTCCCGTGTGTGATGTTAATCTCTTTGTATCCGGAAACGATTCCTCAGGAACTATCTCTGAAAGGAGTGAAAATAGTTCCTGCTTGTTGTTTGAATTTCGAAGGAAATCTTTCCACTCTGCTGGTGCCTTGGCTAGGTTCTTCGGCCCACCTTTAACACCGCTCCCTCTCTTTTCTTTGGCTGATTCCTTGATAGTAGCTGCGATGTATCCAATATACAATGTATATTACGATATCAATCCGTCTGGTTTTATGAAGCTCACGCTTAATGTAAGCTATAAATGCCTGACCATAGACAGCAAATATAGGGGCTTCAGACAAGTTGCTTACATTGCCTTTCAGAATAAACATTTCTACTTGTAGTTTGTGGTTAAAAATCAAAAAATATATATTATATAACTGCCTGGTGTTAAACAAAATCTTCGAAAGCAGAATCAAATTTGTCATTGTTTTTCCCCCAAAACCTGGATAACAATTACTTGATTTTGTTAAACCATTTATATAACTAGAGCGGTTCTCGGCTTTCGCGGTTCTCGGGTTTATAGTTTTAGATTTTGAACAAAACCTGACTGTGTCCTGTTAGTGAATATATTTAGTTGGTGTCAGAGTATTATGGGTGGAATAATGCATGCTATTGTAATGGAATGCAGTATTGTGGCGTATGGTTAGTTGTAGCTGATGTCATGTGTTGAAGCGTATGAGAAGTTTCAAAAAATAAAAATACTGCAAGCACGACTTGCGAATCCCCCTGGCTGGGAGCACACTAAATGAGGTCAAAGGTCATATAGGGGTCATGTTCCACACCCCCCCCCCCCCCCCCGTGTTAATGTTTCTTTTCTCCAAGTTTAACGTCAATCATGCAACTTTAATGAATTGACCTATGGATGACCTTTGACCTCAGATGACCTCTAATTATTTTTGACATGTTTTTCGGTGTTCATTGCACGATTTAACCTTTGTTGACTTTGGATTACCTCTAATGATCGTTGACCTCCGATGACCTCTAATTAATGTTAGACATGTTCCCCCGGTGTTCATGTTTCTTTTCTCCAAGTTTGACGTCAATCGGGCAACTTTTACGATTTGACCTCTGGATGACCTTTGATCTCTGATGACCTAAAATTATTTTTAGACATGTTCCCCCGGTGTTCATTGCACGAATTAACCCCTGTTGACCTTTGACCCTGGATGACCTCTAATGACCGTTGACCTCGGATGACCTCTAATTAATTTGAGACATGTTCACCCGGTGTTCATGTTTCTTTTCTTCCAAGTTTGACGTCAATTGAGCAACTTTTACGATTTGACCCCTGGATGACCTTTGACCTCAGATGACCTATGCAAATTAGACCCCAAAAAATGTTCACCCGGCATTCATGTTTCTTTTCTCCAAGTTAGACGTCAATCGGGCAACTTTAAAGATTTGACCTCTGGAAGACCTTTGACCTCAGATGACCTATGTAAATTAGACCCCAAACAAGTAGCCACAGTTTTTGACCATGGCCTACTTATCGCTGAAGGTTTGAAGTCAATTCGTCCATCCGTTCAAAAAGATACAGCATTCAAGAAAAAGGCTTAGCAAAAAGGCTAACCAAAAAAGGCTAACCAAAATCTAACCAAAAGGCCCCCCCCCCCCCTCTTATTACAAAATATTGAAAGGATCTCGGTTGTCCTACCATTTTCCCGAGAGCCGATTTGAGCAAATTGGGCGTAAAAACTGGTAACATTTAGGCCTACTATAGTAAAATGTATTCACTTTCCAAATTGGTGTTGTATTTTATTGGCTCAGTCGATTTTCAAAGTACAAGTGGGTCAGATTAAAGATAATACTTTTCCCCACATGTTCATGTGATTTTTATTGGCATACATACGACCCTGTTTAGTCGGTTGTCCTGCATTTTTAAAACATGATTCCCACCCTCATCCTAAATGATTTAACCCAAGTCAACTGGTCATGCAGTGTATTGTATTCCTATCAATCAATGATTATTGATCATTGATTGGTCCCTCAATGGATTTATTGACCGTGTAACAAGGTGAACTGGTTAAATGCTTGTAAAATGTCGTCACGAACAGCCAGTAGGGAGGTCACGCTGCATGTCATATTTTGTTATACGCAAGAAAACAATGGAATCTTAGTGACTGCAATATTTGCTAGAAATAGCTTCGGAAAATGGTCTATTTGGGCATCTCAAATACTAAAAAACGTGTTAAAAATCCCGTAGAATTTTAGAGGAGGGTCAATAACATCTGCAGAACGATAAAATGAATAGTTTTAAAGACGTATAGTGACCAAATTTATGTCGTACAATGTCGGGAAATTCACGTTTTGACAATCCGTGGTCTTCAAAATTACAGGAATCCTAACTCATTCTAAACCTCACCAAATTATGAAATGAACCCTCGTCTACAAAAAAGTCCATGTACGTATTGCTCTATCTGCTTGGAGATAGCGAAGACCACGCAAACATCATAGCTTCATACAACGGAATGAAATCCGCCATAGACATTACATGGCGAAAATCGTACAGATTTGCACTGCAGACCTCTGTGTAGGGACTGTTGACAATAGCATGACAATAGCAAGGTCGTTTGACTATTGTGTTTGTGCATGTTTGTGATGACTGACCCCGTTTAACAACCTTCATAGCTTTCATATAGGGCTTGGGTGACCTAACTATTGACTGCGAATTTTACTGTTAATAACTGCATGATGACATACTGTGCATAGGCTTTACCTTTTAATTGAAAAAACTAGCTATATTATCGCCTCGCACATAGAAACGATCGGCTCTTTTTAAAAAAATGAATTATTTAACCAAATATTAATGCTATTTGGGCTCATTAATCACAAACTAATATTTGAGTCCATTTTTCAAATTTTGACATTTGTCGGTCAGGCCCAGGCCCCAAAATTAAAAAAAAAACACCTTATGATTTCTATGCGAACAACTTTTTTGTCATCAAATTGATTGCGACTTGAATTTGTTGTATAATCGATCTTATACGTATCAAAAAAAATGTATTTAACCAAATAATGCTATTTGGGCTCATTTTTCAAATTTTGACATTTGTCGGTCAGGCCAAGAATTTTAAAAAAAATCCTTATGATTCCTTTGCGAACGACTTTTTTGTCGTCAAATTAATTGCGGCTTGACTTTTTTGTATCATCGATCCCATACGTACCCAAAGAAAATTGAATTATTTGACCAAATAATGGTATTTGGGCTCATTTTCAAATTTGTCGGTCAAGCCTAGAATTTAAAACAGAATTCTTATGATTTCTATGCAAACGATTTGTTTGTCATCAAATTGATTGCGCCTTGATTTTTTTGTATTATCAATCTCATGCGTATCAATCTCATGCGTATTTTGCCATTTGTCGGTCAGGCCTAGAATTTAAAAAAATCTTTATGATTTCTATGCGAACGACTTTTTTGTCGTCAAATTGATTGGGGCTTGACTTTTTTGCATCATCGATCTCATACTTACCAAAAAATAATTGAATTATTTAACCAAATAATGGTATTTGGGCTCATTTTTCGAATGTTGATATTTGTCGGTCAAGCCTAGAATTGAAGAAAAAAAATCCTTATGATTTCTATGCGAACAACTTTTTTGTCATCAAATTGATTGCGGTTTGACTTTTTTGTGTCATCGATCTCATACGTACCCCAAAAAAAAGAATTATTTAACCAAATAATGGTATTTGGGCTCATTTTGACATTTGTCGGTCAGGCCAAGAATTTAAAAAAAAATCCTTATGATTTCTTTGCGAACGACTTTTTTGTCGTCAAATTAATTGCGGCTTGACTTTTTTGTATCATCGATCCCATACGTACCCAAAGAAAATTGAATTATTTGACCAAATAATGGTATTTGGGCTCATTTTCAAATTTGTCGGTCAAGCCTAGAATTTAAAACAGAATTCTTATGATTTCTATGCGAACGATTTGTTTGTCATCAAATTGATTGCGCCTTGATTTTTTTGTATTATCAATCTCATGCGTATCAAAAATAAAATTTTTTTTTTTTAAATTTTGACATTTGTCGGTCAGGCCTAGAATTAAAAAAAATCTTTATGATTTCTATGCGAACGACTTTTTTGTCGTAAAATTAATTGCGGCTTGACTTTTTTGTATCATCGATCCCATACGTACCAACAAAAAAAAAAGAATTATTTGACCATATAATGGTATTTGGGCTCATTTTTCAAATGTTGATATTTGTCGGTCAAGCCTAGAATTTAAACAGAATTCTTAGGATTTCTATGCGAACGACTTGTTTGTCATCAAATTGATTGCGGCTTGACTTTTTTTTGTATTGTCGATCTCATGTGTATCAAAAATAAAGAATTATTTTTAATTATTTAACCAAATAATGGTATTTGGGCTCATTTTTCAAATGTTGATATTTGTCGGTCAGGCCTAGAATCTAAAAAAAAATCCTTGTGATTTCTATGTGAACGATTTTTTTTCTTCGTCAAATTGATTGCGGCTTGACTTTTTTGTATTATCGATCTCATATGTACCCCAAAAAATGAATTATTTAACCAAATAATGGTATTTGGGCTCATTTGTCAAATTTTGATATTTGTGGGTCCAGTCTCTTTTTGATATTTGTGGGTCCAGTCTCTTTTTGATTTTTGTGGGTCAAGCCCGGCCTCTTTTAGCCCTAATTTACACGTAATCCAACAGGCAGTTTATTTAGTGCGGTGCCCCCAGAACAATAACATAACCTGCCCAGCCAGGACATAGTTGTAGATTTTGGAGTTGGACAGAATATTTCACATTTTCGTGCAGAGAACTAAATAAGCTTATAATTTCGGATTTACAGAAATGTGTTATTTATTTTGTTCCGAGTGACAAATTTGCACTCCAAATTTGGCGGAAGCACGGTAAATGCAGTGGCGGATCCAGGAAAATTTTAGGGGGGGGGCCCAAAAAAATGAATTGTTGCCGGTACCATCCAAGCGGTGCGCAGCACCGCCCTCCGAGCTATGCTCGGACAGGGGGGTGTCTGAGGGGGGATGTGCCCCCCTCCGAAGTAGAAAAATTTTCAATTTCCGAACTCATTTGGTGCGATCTGGTGTATACTTTTGACCAACATTTTATCAAAAAGCCACCTCTTCATTTCCAATAAATATTTTGTTTTTTTATCAATGCACGAAAGAAGTTGAGCATATTATACTGATATATTTTTGATTTAAGTATAGATGATTTGAAAGGTCGAACAGGGGGGAAGTTCCCCCCTCAGAAGTAGAAAAATTTTCAATTTTCGAACTCATTTGGTGCGATCTGGTGTATACTTTTGACCAACATTTTATCAAAAAGCCATCTCGTCATTTCCAATAATTTTTTTAATTTTTATCAATGCACGAAAGAAGTTGAGCATATTATACTGATATATATTTTTGATTTAAGTATAGATGATTTGAAAGGTCGAACAGGGGGAGTCTGAGGGGGGAAGTGCCCCCCTCAGAAGTAGAAAATTTTTCAATTTCCGAACTCATTTGGTGCGATCTGGTGTATACTTTTGACCAACATTTTATCAAAAAGCCACCTCTTCATTTCCAATAAATATTTTGTTTTTTTATCAATGCACGAAAGAAGTTGAGCATATTATACTGATATATTTTTGATTTAAGTATAGATGATTTGAAAGGTCGAACAGGGGGGAGTCTGAGGGGGGAAGTGCCCCCCTCAGAAGTAGAACATTTTTCAATTTTCGAACTCATTTGGTGCGATCTGGTGTATACTTTTGACCAACATTTTATCCAAAAAGCCACCTCTTCATTTCCAATAAATATTTTGTTTTTTTATCAATGCACGAAAGAAGTTGAGCATATTATACTGATATATTTTTGATTTAAGTATAGATGATTTGAAAGGTCGAACAGGGGGGAGTCTGAGGGGGAAAGTGCCCCCCTCCGAAGTAGAACATTTTTCAACTTTCGAACTCATTTGGTGCGATCTGGTGTATACTTTTGACCAACATTTTATCAAAAAGCCACCTCTTCATTTCCAATCAATATATATTTGTTATCAATGCAAGAAAGAAGTAGAGCATACGACGTATATACTGATTTTTTCTTAATTTAAGTATAGATTGTTTAAAAGCTCGAACAGGGGGAATCTGAGGGGTGATGTGCCCCCCCCCCCCCCCCCCCCCCCCCTCCCCCTCTTCTTCCTCTCTTTCTTTTTTTCTTTTTTTTTTTCCTTTTTTTTTTTTTTTTTCCTTTTTTTTTTTTTTTTTTTTTTTTTTGGTAGGGGGGGGGCCCGGGCCCGTCGGGCCCCCCCCCCCCCTGTATCCGCGCCTGGGTAAATGTACTAAAGTGTATCATCGTTTTAAATCATTGTTAGGAATTATCAAAATTCATGGGTATATCCACATACTCTGTGAATTTCGGTCCGATGTATTACAAAAATAACAAGCTCAGACAGAGCAAGCAACACTGCAAAAACATTAAAAGCATGTGCCGATGTGTGCCCCGATGTGTCGGGTTTTAAAATGGCCATTTTGGAAGCTTCGCAGAATATATGGGTCTATAAAACGCCGTGTTCTTCACTAACTTATTTGAATTTAAGATTGTTTATCCTTACACTGAGAAAGGATAACACATTGGTGTTATTTCTTGTGCACGATGTTTTTTCTGCCATCACCGTAACAATGTGATAATTACTCTCGATTTTTTTCTTTTTGAAATTGATGCTATAAATTCAAGATTTCATCGGGCGAAGAATTAAGAGGTAAATACACTATTTTTACAAAAACATTTCACTTTTACGAATAAATATACATTCCTCTTCAAAATGAGACAACATTTAGCCATTTCCATTGAGGCAATCTGTCAAATATTGTGAAACCATTCTCCCGGACCATTCTGACAAGACCACGAAAATACACGCTACGAAACGGTACATACATGTACATGTACATGTACATGTATTGTATTCCTTTCACAGCGAATGGGGTTCTTTCATGTCTGTGTGCGCTACGCTACGACCTGTTCCGTGTGGTACCTCCACCAAAATGCACAGTCACGTGATCATCCATTTGGTATACTCTCCTAACAATCTCGTATCGTATTTAACCGCAAAGTTCATATGCCCTTTGGTACCCATAAGAGCCATTGCAGTACCCATAAGAGCCATTGCATTCGAGGGCTTGTAATATATAGCTGTCGGATCCTGATGAAAATAATGCGAGCCAAACTTAATACTGGTCTCTTTCAGGACACAGTAATGACACTACACGTGTTAATGAACCTTTTCATAATAATTACGATTACTAATCCGTCATATTATTACCAATACACAAATGATGACCATAACAATTTGTTTTAAAATGGTCGATTTCCCCCTTAAAATGAAGACATTTAGGGGACTATGGGGCAACTGGACCGTAGGGCAAGTGGTCCGAAATGAAGGATTTTGTAATTGTATGGGCATACTGCTTTCTTTTGAACAATACGACTTTTGTTGATACTTGACATATATCTTTACCTTCTACAATCCAAAACATTTGGAACTTTAGGGTATTTACACATGTGATTTTTCTCCATATCTTTGAAGCTAACTCCTTGAGTGACTGATTGAAAATTCACAGATAGTATGGGCGATATATGAAGATGGGTTTAGATCATGTTTAATGTACTTTATATGATTGACAGCTATGCAACAGTAAATATATACATGCAGTACAGTCGTCTTAAGATACTAGGTGCATATTGCATTTGATGGGTGCTATATTGTAGTGTGTTTAGGGACTTTCCGAAATATGATTAAAACCATAGGTTGTGGTTGAAATGACCGTAAAATGGCGCATATTGCTAATTTGGGACATTGGTGGTTTGGATTTCCGATCAATATTATCATTTAAAGAATGCTTTAACTTAAATCATTATCACGGGTATTCATTTGGTAGAGTTATTAGTTCATGAATTTGCAAATAACAAAGTACACCATTTCTTACTTATCTAAAGACACTCGTCTACTTAGGACCCGAACGCCGTAATATTTGCGAATTCAAAGATACTCATAGGCTACAGAAATCTGTGTAATGGCTAAAAACAAAAATGCAGTTTTGCCTTTTTTCTGAAATGTATTGGAGTTATTGATTATTATGACAAATGGTGGTATGTTTTAAAACATTTTGGCGTAAAATGTATTACGTCACAGGCGTGTTTTAATAACGTTTCATCTCGACAAAGTGCTACGTCATTTGTTGGGGTAAGTGGTCCGAAGGGGTGTGGGGCAACTGGACCGCCTGCAAAAACTTAATCAAAATTGTAAAATTCATTTTGAAAATGAGTTGTTAGTGTCAATAAAACATGACTCGGTATTGAAAATGTGAGTAGAATATGAAATAATTCACATTCTTTCAAGTTCTTAGACATTTTGGGCCACTTCGGGTCTAATAGTAATACCACTATTTCTGATATTGAAGGATTACAATATGCATGAAATTGCTTTTGAATGGTTTAAAACCTCGGTATTATGAATTACATCTTTATTATATTTTGAATGGTGTCTGTAAAGGTATTTGCTATGACGAAATATCATGATTTATGTATTCTATCCACTGCTTTTTGTGTATATCAACCGTCTGGTCATCATTGTCATATTGACTAACTTCCCCTGTAACATGAAAAGCTGGCTAAATATCAAGATGGTTTATTATAAGTACTAAATGATGATTATATGAAGTAAATAAAATCATTAAAGAAAGGGGATATATATATAGACAAATGTATGGGGCGTCTGAATATCACAACCATGTAACCATTTAAATAGGTTCATACCGTTTTATCTATAATAAACGTGCAGTCGAAAATTGCGCTTGCTTTGTACACTATTAGTATTACTGCTTTTTACACGTTAACCACGAAAACTGTATAAAACATGGGTTTCATGACACCTGTATCATTTTTACACGTTAAATAATATGGAAATGAGTTTGTAAAGAAAATACTGCTTAGTTTATACCGTGTTGTCAATCAATATTGCTGTGTATTCTAACCGTTGGAACATATATAGGACCAGTTGACCCAACGATGGGGTAACTGGACCGTGCCAAGTAAAGTTTTTATTCAGTGGTAATTGGCCTTTTGTTTGGATATTTTTTAACATTGAATATATGTTATATGTAAACAGTTACATGGGTGATATTTTCATAGCAATTCCATAAATATTTACACTAGCTTTAAGCTTTTATATCATGAAATATGCTTAACCGGTCCAGTTGCCCCATCCTCCCCATATCTAAAAATATGATATTGAATCGCATTTTTTGTGTAATTTGTTGTAATCGGACGTTTGCCTTGTGAACTAAAGCAGTATGCAGATTGCTGAATGTCATTTTACGATGAGAACAATAAAAATGTAAAAAACATATATTTTTGCTTAACATTTTTTTTTTAAATAAAAATGTTATATAACAATGGACGTCATTTTTGCGTTTTGAGATTTTATTGCAGTACACATATACACAAATATACCTGTACAACACTTGGGTGGTTGAAACTTATTATTTCATGTATTTTTGAGAATATTTTTTTCTTCTTCTTTATAACTGATTATTTATCAATTATACATTTTCAATTTATTGTTCCAAAAGTCACGAAACATAACCAAAAAATGATTCGCTTATATATTCTGTAACCTCTATTACACGTTAATGTCTGTAAGAAAACTCGGGCGTAAAAATGTGTTTATTATGTAAAAACACCATAAAAAAATGAAATATTTAAATTTAAATTTTTTTAAATAATCCAATATTTACGTTTTTTACCTTTTTGAGCTGTTTTGGCATTAATATCTCCCAATTTATTGTAACCAAAATTTCTCTGAAACCTTATCTGTAAAATACAGCCACTTCAAAAGTTAAGTGATGTCTGAAACTACCTCAAAACATGAAATAAGAAAAGTGAGTTTTTCACCTTAAAACACATTTTTGGCTTAAAACAATGTCTGAGTATCAAACAATTCCGTTTTCTTTGGTTTCCAATTAAACCTACAACATGTCACAACATTGCCTCCGTTTTAAGAAGCGATAAACAAGTTGTATCGTATTCAAATATTGAAAATTTTGATTTTGTTACTTTACACCAAAAAAGGCGTTTTTGGCCAAAAAAAGGACCAAGATAACCAAGAAAAGATTGCGTCTTGAGAAAATCTTGTTCCATATATTCATGTTAACCTATGTAGCGAATATGGCCGTTTTGTGAAATCTGTAACGATAATGGCATTCTACTAGGTCCTTTACAAACAACACTGAAGCGTAACTGCCATTGAACATACATGTACATAACCAAACTACCAACACCAACAAATTCCAAAATCAAAATCAATGAAAATCTCTTACAACAAAATACTTCAATAATAAGGCAGCACTAGTACGGTTGGACAGTCATGTGTGGGTTTTTTAATGCTTTTCATCTCAATTCAACAATTATCATAAATGTCCACTATCTTTGACTAAACTTACGACTCTTAGTCTCTTAGGTTATATCGTTAACCCTATGGCGCTAATGGACGCTAAATAGCGCTATTAACCCGAACTATCGGGCGTGTTTTGTGAACTTAACTATCAGGGGAGAAAACACGGTCAAATTTGAGGGGAAAATCAGTCTCCGCACGCGCCGCGAATCGAACCCGGGCCGCGTGCGTGCTAGCTCTGCTGGCATCGCCTAGAATTCCCATTAATAGTATAGTACTGTATCTGAATTTGAATCAAATTTCTAGAAACACTTCAGCAGGTCAACTATCTACCTACCAACACAGTTAACCAGATGGTCCATACACGACGGCGCTACACGGGGCCCACACGGGGGAGGTTTTTTAACCAATTGAACCACGCGCTGAGCATTTAATTGTTGAGCGTGGCACGAGATGGGTGGGGCCGCCGCGCGGTACAAGATTATAATAGCATTGTCGTGTTTTGAGTGTCCAGGAGGGTTAGGGTTTAAGAGCACATGAAATAAAAATTCCATTGAAATAGAATGGGGGCAATCCAACAGAAAGAAGCATGTTTTGTAAACATTTTCTGAAGCACTGTTTCATACCAAAATACCAGGGAAATGGTGTAGGCTATGTATTTTCCATAATTAAAAAAACAAATCAAAGCACCGCAGTCTAAAAATAGTACAGGAAACCAATAAAGTTTATTTGTGTGCATGGAAGGGGGTGGGGGGGGGGGGGGGGATACCGTCTGAAGAACATCTAGGTATATATGACATTGTACTTAGTCTAAAACGTTGGTCCAGGAATTACTATACTAATTAAAATGGCATTCCGCGATCATGGTTACCCATTGACATTTCATTAAATCAACCCAGGAATATTATACAACCCGAAACTCAAACATCCACAACTCACAACTTATTAGACAACCCCACAACAATTGGAGATTAATATTCTTAGTCAAACAAGATAAGCTATTATGTCTCTCTGTTGGAAGTATAATAAAATCTCTCGGATTGAATCATCAACTAAACAAATATAACTTTGACTCCATCGCAGACTGCGGGTACTGTTAAAATAAACTGCATAGGTACAAGTAATTTACAAAGACTACAAACATGGCGGCCTCCACTTATGTCTAGAAAGACCTAAATGTGCAAATGTTTGCAATAACATACTAATAGGGTGGCTTAGTCCCCCCCCCCCCCCAAAAAAGGTGCTTCTTAACGCTTATACCGAGTTAAACTTAGGTTTACCATGTATTGGCGTTCAACGCCCTAACAGACGCTGATAACGCTAATAGCGCGCTAATCTTTGACTCTTAAAGGAAGGGTCCCGCAAGCACAACATTGAGCATTATTTAATAGAAAAACAATTATCGAGCCGAAATTATGTAATTATATAAAACAAAACACCATACTAGTCACATAAAGGAATAAAAACTGCCATCAGGCTCAACATGCATTTTTTCTCGGCAGAGTATAATACTACTTCAGATAATGAAACAAATCTGTACTGGTACAAGTTCAGTTCTCCCGTTGCAGAGATCAACTCATTTTCTGGCAAGGTCACATCATGGATATAATTGCAATTCGAACTCTAAGTATAGTTTTAAATAAGGCCACACAAACGGTCAAGTACCCTTGGTTTCATTTGCTGAGAAATTTCACCCTCATTATACATGCTATATATAACACACAACCCTGTCAACCAATCATAACAGCTGATTATAACTAATTTCCAATTATCCCTACGCAGCCTTTTGACAATTTTGCAAGATACCATATCATGTAATGAACAATTTACTTACATGTGGGGGTCAACAGGTCATGTGAGATTTTAGTTTCTTAATTGCATATGGGTGACAGATGTATCATGTACTCCAACCCTGGCCTGGTTGTCAACTACTACATGTAGCCTGCTATGGGTGATAGGGTGTATACCAAATGCAATATAATGTATCACTTTCATCATTGCAGTTGGTTTTCTCTGTCACTGGTTTTCTAGAAGTTCATAAAATGTATGTATGTATTTGAAGAGTTTTTTGCAAAAGGCCCTGCATCCACTTTGGCTTTTATTGAGAAAAAGTCAAAAAACTGTTTCTAAATATTCAAGTTGAGCAATTGAAAAACTGAATGGATTATGAAAGAGGTACACTACATACTAATTGGAATTGAAATAAATTTCAAATGTGCTATTTTTTTATTTTTTTAAAAATGATGTTTACATTTTTGGAAAATTTGGATTTAGGCCCTTTTGCAACATAACTCCATCTGTTTGTATAGAGAAAAAATACCACACAAAAAAATCATTTATTTTAATCATTTAAAAATAAATAAGTTTGATATAGAAATGTATAGGTCACAATCATATTGTAAGGAAATAAAGTCATTTTTTCAAAAAGACCTACATCTCATTGTAAACAGCCATTGTTGTTTTGTTGCAAAAGGAGGGCCTGTATCCCGATTTAATTCTGGACACAGGCCCTTTTGCAACAAAACAACAATTTCAATGGCTGTTTACAATGAGATGTAGGTCTTTTTGAAGAAAAAAATGACTTTGTTTCCTTGAAACATATGATTTTCCCCTATACATTTCTATATCAAACTCATTTTTTGAGAAAAAAAATGCACCATAGCCCTTTTGCAACAAAGCTCTTCATTCATATTAAAAAATTAACTTAATACATTGAATAATAAACATATTAATTAATCAATCATTACGTTTATTAATAAATACAATTGTTAATTAACTTTAATAAATGAATAAATAAATACATTTCTTTAATGAAATTAATTAATAAATTCATCAATGAATAATCAATTATTGATCATTGATACCTAATTAATCATTAATGAATCATAATTAATTATCCATTACTTAATTAGTTGTTTTTGCCCCCGGTTGACTTTGATGTGATAGGTCTTAGTCTATTCTTAATTAGATACAAAATATTCCTATTTGGGACCTTTAACTCAAATGTTCAGGGAGTTTGTACAGTATAACTATGGCCATAGATCTTTTCTTCTCAAGGATCTATTCTATGCTATGACTGAAAGTGCATGTTTTGTTATGACACAATTTTCTTTATGATGATACTCTTCATTTATTTCTGCTTGCATTCAAACTTAACCCTGGCCCCTTTTAACACTCTTCTTGTTTAAATTCGCGGCGATCGAAATCCGGTATCGATGACGTCATGGGTATCGGTGCTCAAATTTGCGCATGTGCATTGTATAACTATGACATCATCGACACTGGGACTTTCGATCGCCGCGAATTTTAACGGGTGCATGTTGAGAGTTTGCGGTTTTTATTTGTTTTTGTCACTAAGTGTGGTGTTTTGTTCTATATAATTACAAAAGTTGGGCTTGATAGTTATTTTTCTAACATAATGCACACTTTTGCGCTTGCGGGACACCTCTTTTAAAGGGGGACTCAAGGAAGATTTTAACTTGATTTTTGAGTGCTGTAATTAATTGATCTATAAATCAAATCCATATAAAAGTATACATTTTTGGAAAGGAAATGGATCAGAGAATCCAAACTTGGGCGTCAATATTGACCAAAAAATGTTGATTTCTTGAGAGAATCACAAACAGTGTATTTTTATTGTATAAGTTCATCAGGTTTGTTAAGGTAAATAATTAGATTATGTTTATCAAAACCAGTGTTGAGGCGAATAAATATAAATATCCACTCACCAGCTAACGAGTTTCTTCTGATTAGTTCAGTCAGATTTCATCAGAGTTGTGATCCACTGTTGGAACCGCGGGAACTGGTGTTGCTATACGCGGGAATCAGAGTTGCCTGCTTCTTTCTTCAACAGCGGATTATAGAGATTACTCCCCGGATTACTCAGCATGTAGCTCCCCTCGGCCCGGTTCATCAAGTTGCGCTTGCCTCTCTTCTTAATCCAGTCGCTTCTTTGATCCACCGTTTTATTGTTCCTCCTCTTTGTCTATACTATCCTTGCCTCCTCCCATGTGATTGTTTCTCGCCGCGCCGCATGATCCGCGATGGCCTCGGACTTATTCTGTTTTTCGGACACTTTCCTTTCTGCTCTGGTGTATCATCATCAACTTTCTTTTATGCCTTCAACGTCCTTTTTGTGTTCCGACATTCCGATATTCTTGTGCCAGAATAAGTCGGCCATCGCGGATCATGCGGCGAGAAACAATCACATATATAATTACACTTAGGTTTTGTCGTTTTTTAGCGTCCATCGCGGTAATGGACGCTAATAGCGCGCTACACCTATTGTCGTTCATCGGTTATATTATAACGCTAATTATAGCGCGCTACACCAACACTTACGTTTTGTAGCACTGTAAACCTATCAAAATTGCCATTTATTTGATGGGAAACACGTCGTTTCATCCCAAAACGGTTTCATCCCAATAATTTCGGCTACCGTTTCATCTCAATACCGGTTCATCCCGAAGCCGTTTCATCCCGTTACGGTTTCATCCCGTTACGGTTTTATCCCAATTGAAATATTGATTTGTTGGTTCCGGGGAGAGGAACTCAAATGCGCAGCTATTGGGGAGTGGTTTCTTGGGCTCATCTCGGGGAGAATAGCAAGGTGGCACTTGCACGGGGCGTTTGTTCGGTTGTCCATGACGGAGTGAGCCTGGGGATAGCGACCCGTGCACAGCCGTCGGCGCGCCGGGAATGTTAATGGTGTCATGTGCTGCCAAATGGATGCGACTTCGCGATGCATATAAATACACGAATATTATATTCAAGGCCTATTCATTTACATTTCAAATGTTAACAACTTCAAACATACATTGGGCTGAAACACCAAGTAACAAAAAATGATTTACAAATGCCAAGCTAATAAATGAAACCCTTCGTGTAAGGTAATTTGGAACAAAATAATTGAATATTATTTTGCTATTCCTTCTTACAAACGATATAAATAAGAATTTAATTTCGCTGAAATTCATAAAACCTCCATCACTTGAATTTAAAATGTGGCTATAGGTCTATAGGATCATTTTATAGATACGGGTTGACATTAATAGCAGTAGCACATTCAAATTAGAGAAATTAAAATGAGGACAGTTATATTGACTTGTTGGTTCCGGGGAGAGGAACTCAAATGCGCAGCTATTGGGGGAGTGGTTTCTCGGGCTCATCTCGGGGTGAATAGCAAGGCGGCACTTGCACGGGGCGTTTGTTCGGTTGTCCATGGCGGTGTGAGCCTGGGGGATAGCGACCCGTGCACAGCCGTCGGCGCGCCGGGAATGTTAATGGTGTCATGCGCTGCCAAATGGATGCGACTTCGCGATGCATATAAATACAAGAATATTATATTCAAGGCCTATTCATTATATCAACTTTATTGACTGATTTTCCCACTTTGCTGGAGAGAAGAAAAACGAATAAGGTTGATATTTTGAGTTATTCTAAGTTGAAAATGAAGGGATAAATACGAATGTTACAAAAACAAAATTAATCAAATAAATTGTTTTCATTATAAACCTTTGAGAAATTAGAGTCGAAAAAAAAGGAAAAATGACCACACATATCCTGTTCTGATTTACCTAGATGCAAAATGAAATATGAAAAACAAAGTTTTAAATTACCTTTTCGTTTTTCTTGATTGAAAATGGGTTAGAAAAACGCCTGATTGTATTAAAGTCCCAAAACGATTTTTATAGTGTTTGTTATTTTGTTCTTTATCGAATTAGAAGAAAAACGAATGCAGTAATCTTTTTGTTTTTCTTGTTTCGAAAGTAAAGTTAGAAAAACTAACTCTTAAAATTTAGGTTTTTCTCTTGCTTACTTACCATACAAGTGTTTAAGAAACGAAAAACGAACGTAGCTGACTCATATTGTTTTTCTTGTTTGCAAATGAAGTTATAAAAACGAATGTGTCAAACTTACATTTTTCTACTCTTTGTTTTTTGTATTAAGAAAAACGAATGTTTGAAACAAGATCAAATTAGGTTTTTCTATTGCCCTTTGGTTACAATTCTGGTTGAAGAATGAAAAACGAATACACTTGTTTATTTCGTTTTTCTTATATGAAAACGGATAAGAAAAACGAATATTTGTATTTATTTATTTTTCTTCTGATTTATTTTTACACTTTATTTAGAGAAAGAAAAACGAATGTGGTTGATCTTTTTAGTTTTCCTTAGTTGAAAATAGAGGAATAAAAACGACCGTTAAAAATTCTAGTTTTTCTCTTGTTTGTTTTTTCTACTGTGACAGTCAAACGGAAAATGATCCTATTTGGGTTTTTTGCTTATCGTGTTAAAAACGAAATAACGAAAAACGATTGTCCGGTTATATACACGGACCGGGAAGAGCTAGTACAAATGAAAGACTTTATATTTTTAGGAAAGCAGTTGGTAGAATAATGATGTAAATGTAATTGGGTAATCAGAGATTGGCAAAAGAGCAGGCAGTTGACGTATTGGCAAATTTGGGCATGATATCAAGTAATGAATATGAAGACAAATTTGCAGTATAGTAGTTGTCCGTATGTGAAGAGGTCTGCCGAAATCAGACACAATTAGGCAAGATATCAAAATTGAGTTTGTAATTGATTATTGTAGTAGAGATCTTCCGCTTAACAATGGTACCTTTTTTTAATCGGACTTCCCAAAGCGGAGTTATATCATTTTCAAGTTAATATATGAAAACTCCAAACTGAGATATACTTACAATGTACATACAATGTACTTTTATTTTTTTAATTTTTTTTATTATTTTAAATAGATTTTTTAGATTTTTTTAATCTGAAACTTTCACATTAATGTTATAAACACTCTGGGAATTAATTTTTTACAAGAAATCTCAAAAAATCACCCCAATTAGGTTTGGGCTATTTCTCAGCTTGGAGCTCTGGCCAATTCATTTGGTTTCGGTTGAACATATACATATGATGTAACCACAGGGTTGTCATTTAGAAACATGTAAATATCCTCTAGTTGTTATTATGGTGCAATTTCTAATTGAGACTAAGAGGATGTACACATTTACTGGCAATCAAACAAGAAATACAAAAACAAGTTACATAAAAAGCATAAAACGGTATCTTTGTTTTATAATTTTATTAGAAACAAATGTAATGTATGTACACGATGAGAAGTTATGTACAAATAAAAGTTCAGGAGGGACCATAATGTTGCGTACAATCAACTGAATCAATGTATGGTTACAAATATTTGCGTAGAATTGAGTTTTATGACATGTTCGAAACTTACATTAATTCCTCTGTCAAACTTGACATTGTGTATAGTATCACATGTATAATGATAGTTTATAACCCTTCACGAATGTAGTTATATCAAAGTTACAGGCATTATTGAAATGGTCATACACTTCATGCAGACAACAAACAGATTTAGCCAGAATCATCATTTTTGTGGTGAACGTGTACGAATTACTTAGCATATATCTGGAGTTCTTGACAAGTCAACAAGGTCTACTGCAGATATTGGTTATAAAGAAGAAGTGTAATTATCAAGATTGACACTTTTATGCATACGCATGTAAACATTCACAATGTTCAGTAATTGTGACCATTCTTACATTGTTTATTGCTGACATAAGAAATGTTATGTCCTTCCGCCACTTTACCTACTGTCACTATTGTATAGCCGGCTTTGGTAATGTACTGTAAATCAGTTATTGGAATTGGAAGAGCTCTGTTACATGTTGTCGGAGAGATAGGCCCTACCGTTATCAGGAGGCCGGGCGGTAGGAAGTTGGGTTCGGGGGGTATTTTTTGTTGTTTTTTGGCCGGCGTATATTTTTAAATTTTAATGTATTCATTCGTTTGTTTGTTTTTTTGGCCTGCAAAGAGGGGGATTTTTTTCTTCCAAAAACTTCCTACCCCCACTCTGAAAATCTAAAGGTGCGTCCCTTACCGTAAGGAAACAGCCATGGAAAAGACTTTTCTTCACCATAATTAATGCTTTTTAAATTCACAGGTCGCCCACTTGCACGTGATAATTTTTGTGTGGGAAGATAGTTTTATTTATGCAGGAAAGGTGAGACCTGTCCTGATTTATGGCATCTACTGATGTTGTAGTATTTTGGTTGAAGTCCATCATAATTCATAGACATATAGTGCGAAGATTAAGATTATACAGTGGCGACTGGGGGGGGGGGCAACATTTCTGAAATTTTCGTAAAGGTTGCCCCAATTTTTTTGCAGTCGGTCACCTCGTAAATTTCACGTAGGCCTAAGTGTGTGTGTGTGTGTGGGGGGGGGGGGGGGGGGGGGCGGGTGGTGCATTCTTACTTTTATGCAGAGTTCAGATGAAGAATAAATGAATTATTGAAACCCAAGCGACAGCTCGCCCCGCCGCGAATTTCTTAACCGTAACAAACATTTGGCAAAACACTGTATAGGCCTACATGTACATGTACATGTATTGCTGTAAATACAATGTATGTGCATGTGTATACTATACGCTTTTACCACTTTACTCAGTCAAGATATCAAATGTTTGTTTACGGTAAATAACACCACCGCCCGGCCAGCACAGTTCTCGTCATCAAATCCGCGACGGAGAGACTCCCCTTGTAAACATATATACAAACAGTACAAACCCCTCACGTCTATGCATACACGTCCAATAATAGCCATGGACTCGTGTGATACAAATACACAACACATTGGTATCCAAGCGTGTACACTTTTCGTCCAATCAATATACCCGAATGAAGGTGTCATTAGGCTGGACCCGTTAAACATTATACCGATTTGGTCACGGTTTTCTGAGGCAAGTGACTCGAAGCCATTATGAATAACGCGTACTTGCTGTATTCAGGGGATAAGAGCGAGCCCCTTGGGGCTAGCTCAAAAACGATTACGGTATATCAAATAATTGTAGAACGAAAAACGATTGTACGTATTAAGATAAACGAATATATCAACTTTTTTGACTGATTTTCCCACATTTGCTGGAGAGAAGAAAAACGAATAAGGTTGATATTTTGAGATATTCTAAGTTGAAAATGAAGGGATAAATACGAATGTTACAAAAACAAAATTAATCAAATAAATTGTTTTCATTATAAACCTTTGAGAAATTAGAGTCGAAAAAAAGATGCAAAATGAAATATGAAAAACAAAGTTTAAATGACCTTTTCATTTTTCTTGATTGAAAATGGGTTGAGAAAAACGCCTAATTGTATTAAGTCCCAAAACATTTTTTGTAGTGTTTGTTATTTTGATCTTGATCGAATTAGAAGAAAAACGAATGCAGTAATCTTTTTGTTTTTCTTGTTTTGAAAATAAAGTTAGAAAAACTAACTCTTAAAATTTAGGTTTTTCTCTTGCTTACTTACCATACAAGTGTTTGAGAAACGAAAAACGAACGTAGTTGACTCATATTGTTTTTCTTGTTTGCAAATGAAGTTATAAAAACGAATGTGTCAAACTTACATTTTTCTACTGTTTGTTTTTTGTATTAAGAAAGACGAATGTTTGAAACAAGATCAAATTAGGTTTTTCTATTGCCCTTTGGTTACAATTCTGGTTGAAGAATGAAAAACGAAATTATACACTTGTTTATTTCGTTTTTCTTATATGAAAATAGATAAGAAAAACGAATATTTGTATTTATTTATTTTTCTTCTGATTGATTTTTACACTTTATTTAGAGAAAGAAAAACGAATGTGGTTGATCTTTTTAGTTTTCCTTAGTTGAAAATAGAGTAATAAAAACGAACGTTAAAAATTCTAGTTTTTCTCATGTTTGTTTTTTCTACGGTGACAGTCAAACGGAAAATGATCCTATTTGTGTTTTTTGCTTACCGTGTTGAAAACGAAATAACGAAAAACGATTGTCCGGTTGGTTATATATATACACGGACCCGTATCGCTCTGTAACTTGGAATGTATGTATGATCAGAAAAATCTGCAAGAAAATCTACTTTCTAAAAAAATAATGAATAGAGGGCGCTCTCTGGAAAAGATCACATAATATGCCTTTAATAACAGAATAACGCTAATATTAAAGTAATATACTAGTAACTCGGTGGCGATAGCATAATATATTAGCGCAGTTTGTCTCTAGCGGTGTTATAAACGCTGATTTCCATAGACCTCAACGTTAATTGCTAATAGTGATCAATGTTGTTTTTATCATGTATACAGTCAGTGGACCTCTCCAAGAATGTCCTGCAAGATCCAGACTGCGTTGGTGGTATTGATCCTATGTGGACTAGCCGTAGCGCCGCCGCCGCCGCCCAAGTCGTCGCAGCGTTATTGCAGCAATATTAGTCCTTTTGGTAAGTTACATTCTGTTTACAATTTTACAATGCGGTGTCTGCTGTGACTGTGAGTATTGAATGCTTTAATAGCTGGGAGGGGTGGGGGCTCGCCTCTTGAAGTTTGCAGAATATAACCTAGTATTAGGTGGACCCCTTGGATATCCTTGCCAATAAATGTGGATGTTAACCTGAGACGATTATCGTCTCAGATGTTAACAACGCATTTAAAATTTGGACATAAATCATGAAATGGTGGTTGCATAGTAATTTACAAATGTAGGTTTAATATTTACCAACTATATAGATGTATTCTCGTCTTCTACAGACCAATATTTTTTTTTTAATTATATTTTTTATTTACAACAGTGGCACTCGTCTACACCCGACGGTGTGTTCATAATATACAGTTATACACATGGAAAAAAAGTATCGCATCACTTGTTGACTAAAAGTGCAAATGTGGCCTCGAATGTTGCCACCATGGTGTGATATTAAGGATCATTTGTTTGCGTAAGCTGTCCAACAAAATGTAATGCAATAAAAGGGCCACCTTTTAGTTTGTGATGTAATCGATGTAATGTTTTTCAAGGCCAAAGGGAAAATGCATAAAACAAGTTTGGGTAAAACGCGATATTGAGAGGCCCAAAGATTAATCTCTATATTTGTAATCCTTGGTAACACATTCAAGTCTTCCAAGGTCAAAGGTCATCTGGGGTCAAATTTCAAAAGTTGCCCGATTGTCCTCAAACATGAAAAAACTCCCTTTTTCGTACGCCCAACGGTTATGGGGTCAAAGGTCAAAATAGGTTAAATTTTAAATAAGTTCAAATGACAAAAGCAATATTGCGGAAGTGTTGACCTAGGTCAAATAAATTAAAAAAAATCAACGGTGACCTCATCATATAATGCTGAATTTATGAGCAACAAAAAAATGGCATGTTTGGACTCATTCACTGTATTGTAGCCTATAACGTCTAAATGAAACATTTCTTGCGCCAAAATACAGAACTAATATAATGACTATTTTAAGTTTTTAAAGTCTATTCAATATCGAGTTATACCCAAACTTGTTTCATGCATGTTTTTGGACAAAAGCATGCATTTTCCCCTTAGCCTTGAAAAACATCACATCGATTACGTCACAAACTAAAATGTGGCCGTTTTATTGCATAGCATTTTGTTGGACAGCTTACGCAAACAAATGATCCTTAATATCACACCATGGTGGCAAAATTCGAGGCCACATTTGCACTTTTCAACAACAAAAAAGTGGTGCGATACTTTTTTCCATGTGTAATATACGCAGCAATGGAAATACCCACATGACTTTCCACCCGGGGTAGACAGTCCCGGGGTAGACCAACCCTAAGTCGACCAACCCTAAGTCGACCAACCCTGGATGGACTAGGGTTAGGGTTAGGGTTAGAAACAGTCCCTGGGTGGACAGTCCCGGGGTTGTTTTAGAATGATCCATCCTTGTTTCTACCTCCCCGACCACCAACCCCTGAGTTTTTTAACATTTAATTTAGAATGAATATAGTTTCCAAGGTGTTTTTAGGTCGTCCGTAGGAAGAGACCTTATGGCAGCATCCTTCGTGTGTGTTGTCTGTCGGTGTGTGTGGGGGTGTGTGTGTCAACAATTTGGTATACACTTTTTCAACAATTTGGTATACACTTTTTGTTTTGTCCATTTCTTTTCCATACAATGTCCAATTGCAATCAAACTTCGGTCATAGATGCAACATGGGAACCTTCATATGTTAATGAGGTCAAAGGTCACATACCAAGGTCAAAGGTCATCCGAGGTCAAGATGTATATGTAAAACTAAAAGTGGCTGCATGTAAAATTGATTACATTTGTCCATTTCTTTTCCATACAATGACCAATTGTAACCAAACTTTGGTCATAGATGCAACATGGAAACCTTCATATGTTAATGAGGTCAAAGGTCACATACCAAGGTCAAAGGTCATCTGAGGTCAAGATGTAAATGTAGAAATGGCTGCATATGTAAAATTGATTACATTTTTCCATTTCTTTTCCATACAATTACCAATTGTAACCAAACTTCGGTCCCCGGGGTGCTCAGTGGTCAATACAAGGGGGTATCATGCGCGTCCAAGGACTTTCAAAAAGTACCCTAAATAAGTAATTGCATAAATGTGAAAAAGTACCCCCTAAACAAGTAAGGACAGTGTTTTACATACCCCCGGTACATACCCTAAGCAAGTAATTTCAGTATTTTCATACCCTAAACAAGTAATCCAAATACTTTGATGATAACTCCTTGCTTTAACGTACCCTAAGCACGTAATTTGTATATTTTGAATCCTAACAAAGAATGATGCCCTCTAAACACTGATTTTCCTTCCCTTTTTTGGTAAAGTATGAAACAAATGGTGTTTAAGATAAGATCTCTGATCTCTTGAACCCGCGTTTGAATTCCTCCATATTCATCGAAAGCCAAATGAATATAAGATCGCGGCTATTTAAAAATTCTCATAGATTGAAGAAAATAAGGACCCTAAATACGTAAGACCATTGTATGAAAAGTATACCCTTTTTCCTGATTTTCCTTGTTTTGATACCCTAAACACGTTACGTACGTATCGTGCCCCGGCTTCAAAAACCACCCTAATTACGTGATTTCTTGGACGCGCATGATACCCTACTTTCAATAACCACTGAGCACCCCGGGCTTCGGTCATAGATGCAACATGGAAACCTTCAGATGTTAATGAGGTCAAAGGTCACATACCAAGGTCAAAGGTCATCTGAGGTCAAGATGTAAAAGTGGCTGCATATGTAAAATTGATTACATTTGTCCATTTCTTTTCCATACAATGACCAATTGCAACTAAACTTCAGTCATAGATACAACCTGGAAACCCGCATATGTTAATGAGGTCAAAGGTTGCATAGAAAGGTCAAAGGCCATCTGAGGTCAAGATGTAAAATTTAGTACACCTTTGTTTTGTCTCTTGTTCATTTTTTTTGTCTCTTGTTCATTTTTTTTTGTCTCTTGTTCATTTTTCCATATAATGACCAATTGCAACCAAACTTGGGTCATGGATGCAACATGGTAACATTCATATGTTAATTAGGTCAAAGGTCACATACCAAGGTCAAACGTCATATGAGGTCAAGATGTAAAATTAGCTGCATATGTAAAGTTAATTTCATTTAAACAGGTGAAGTACAATTGCAACCAAACTCAGGATGTTTATTTTATTTTTTATATCCTGGATCCGCTAGTGGTCTAACCTCTTTCTTTCTAGATGCCTGTGGTTTGAGATCCACCTTGTTTTTAATCTACCCATATAAACGGACGACCTATTTGGGACCGCTGTCCCTATTTTTTAAACAGTATTATGCGGTTTATTCCGTGAGGGCGCTATTTTAGTCCACCCAGGGTTGGTCGACTTAGGGTTGGTCGACTTAGGGTTGGTCTACCCCGGGACTGTCTACCCCGGGTCGAAAGTCATGTGGGTATTTCCATCGCTGCGTATATATATATACATACAATATTGACAAAACTAAAGAACATTAATCATGTTAATAATTATTATATCATGTATACAAAAGTCTCAATAGACTCACTTTGAGTTCATGATATTACATCTAACAGCCCACGCACGTTTAAGGTATGATTTGCAGAATTGATTAAGGATAACATATGCAGAACGGGCATCTTTAGTGTGTCTGTAAGGCGTGGTGATATTAATTGGACAACCGAGCATTATATACAATTTTGAGTCCAGATTACTGATAATAAATTCCAGCCAAACATCACTAAAACCATTATTGCATAGGTTATTTTCGAGTTTGAGATATTCCTTGACCCTTATCTCATTCAGTGATCTACATGTAAATAACTGAATCATCAAAGCATATATTTACCATCCTTATTATTTGAAGACCATTTGCGTGATGTTCCAATGGAAGTGTGTTTGATCGCGCTTTGAATTTTAGACTACAACCAAAGAAATCAGTTTTGTCTAAAAGATAGTCTTCCAATTGAACGGGTTTTTTAAACTGTAAATAGTCTTTAAGAGAAGATTTTTCCCTAACAGTGTTACAACGATGACAGACAATCTTAAATGCGCTTAAATGTGTTTACCCAGCGTGGACTAGTGGGGGTGTCATTTTTACTAGGTTTTTTTTTACTCGTTTGTTGTTGTTGATATGTTAATATAGAACCATCCCTCTCTTCTGACATATCTGAAACTCCCCTATAGCAAGGAGTGCCAGGGAAGTGAAAAAGGATTCTAACTTGTCAAATCACACCCTTTTTTTCTTTTTCTTTTTTTTGTTTATATAAAGAGCAAATGTGAATAGCCCAAATTAACAAAGTTAATGAACTGAGTGATTACAAATCAAACAAGTAACTCTCAACAGAGAGCTCTGATGGGCCAATCAATTGGTTCACTGCAACTCAGAAAATAATCAAAAATACAAGTAAACACAGCTCTGATGGGCCAATCAATTGGTTCACTGCAACTCAGAAAATAATCAAAAATACAAGTAAACACAATTGGGCAAGTAAAAAAGCCAATGAAAGTGGTGTGGGACAGGAATAAGATAAACACCCAAACATAGAGAATAACATCAAATATAAGAAGAAAAATAATATCTGGAGGTCATTGATACATCGAGAGAGCTTAGCCAACATACTCTGAAGAGTTGGAGAGAAAGTGTCTGTTAACACGACACTTAAAATATTGTAGTCCTTCCTCGTGGATGTTGCCAACAACATTGTCTGGAAGACTGTTCCACAGTGGTACAGCAGTATGGATGAAACTTCTGTCTAAGCAGCAAGTTCTGGCAGGCGGCAATGAAAGGGCATGATCTGGCATTGCAACACTTGAACGCGTAGCACGACGATGAACATATGGTGTGGGGAGCAATGCTGCTAAGTCTTGTGGGCAGTGGTTGGTGTGCATTTTGTACAAGACCGTGGCTGCTGCTACCTGTCGCCTGTGAAGTAGGCTTTTGTGATGTTGAGATGTGAAATAGCGTCATGAGCTCCAATGAGAGTGCCTTCCTTTGGATGTTGTCAAGCTGGCTTAGGATAGTAGGTGAAGCGCTAGACCAGCCTAGAGAAGCATACTCCATTACGCTGCGGACTTGTGATTTGTACACAGTAGATCTGCCCAATGCCGTCAATTTATTTGCAACCTTGCGAAGAGCGCCGAGCTTCTGGCCAGCCGTGGTTGAGACAGCCGAGATGTGTTGGACCAAGTCAGCTTGCTATCAATGGTAACACCCAGGATTTCCAGTTTTTTTTGGTAAGCTTGCAGTCACCAAAGTAGAGTTCAAGTCGGGATGGGGTTCTCTTCCTAGAGATAACCATGGTCTTGCACTTGGTAGGCTCAAAGGTCACTTTCCATTTATCAGCCCACGCTTTCATATTGTTTAGATCACTGTTAAGGCTTAGCAGCTACTGCATTGGAGCTAGTTGAAGACTTAATGGGTGCGAAAAGTGTTGAATCGTCAGCGTACAGATAGAGCTCGTTGTCACAGACATCCACAAGGTCATCAATGAAGACAGAAAACATTAGTGGACCAAGGATAGATCCTTGTGGACCAGAAGCATTTATGGGTGCAGTGTTGGAAGCTTGTCCCGACATGACGACATTGATAGATCTATCGGATAAGTAGTTGTGTATCCATGAAAGCCGTCTTCTGGTAACACCCTTTGACATCAGTTTTGAGCAGAGTCCATTGTGCCATACTTTGTCGAAAGCTCCTTTTATGTCAAGGACAATGACACAAACCTCATCACTTTGGTCTAGGGAGTTGTTCCATTGCTGTGACAAAATGTTGAGGAGATCAGCTGTACTGTGGCTCTCTAAATCCAAACTGTCTGCTGGAAATCAGATCATTGCTGAGAAGAAAGCATTGAAGTTGTTTCTGCACGACAGCTTCCATGATCTTGCTGATATTGCTTAGCAGTGAGATAGGACGGTACTTTGTTGGGTCAGCCTTGGAACCGTTCTTGTGGATTGGAGTGACAGATGCTGTTTTCCATTGGTTAGGAAACACACCATGAGTGAAGCAGAGATCAAAAAGCCTGCAGAGTGGAGCTGGCAAGTTCAGCACAGCATTCTTTGAGTACCTTGGTTGGAATCATGTCTGGTCCAGTAGCTTTATCTGGATTGAGATGTTGTAATTTCGAACATCCTTGGGCTTAAAAACTATTTTGTCAAAGGATTTGGTTGTTGAAGGATGGACATATGGGGCCTGGTCTTTGGCACCTTGGAGTCTACATTTGTCTGCAAATGTCTGACAAAAAGCTTCTGCCTTGTCCCTTGCTGTAATATGGGTGACATTTTGATGTTCAATCACTGGGATCTCGGAACGAGCTGTTCTTCCGGACAGGGTGTTGATGATTCTCCACCATTTCTTGCTGCTCAGCGATTTATCTGCTAGGTCTTGTCTCAGTTTAGTGTTGTAGCTTCGCCTGGCTTGCTTCTCCGGCCGCTTGGTTGTAGGAATGTCTAGCTTCAGCGAACTTTGCCTTGCTGGCTCCAGTTTGGTCTTTTTTGGCTTTCTTAAAGAGGCGGCGCTTCTTTCTAGATTCTCTACGGCATTTATCGTTGAACCAAACCTTGTCTCCAGTCCTCTTGGTAACTGTTTTACTAGGTATAAACAAGTCTATAGCATCGATTATAATATCAGTGATGTTGGAGCAAGCAGTTTCAGGATCTTTCTTCTGGAATACACTTGAACAGTTTGTGGAAGCAAGGTGACCTCTCATTCCCCAGTAATCAGCCTTGTCATATCTCCAGACTTTCCTCCTGTGTGGTTTGTCCCTGTGTACTGGCACATCTAAGAACACTAACACATGCTTGTGGTCTGAAGTACCTAGTCTAGCAGAAGTGGTTGAAGTTGCAGCCAGGACACTTCAAAACCGTTCAAAATACACCCCTTATATCCATTTATTGTGATATCATGATTTTCTCAAGCTACCTTTAGCATGGATTCATAGTGGTGAAAAATACACCCTTATTCTTGGAAATTAGGTGATTTTGATACCTTAGCACGGGCCCGCGCTATCCTCATTGTCTCCAAAAAAGCACCCTTATTCCTCGTTTTCATTCCCACGGATGATTACAACTTTGTATATGAGTGCCCCCCCCCACCGGTAATCCCCCATAGTATAGATAGTATGTAAGGAACAAATCAACTATTTTGCATCGAGACGTTTAATTTTTTTTTTAAAAACATCCCAACAGCATTGTATTATACAGGGAGTATTAACCCTAACCCTAGAACGTGGCAGTGGGGATGGAACGAAGAACAGGGGGAGGGGGTTAAATAAAAAATGGGAAAAATTATGTCCGCCGGCGCCGGGAGTTGAACCCGGGTCGGCCGCGTGACAGGTGAGATACACTAACACTCAGCCACGGGGGGAGGGCTTCACAGGCTAAAAAATCGGAGACCATATATACCCGTAGTTTAGTGCTACAGGAGATAGAACTTGTGCGCGCGCAAGCCACGTGGTGCTGGCTGTGAGGTGACTGTGAGACGTAGTAGCGTTAGGGTTATTGAACTGTACCATGTTTCTAAAATACATAAAATATACAAAATGATTATTGTTTTAAATTTGTTCTCGTGTGGCAAGACTTAATCGAAAATCGATGAAAACGTGTTTTCAATTTCAATCAATCCTTTCTACCCCGGGGGGGGGGGGGGGGGGGGGGGGGTACTCGCCTGAAAAAACTCCCGACAAAGAAAGGAAAGTCAAAACCACTCAAGCAGAACACATCCTGGATTATTTGCAGATTAAAAATCAAAACAATTTATCTCCGAATTTTACCCACAAAAGTATGCAAATAATAAATAATTATACAAATGATGTGAAAAGTTGAGATATGGCAACCAAAAATAAACTCTGTGGATAGATATCTCAAGTATAGGGTTAGTAGAGTTAGGGTTAAGAAGCAATTTTTTTTATTTTTTCCTTAATTTTTTTTCTAAGTTTGGTTTATATAACCCTAACCTACCATAAACCACAAAATTGGTACCACAACTGCCAGTGGCGTAGCTGGGATTTTTTTCAGGGGGGGCAAGATTTCTGAAATTTTCGTAAAAGGTTGCCCCAATTTTTTTCCAAGTCACCAACTCGTGAATTTCACGTAAGTGGGGGGGGGGGGGGGGTGAGGTTCATGTACTATTTTGCCTTTGTTGACTATTTGGGCTGAATATACCCATATATAACCCCCGCCATCTCGGTCTTTTATCATTATTTTCCATTTTTTTTCATTTTTTTCATTTTTTTCCTCCTTTTTATTTTTTTTAGAGGGGCTGGGGGGCGGGGGCACAAATGGGTTTTTTCTGTCAGGGGGGGCATTTGCCCCCTGCCCCCCCCCCCCCCCTGAGCTACGCCACTGACGACTGCGCAAGTTGGTACCACCCAGCGTGGAAGTTTTTCGATGAAAAAAATGGACCCACACTATATAGGAGGCAAAATATACTGAGCCGAGTAGCCTTGGCAGCCGTGGTGTAGTGGAATGGAGATTGGCTTTGGTGCTGGAGGTCCCTGGTTCAAATCCCGGGGGATAGGGGGGATATTTTGGTCAATTTTCCACGCTGAAAAAAAAAAATCTGAAAAAAGTGGGGGTAGAGTTATGGTTAAATGGTTTTTTTCTTCTTCCTTTTTCATTGCATTGCTAAGATACGATCATGGATGCGTGCAAACAAATTAAAGCTAAATGATTCTAAAACAGAACTGTTAGTGATTGTTTCACCTAGGCTTGCAAATACTGTATCTAAACTCGATCTTCACCTGAATATCGGTGGCTATGTGATTGCCCCATCAAAGACTGTTAAAAATCTTGGCATCGTTTTTGACAGTAGCCTTTCAATGAAAGATCATGTTAGCACATTATGTAGAACTATTAATTTTCATTTGAGAAACTTGTGGAGAATCCATCGTTTTATTGATAAATCTACTTGTGCACATGCAGTGAGCTCTTTGATTCTTTCCCGGTTAGACTATGGCAACTCATTGCTCGGCGGTTTGTCTGCGACTGAGACTAAGCGTTTACAGAGACTGCAAAAAAGAGGATTGAATTCAAGATCTTGGTGCATGTGTACAATTGTATGAATGGTTCGTCACCAATTTATTTACAGGCTTTACTAAACGTTTTTTAACTCAGGCCGTCAAGGGCTTAGGTCATCTCAGGATACACGTCTTTGCCATCCCCAAAACTAAAAGATCATTTGGGGATAAATCATTTTCAGCTTTAGGACCAAGAATGTGGAATGACCTACCCAGTTCTGTGCGTGCCGCCCAAATGTGAAACGTTTTAAAAAACTTTTAAAAACTCATCTGTTCCCTGTTGAATAATTCAGCCTTATTTTTATTTTTTTACACAATTATTGTATATATATATATTGGTCTTTTAGTGTTTTTTATCACTTTTTAAATGCATATCTTTTATATAATGTATATATTGTACAGCGCATTGGTCTTTTTGGAAATGCGCTATATAAATTGTTATAATAATAATAATAATATGAGATTAAAGTACATTGTAGTGTAGTGGACCACAGTGGCGTGGCTGAGGGGTAGTGGCAGTGGCGTTTTGAGGATCTGTTATTTATTGGACTGATAGCAAAAGATGATTGGTTTTTAACATATTATATGATTTATTCACATTATATAATACTGATTTGACAGCCTCTCTAATAATTAATGTTATTCATGTTTTGTCTTATTACAGGGGGATCCTGTAATGCTGGATATGGAAATGGAAATGGAAATTGTGATTACTGCCCGGAAAGTATGTAAACAATCTTCAACACTTTAGCTAAAAGGGGTGGGGTCAAAATTGAGTAATATAGAGGTCAAAATTGAGTATGGTAAACTCTGATTAATTCAAATTTTGAACCCTATTGGACGGTCAATTTTTGACCTTCTAGATAATGGTCCACAATGCACCACCTGTAATGGGGTTATAGTTTTACTAACATCGATATTTTTAAGTGTTATATATACTAATTTTCGGAACATGGTTTTATAAGATAGTTCAATATAATTTTACACTCGCGTCCCTCTTCAACTGAAAAAGCGTGGTAATTGCGCCTCTAATACACGAGCTAATTAGATAGTTCAATGCCCGTTTTTCCCGTTTTCAGACATGCGCAGAAAGGATCACATGTGAAAATGTTAAATTTCTTTTACTCGGGTAACTACAGTACTGTTCACTCGGACACAAATTGTGGTTTTCGGAATGAGTGATGACATATAGTCTTCACCCAAAATATTTCTTCAAGGATATAGCTACATTTCTGTATATGCGGCTGTTTGTTATTCTTAAAGAACGCATAATGTGACACTTTCACATTAATAACATAGATGAACGTGGAGTTTGCTAACAATAAAGAAACTGGCGGTACCATACCAACCGTTCCATGTTGTTGCTGCGCGACCGCGTTTAACATGGCGCACGCGATTCGGCGCACACGTAATGACGCAGACAAAGTGTGTGCACGTTTGTGGCGCAAACTGTACATTGTAAACGGGGCCGCATGCAGTGAAAGCAAGCAGTCCCTACGGTTGCTCCGCGGTGCATACCGTACAGTACAATAAAATGTAACGAGAGCAAGACACAAACAAAACATTAATCATAAAGCCAAGACCTTTATTTTAATAAAGAAACTGGGAGCGGGGCGCAAACCGTATCCAGGATAACATGTATTGAAGTGGCTGAAGGAAAATACATTTGATGGAGTCACTCTCATGCAGTTGTAACCCCATGGCTGGTCATGAAGCTATGGGCTGGTGGATCAGGGTCGACCCCCACCCCACACACACCCCTCCCCCACACACACCCCTTTCATTTTCTTTGTGCGACTTATAATACAGCGGTGCGGCTTACTGTGTATACGATGAGGTCTAAATCTTAATTTGAGGTGCTGCGGCTTATTCGCCGTGAGGCTTATAGCACAAAAATTATGGGATTGTCACATCATACCCTAAGGTCTAAGCCCCCTTCCCCCGCACTTCCCTTACTTGATAATATGGATATAGTAAGGCGGCCTTACTAAGGCCACATGGGTATCTCAATAAACGGAACGTGCGGTATTGCCCCAGCATACCCTAAAGCCACCTCCTCCTCCCCGCACTTCCCTTACTTGATAATCTGGATATAAGGGCACATGGGCATCTGGATAAACGGAACGTGTAGTATATTATCATGATTATTATAGAGTGTCTGGATTAGTAAGGGCACCAGTGGTATCTGGATTACGGGGTTCACTATAAAACGCAGATAGTCTCAAATTACCTGGATATACTATGCGCAGGTGTGCCACCTGCGCTGTATAACTGGATTTTAAGGGTGTATTAGGTAGTATCTCGGGAGGCCTTATTTAGAACACAACAAACATGACAAAGGGACTACATACGTTTAGCCCCTACATGCCTATTGGAGGAATAATGTATTTAAGTAAATAGGCCAAACAAAACCCGGATGGCACACTTAGTGTTTAAGTACAAGCATGGAATGGTACAAGGGATCTTGATGATAGACTCCGCCGACCATAAAACTAAACGGCCGACTATAAAACTATAGAACCCATATAACGCTCAGAACGTAGGCCTATTACCTGGATACAGTATGTGCATGGGCAGCCTATTACCTGGATACAGTATGTGCATGGGCAGTGGCGGCACCAGCATCAACATTTTAAAGTAGGAAAACGGGGTGGCGGGGCAATAACAGAATCGGGGGAGACATTTTAAAGCTAATTTTAAGTTACTTTCAGTTTTGACATTAAAATACAACTTTTGTATATGGGGTACAAAATGGGTAGGGACATGAGCTGACAGGGGGTAACTGGGGGAGGGGATATTAAGGCAATCCAGATACTCTGAATATTTTAAGTATTTTAAGTATTCCTACACCTGAATAACCATTCAGGTGTCCTTATTAATCCACGTAGGCCCTAATAGCCGCATACACAGTTATCACGGGTGCCCTTAATATTTGATTCAAGATAAACCACAGGGCGTGTGGTGGGTGTGTGTGCGAGTGGTGTGTGGGGGTGTGTACGCGTATCATCTATTTTATTGTATTCTTACTACATACTGCCAGTTTCAATGTCCAATTTTTCTATTGTTGTGTTTTATATTTTGTACATTACTTGGTACTTTTTATCGTGTGTGTATTTTTATCTCTGTACAGCGCTTTGGTCTTTTTTAGAAAAGGCGCTATATAAATGCTGTTTAATAATAATAATTAGGAACATGGGTATCTATATTATTTAAGAGCACATTGGGCCTACATGTAGGCGCATGGTGTATTAAGGGTACTGCACCATGATAGCGATGCGCAGTGCCGCTGGCACTGTGCCAGCTGATTTTCTGGCTCGAAAATGCGAGCGTAGCGTCAAATAAAGGCGCGAGCGTGAATTACTGGCCGCAAGCGCATTTTGACCAAATTCAAAATATTCCAAATGCGCGTCGATCGACAAAAAGTGCTATACGCGCATCTTCCCGCTTGTTAAGTATTTTGTTCGTATGCCGCGAAAACTCAAAATGAAGCCGAGGAGAAAGTCAGTTTGTTTGCAGTAGTTTGCGATATGATTTCATAGTTAAAGACCATACTCGGTAAAAACTCCAAACCCCCAACCTGTATGGCCAGAGTGCTTAGGTAACCGCATCGTGAATATCGGTTGGATAACGACACAACTGATGCAAGGCTGTCACCGCTGCCTGAAAGAGCTGCATGATGTTGTCAAGATGCTCACGCGAAACACCGGTTGGATTGATAATAATAATAATAATAATAATGTGATCGTAATTGTCTAATTTCTTTCTATTTTAACTAAATTGAATTGGGGGAGCAATCTTTTGTGTGTGTGTGGGGGGGGGGGGTCCCCCTTGCCCCCTGTGGTACCGCCACTGCGCATCTTTTCCAAAAGGTCAGTGTCATTCGCTTTGCATTAGCTTTTTCTACATTAAAGATTGCTAGACTGATCAAGTTTTCACATGTATAGGCCTACTATCAATATCAAACAGTTCCTGTTATGTGTACACGGGACCATGGCCGTAAGCTAATACATTCAGCAGATAAAAAAATACATTAAAATCGAGATTTACTACGCGAACATGTCTTGACTGGGGCCCACAGCCGCCCCCCTCCCCTCCCCCTATTGTCGGCCCGTTTGCCCGATCTTTTAAAAGTCGAGGCGCTTGTCATGAGTGACGAAAGTCATGGCCGTGCGTAAAGACACGGTGACAGTGCGTCTGTTATGACGCGAGTATGCGAATCGGACCAGTGTTGAACTCATACCGCGTTGTTTTACTGTGCCTTCTACGCCTTACAATAACACGCTTCTCCTTTTCCAACATTGTTGACCCCAAAATATCGGCCTTTTTATGGAATTATCTCAAAATATAAGCTGTGACCCTATTTTTTTATTTCATTAATCTATAGTGCCTATTAATGCGCAACTTCTATTAAAATTACAACAACAAAAATTGGCGGAGCGGTTTTCTTTTTAGATACAGACATGTTCGACCGAAAAATTATATTTCCATAGGATTGTGTACTAAATGGGTCATTCCGTGTCAAATCAACCAATTTTCTAAAAAGTTCCCAGGTGACCCTCTCAGATTTTGATGAAACTTCATCAGATTAATGAACTATGGCAAAAATTAACACATGCAAAAAAGTAAAATCATACTCCATGTCGTTTTCCAGATATGGCCCGTTGAAATATGGTCGAGATAGAACGCGCTTTTTCACGTTCAAGATTCACGAAAAGTCATATTTGTAATATCGTCCGACTTTGGAAGCTTATATTTCAGTCTTCGTACTAGGTAGAAAGCTGAAAGTGGGTCTCTAACTTACTTTTGGCCATATTTCAGGAATCTTACCTCAAATCAAATGTACCTCCTTTACTTTTTATGCTATTGCCACCCAAAGTAGCCACTTCATTCAGCCGGAAGTGTTTTTCGGGATTTTAGGGGTCCTGCTGTGCCCACATGGGGCGTCACATGAATCCCATATTGCATATGAGTAATCTAGGGTCACATGTCTATAGCCACAAGCAAGTATAAACTCATCAATGTATTTATAAAAAAAATGTCATGGCTCCAAAGTTGGGTCCAGGTGAAAAAATGTCGAAAAGACCCCCTCCGTCTTGTCAATGGTTGACCCCGTGATCAGTTGAAACATGTTTTGAGATTTGCAGCAGTTGAACATATGTATCATATCTACTTGTAAACCAAATCTCAACTCGGGTACTCAACTCCTTCATGGTAATGCCGAGTTTTCATTTTTTTTAAATTGGGGTATTTTGCCCATTTTCTATGTATCATGACTGCTGAATTTGGCAACCCATTTCAGATTTTTCTCGCCTAACCAGAGATGGTAGAAACACTGCACATTTCTCAAGATATTGATGAAATAATGATCAAGGTGCATGGCATGGCCTTGCAACTAGATGTATGATTTACTAACCGTTTTCCCATGGTACTGCAATCCTATCTTGTTTACCATCTTTGGTGTATGTCTGTTTTGCTTTCTCCCAGGACAAAAATGCTGTCTTGTTAAAACGGAAGGCGATGGAGTAAATGCAGGTAAGTGTAGTTTCATCCTTATTATTGCCAAAACGCCAAAGCATATATTAATAGAGGTCGATGAATGACCGAATCTTCACAACAAACAGAAACTATAGACCCTAATAAAATCATAAGAAGCGTTTTTATGAGTTGCCATCAACACGAATGTGTGATTAATGATTGGCTTGAATATACAAATATACCTAAATAAACAATATTCACATTGTTATATTTCAGTAATATACTTTTATATTGAAAATATTTACACGTATTTTCAGTTTTTTGTTTTTGTTTTTTTAAACAGTATCCTATCCCTCTGTATATTTGATCAATAACTATATATCATGACAGGATTTATTCAGCTGAAAATTGAACATGTTCTAAAAATAAGATTAAGCTCATTTTCGTTTATGCCGTGTGGTTTGTTCACAGTAGCCTTCTCCCCGGGGCCTTCTCATCTTAGTCCATTTGACTAAAAGATTCTAAACAGAATTCAAAGATATGAAAAATAGTACTTAGACAACATTTATGTCTTTAATTATAATGATCAATAAAGCAAAAAATAGGAGTTGGTTAAAGATTGCAATGGCCTAAAACAAGTATATTGATCAGTATGACTTAATTATGTGGACATGTCAATTTTGCAGATGATATCTTTAAACTACCATATTTCATAAGCAAATATAATCCAGACATTAGATTTGTTGCCTAGTGGCGCTCAATAACAACTGATTTTATAAGACGCAAAGAGATTAATATTATAAATGTATTAGTAATTCAAAGACAATGGCTATCAGAGTGTGGGTTAACTTTTTTTTTGCACCACCCTGTATTTGTTCGTTGCCTAGGTTTTTAACTTTTTATTTTAAATTTAACATCAATTCTGTATTCTTTATTTGTCCATCAGGCCTCGACCATTGTCCAATCGGATGCTGCATAGATCCCCCGAACTGCTGGGGTATGTATTTATGTACTTGATGTCACCACGTACGTACCTCTTTCTTCATTTTCTATATCTTGAATTTGCAAGTTGAGACAAGGTATTTCTCGGCTTGCAAGAACATACATCTTTTTGTAAAGTTTTACATTATACATCCTTTCGCACATAGATCTTGAAGAATACAGCTGAATATATCAATAGAAATACATTTCTTGATGCAAGTTCAGGGTTTTATAAAATTCATATTTCCCGATAATAGTATAACGCTCACTATCTATTCAAAGTAAATACATTTGTGTGATCTGGTTATAGAATTATGTGCACTGCAAAAATGGAGCATGGGTATATTGGAGTGTACGTAAAAAGTTGATACATCTGTCACATAGTTAACTAATTAATGCCTGAGGCCGTCAGGTATGTAATAATCCGCGTGAACGAAAACATATATTTTTCCATCTGAATCCGTGCCAAGGGTATAGCTTTAGGCCGATAGTCATGTGTCATCATTGTAAACATAGCCCAAAATAGTGCCTATAAGACAAATATACTGGGAAAATATACCAAGATAACTGTATCACACACTTTTACTTCATACATTCATTTTTTTTGTCTTAAAAATCCACACAAAAATAAAAAATCTTTTTTTAGGCTTCAGCGCCTATATAGTCCTACGCGCCGTACGTAGCTCATTTCACATACCAATGCGGGCGGGCTTCTGAGACAATGTTTGGCCTTACTGAAATCGTTTGGAACAATACAATTATTAATGTACAGTGTAGGAGCTGGATTTATGGGGTGGGGGGTCACAAGATGTGCATTTGGTGTCAAAGGCCTGATTCCTGCTGATGGGTGAAATCCTCTTTTCATCTATAACTGGCACAGGTTCGAATCCCGGCTCATTTATCTCGCTGAGACGGGTGTTATACTGATACGGTATGTGACGGTACGATATTGTTTCCTCCTTTAGATATGAATGAGTGTGAAGGAGACGATGGGATGACCGTATGCGGAGGGGCAAATCAAATATGTGTTAACACTATTGGAAGTTATAAGTGTACATGTACAGCAGGGTTCGCCTTCGATGAGTCATCTTCATCGTGCAAAAGTAAGTTTAAAAAGTCCATTACTTGTAGCTGCGCCTCACTTTCTGGGATAGTCAACTTGTTTTCATTTTTTTTTTAAACATTTTGGTTTGATATATTAACCCTAACCCTATAAGGGTGTGGTTCTGTAAATAAAACTATGACGGGAGAAAAAGGGTCAATTTAATGAGCGGGTTAGACCAGTTATTATTATGTCATTTTAGGGGTATTATGTAAAATATTATATTGACATTTATCACGGCCTCTTTATCTTAAGTTACAGAGCACTATGATTCCTAATTACTTCAAAATCATGGTTTGAATTGGTTAAAATAAACCACACGTGTCAGTGTTAACCCAACAACTTATTTTCTGAGTGTTTTTTGGTTCAGAAATAGAATTCATGGTTTTTGACACCATGTTAACACTGTTTACAGTGTTTCTAGCTACGATCGCAACTACACAATAGAACAGAATGCTCCTCTATCATGAAAATCGAAACAAATATGTTGAAAATTCCTTAAATAATTGGAAGCAAATTTGCATTGTGATTTAGTTAAGTTATGAGATTTTTCTACGGAAGATACAGTCAAGAACAAGTGAAAGTTTGAAAAAAATCACATTGCTTTAACTTAATTTTGCAAATTAAAAGAAATGTATAACTCCATAATTGAGATGATTATTTCTGTTTCATGTTTTTATAAAACTGTAATTTGAAGAAAACAGATGCATGTGGGGGGGGGGGGGGGACAAAAGATCGAGGGTGTTCCATGAAAAAGATTGCATATGATGCCATTAATCCTATCCTTTTTCTTTTAGATATAAATGAGTGTTTATTGACGGGTAGCAGCGCAGTTTGCCGTACTGAAGATCATGAAGAGTGCGTCGACACTGACGGAAGCTACTGCTGTGATTGTAAAAATGGTTATAAAAGAGACGTATCGACGGAACCGTGCTTAGGTAAAAATCATTTTAAAACTCAGGTCTCCCTGGTCGGTCAGTTATTTTGGTTGGGGGGGGGGGGTCAAACAATATTACTGATAAACCATGGCTGTCATGGATTATGCAAGACAAATCTGGTAAATGTCAATTTAATGTTTTTAGTGATAATAGTTATAAAACTATTTCTTTAAGCAACTTATTCATTTCAAGCAGAAAATAGTAATCTTGACAATTTGGGTAAAATTGAATTTTAAGACAAATGTGACTCGAACAAATTTGTGAGATTTAGGGTCGGGCTCGCTGAGGCACACAACAAATTGTTTTGCCTAACAATGATAAAAAATATGATTATAATTAAATGATAAAATTAATTGCTTATGATTTGACTGATTGACTTCTATGTAATTGTTTTTATATTTTAACTGTTTGTTTTTATTTGTTTTGATGTTTGCGCCTCGGAATAGGTTGTCTAGATAGATGGCGCATTATAAATGCATTATTATTATTATTATTAATTGGTCTAAAGTATGTTCAATTTATTGTTCGATATCGAACACTCGTAAGTGCAAAAAATAGAAGAAGATTTCCAGAAAAAGTAAGGGCGCACTCCCATACATATCTATCAGTGCCCTCTAAACTTAGCATGTTTTCCACTACTGGAAGGGACATAAGCGATACCATTTCTATAGTATAATCAATTATTTTCAAACATATCTTAAGCCAAGCAAGATTTTGGTTGTTAATTGCTGTAAGAAATGATTGAATTTAATACCTTGTTCTATGAACTATAATGGGTTTTTTATATTTGACAGCTGAATGGGTGACTGGCAAATGGGGTGCATCAATGGGCGATGGAGCACCATGGGTGGAGGGTGAATGCGATGTTACTTGTGGTTCTGGCGAACAGACACGTGAAGTGACTTGTCCTAATAATCAGTGTTACGGCACCAGGCCAGCCGACACTCAGGAATGCTGCACAGGCGAATCTTGCCCAGGTAAAGCCACATTATATAGAGTATCTCCAGATCATTTTTCTGCACATAATTTAACTTCATGAAAGGTGATGAGTAACTTCATCAAAAAACACTGAAAAAGCTTCAATTTATCATTTATAATCAAAAATGCACAGTGGAACAGGCTGAAAAAAGCTGAAAATTATAGGACTCCTAAACGGCTGAAATCAGCTAAAATGCTGAAAATGTACATCCTGTAACTTTCTCTTCATAAATGCTTATCAAACACTACCATGATCTTTTCAATAGACAGTTTATGACACACCCAAGAGATTTTGGCCCTGTTTCATGCTCCTGGACCAGATTTACGAAAAAGTGCAATATATTTAGCTTTATTCGTGTCTCCTAGGCTATCTTATATGGGTTAACCCTTATATTTCCACCCTCCCCCAGATCTCTTTTATTAACATAGCACATATATCCATAGCCCTAGAGGTAAAAAAAATCACAGATAGAGCATGTAAAAAGATTGCATAATGAAGCATGAGGAAAACAATGTTGAAAATTGTATTACTTCATCATGATATGATACTTGGCTCGTGTCAATATGAGTTGGCCAAAAGCAATTAGGGGGCTGTCATTTTCATTTTCTTCGTGGGGGGGGGGGATGTCCCAAATATCCGGGGGTCATAGTTTTTTTACACAGAAAATAGGGTACCATTGTAATTTTTCTACATGTACAGTGTTTCAACATTGTGAAACATAAATTGGCCTCATCCACCCTAATTTTTTACTTCAGCATCAACTGTTTTCACAATAACCCTAACGACAATCAAGAAATTTCTGTTGTAACACTTTGAGGACCTTGTTGAAATCAATCCCCCATTACCCTGTCCAATGTTGTTCGAAACCTTCTCATCTCCACGTTCGTTGGGATCCTCAACATTGATTGGTGGGGGCGGGGAAGGGATATGAGTTAGTAGATAGCTTAAGCTATACATACAAGTTTGTTGCAAAATCAGCGCGTGAAAATGGTCCCTTAATGTGGGATATTAGCGGAGAAATGGACTCTGTGTTCCAACACCAAATTTCCTGAATTGATAAAATGTTTTCATAGAACCGCACGTATGAATACCTAGGCTACCCTAATTTTTCCAAATACGAGGGGCGTTCAATAAATACCTGCAACCATTGTTTTTCTCCACTCATGCGCGACGTATGCCAACTAGAATTAGGGAAATTTGAAATATGGGTCTTTATCTTTCCTCGCATGCACGAATGAACAATATCGTTTGTGGGATTACGTAATGGCACATGCGTAAAATCAATACTTTCTGGCACTGCATGAAAAATAGCTGATCAGGGCGGAGAATATTTGCAAGCAATTTGATGCACAGTTACTTTTTTCAAAATATCTCAAGAACCGATGCATGGAATAAGTTGCCGTTTGAAACAGTGATAGACCAGTACTATGTGCTCAACATTACTTATTTTCAGATGCAAATTATGGAGAAAAAACACTTATTATGTAACATTAAAACGTCATCTTTTTGTCATAGCTTAAAAGAAATTCTTAAATGAATAAACAGTCAAGGTCAAGGTATCCAACCGCAGATTGTCCTAAACCTCTTGTTCCTCATTGTTACATGTCATAGATTTAAATGGGAGATTACAAAGACAATATCTGAAACCGTTTTCTGCAGAGAAAATTTTTATACAATGAAGCTTTTTTACCCAATTTGAGTAAATTCACTATACTGACCATAACATTAACTTGAATTGTATTTTCAAATAGATGTTTACATTTTTGAACTTTGTATATGTATTGAAGTTCACCACAGTTCTTGTTTTCTTAAATTCAATTCCTTATCTGTAACTTTTCGTTGGTTGCAGTGATTGTTTAACATTTCTACTCATTATGAGCGCTTTCTGACCACCGTGCGTTCTACGCATGCGCAGATTTTTATTCCAAGTTCAACAATTCTCGATGTATTTATGATACCCTGTCATCTATACAATAACGAATCCTGCATTTGCTGTGGTATTTTCAGGAAATCCCAATTGTTTGCTATAACTATCATTTTCATTTCTTTGGATTTCGGCATTTTGGGGCTCACTGTCAAAGCCTAATGTTGACCAAGATAAGATGCAGTGTATTTCTAAAAGTTGTCGTTGACAGAACCTCTCCATTTAGGACCTCGTTGAACATGGTCTCTGGTTTCCTGATGCAAAAATGTTAGACTTGCACACTAATCCGGAACAAAGTTCTGCTCATTTCAATATACGTGCTATCAAGCAAATTCAAAATTCCTGCCAAAGTGGCATGTTTTTCAGTGGCCAAATATGGGTTACTTTATGCTAATGCTATTACGTAATTATGAATATTCAGTAAATCCAGATTGTGTTAAATGATAGATTAAGGTTCTTACTTTATAATGTACCCACTTAGATTTCACAGAATCACTCAGGTGTGGAGAACAACAATGGTTGCGGGTATTTATTGAATGCCCCTCGTAACAGAAAGGTTTTTGGGGTTTGTTTTTTGAACATTGTTGACATCATGAAATTTGTTAACATTCTTAATCGCATACAATTACTGTTTTGTTTAGATATTTAACCCCTGTTTACAAAATATTTTAAAAGTGGACACCAGCGGAATGCCAAAGTATGAAAATCAAGAAATACATCGACAAATTCCAGATTCCTCTTCACTTGAATACAGTTCTGTATGAGATGTTTATGTTTAAAAAAATATGGTCAACATTATGAAAATCAGAAAATGCAAATGCATTGACAAATGTTCAAAACAAATTTCTAAAAAAACCCATGCACCCTGCTCTACGGGGTGTTTTTTGTGGCCTAATATTAACACAATGGTGAACATTTGCTTTATCCTTCAGCCTGGATAAGAACCTGGCGTGATTGTCCTAGCTGTGGAACCGATGTGATGCAAGAGGGAACAGTGTCTTGCGTGGGAGGGGCTTCACTCGATGTACTTGATGAGAGCGAATGTACTGGTAGCAAACCTGGTGACTCTCGGCCTTGCAGTTTTTTATCTCCATGTCGTAAGTTTTAGACTCAGAGATGGGGGAGGGGGGGGGGCATGAATGGTCATGATCCTCCCCCTCCCCCAGTCAGCTCAACAGCTCAAGGTCCAACCCTATTTTGTCCTCAAAGCAATGGAAAATGTTGACTTTGATGTCAAAATCACCTAAAATTAGCTTGAACTAATAATATCAGACCAATTAAGCTAATTCAGGCAATTTTGACATTAAAAGCCAAATATTTTGGGTGCCTCTCAATTAATCCCTCCATCCAAAAATGTTGATGCTGGTGCTGCCACTAATCAGAGATGGTTTAGGTTCCCCTTTTAGGTAAGTACACCAGCAGAGTCATTTACAGCTAACTAGTGCACTACGATATTAGCATGAGCAAAATACTTTCAGCTGATCGCCTGAGTTAATCATTTCCGAAACGTTTGCTACTTTTTGCCAAGAGAGAGGCCGATCTTTACCAAGCAAAGAGGGGTTTCCCTGGATAAAAACAGCATCTTACCCGGTACTATAAATATGTGCATAAAATGAAAGTTGAATAAAATGGCAATTAACATATTTTCTAGTTGGTCAAAAATATCGGTGAATAATTTAGAATTTGTACTTCATGAATTTTTTGAAATTCCACAACACGTTAAGAGACAAAATGTACTCAAATCTTACAGGCAAACCTGATTTTTTCCTAGTGATTACTGTCAAATAGCGATTTGAGACTGAATCCGGACAGCGAAGATTATGTTTCTAATGCTTTTATTGACTGGCTGAATATGTAACAAAGAGGGTAGTATGCCACTAGACAATGGTTAGCCAGTGGGTGACAGATAGGACAGAAATGTACGATACCATGAACTATTATACAGTATTATTTATGGATATAACTCTGGGTGGGGTACCGACCCCTACAAATAATTCAGAGTTTAAAGTGTTAAGGATCACTCCTTGACGATCATTGCCAAGGTGGATTCCAGGAAAATTGAGGGCGCACTCCCATACGTATCTCTCAGTGCCCCTCTAAACTTAGCATGTTTTCCACTACTGGAGGGAAAGTATATAAGCGATCCATCATTATAAATTATTTTCAACATATCTTAAGCATAAGCAAGATTCTTTTTTGTTAATTGCTATAAAAATGTAATGAATTTAATTCCTTGTTCTATGAACTATGTTTTTGATATTTGACAGCTTCATGGATGACTGGCAGTTGGGGTTCATGCACGGCCACCCCTAATTGTGGTACTGGCAACACAGATACGTGACGTGAGTGTGAACCTAGTGGAAGTGATCCATGTGATGAAGACACCAAGCCAGCAGGCTCTCGGGAATGCTGTACAGGCATCACCTGCCCAGGTAAAGCCACATTATATAGAGTATCTCCAGATCATTTTAATGCCTATGATTTAACTTCATGAAGGGTGATGCGTATTTTCATCAAAAAAACACTGACAATTTATCATTTTTGTAAATATTCACGGTGGAACAGGCTGAAAAAGCTGAAAATTAGGACTCCTAAACGGCTGAAATCAGCTAAAATGCTGAAAATGTACATCCTGTAACTTCTCTTCATAAATGCTTATCAAACACTACCATGATCTTTCAATAGACAGTTTATTTCACACGCAAGAGAATCTAGCCCTGTTTCATGCTCCTGGACCAGTTTTACGAAAAAGTGCAATATATTTAGCTTTTTTGCGTTTCTCCTAGGCTTATATGGGTTAACCCTTATATTTCCACCTTCCCCATCCACTAACCCCAGATCTCTTTTATTTAACAATATCACTACCCATTCCGACGGTGTCAATAAAATTCTTACCATAAATCTGGTCCAGGAGCACAAAAGAGGGCAGGTAAATTAGCCTACTGTACCAACATTCTGTGCACTACTACTGGTACTTATAAATAAAGAAATGTATGTGTAAATTTATTTACAATAATACAAACAGGACTACACTTAGGCTATGGTTGAATAAGGAATTTGTCAGCATATTTTTTTTTTTTAAATCATCATAAAGCATACCTAGCTATTAATCAAGGGCATATCCAGAAGTGTTTTCATGGAGGGGTCAATTTGGGTGAAAACTTGTTCAATATTGACCCACTTTCACAGCTCATGAACACTTTTTCCATAGCCTTAGAGGGTAAAAAATATCAACAGATAGAGCATGTAAAAAGATTGCATAATGAAGCATGAGGAAGACAATGTTGAAAATTGTATTACTTCATCATGATATGATACTTGGCTCGTGTCAATATGAGTTGGCCAAAGCAATTAGGGGGCTGTCATTTTCTTTGGGGGGGGGGGGGGGGGGGGGGGATGTCCCAAATATCCTGGGGGTCATAGTGTTTTTACACAGAAAATAGGGTACCATTGTAATTTTTCTTCATGTACAGTGTTTCAACATTGTGAACATAATTGGCCTCGTCCACCATATTTTTTACTTCAGCATCAACTGTTTCACAATAACCCTAACTACAATCCAAGAAATTACTGTTGGAACACTTTGAGGACCTTGTTGAAATCATTCCCCCATCACCCTGTCCAATGTTGTTCGAAACCTTCTCATCTCCACGTTCGTTGGGATCCTCAACATTGATTGGTGGGGGCGGGAAGGATATGAGTTAGTAGATAGCTTAAGCTATACATACAAGTTTGTTGCAAAATCAGTGCATGAAAATGGTCCCTTATGTGGGATATTAGCGGAGAAATGGACTCTGTGTTCCAACACCAAATTTCCTGAATTGTAGATATAGGCCTTATGAAGAAGTGTGTGTGTGTGTAAAAATAATCAAAATCTGAGTAGAGGGGTGATAAAAGTAATCGGTTTTCTTTGGGGGAGGCCGTCATAACAAAATGTTGACGATAAATGACATTTTTGGGGACCCCTCCTACAAAATAAAATGACCACCCCCTTACGGGATTGTCCACCACTGCTCGCTCGCCCCTGAATTTTCAAAAATAAAAAAACAAAGTTTTTACAGAACTGCACGTATGAATACCTAGGCTACCCTTATTTTTCTAAATAACAGAAAAGGTTTTGGGGGTTTGTTTTTTGAACATTGTTGACATCATGAATTTTTTTGACATTCCGAATCGTATACAATTATTGTTTTGCTTGGATATTTAACCCTGTTTACAATATCTTAGAAGTGGACACCAGCGGGAATGCCAAAATATGAAAATCAAACAAATACATTGACAAATTCCCCATTCCTCTTCGCTTGAATAATGTTCTGAGATGTTTTTGTGTGTGTTTAAGAAAAATATGGTCAACATTATGAAAATCAAGAAAATGCAAATGCACAAATGTTCAAAACAAATTTCTAAAAAACCCACCCTGTGCTACAGGTTGTTTTTTTGTGTCCTTTAATAACACAATGGTGAACATATGCTTTATCCTTCAGCTTGGATAGTAACCTGGAGTGATTGTCCTAGCTGTGGAATCGATGTGATGCAAGAGGGAATAGTGTCTTGCGTTGGAGGGTCTACACTCAATGTACTAGTTGATGAGAGCCAATGTACTGCTGGTAGCAAACCTACTCCTGCTTCTAAGGCTTGCAGTCTGACTCCATGTGGTGGTAAGTTTTCAGATACAGTGGGAGGGGGGGGGGGGGCATGATTCTTCCTCCCAAGTCAGCTCAAGTCCAATGCAATGGAAATGTCGACTTTGATGTCAAAATCACCTTAATTAGCTTGAAAGTATAATATCAGACCAAATTAAGCTAATTCAGGCAATTTTGACTTTAAAAGCTGTATATATTTTGGGTGCATCTTTAATCCCTCCATCCCAAAATGTTGATGCTGGTGCTGCCACTAATCAGAGCATCGGAAGCTAGCTTCATGATCAGAGATGTTTTAGGTTCCCCTTTTTTCTCCTCAAAAGAGGGCCAATCTTTACCGAGCAAATAGGGATTTCCCCTGGATAAAAAACAGCACCTTACCCGGTACTACATGTATGGATACTACACGTGCATGAAATGAAAGTTGAACAAAATGGCAATTAATTATTTTTTATTTGGTGAAAAATATCGGTGAAAATTAGGCGAGTATTGAATAATTTTAGAATTTGTACTTCATGAATTTTGTGACAAAATGTACTTAAATCTTACGGGCAAACCTAATTTTTCCTAGGTATTACGGTAATTTTTCGTAGAAAAGCAGTTTCCATGTGTGCGATGTGCGAAACTACAGTAAAATGTCATTCAGATGCTTCTAAAGGGTATTTGGTTGCTCGTCAAATGTTGTTTCACGACCAGAATTCAATGTATTTCTTCAGAAATATTTCTAAGTAAATGGTAACATTATGATAATATAGCATGGTGAGAAATCTTGTAAATTATTTTAATCATTATGTTATTCACAATCAACGTATTGTAAAGCAACAATTATAGTTGTGACAAGCTCTCTTTTATTTTACACTTTAAATATGGTACCTATAACTTGTTTTAAAGGGCAAAATTATTTGATGTACACTTTTTGGTGCAATATGCCCACTTGTTTCAGGGGATCGAATTGTGGATACATTAGACGCGAAATCCTCATTTTAGGGTGTATTTTATCTTCATGAGAAAACATGTTTAACCCTAACCAGCCAGGCAATGTTTGTGTGTGGAAACCGGGGGAGGTGGGGACAAAGTATGCATTTTTTACCCAAATAATTGGGATTTGACCCCCGGACTGACCCTCCAATCACTGCGCCACGTCGCCAACCACTCGGCTAAACTGCCAACGCTAGCCCGGGCAGCGATTTCGTAGACACGTATCAGCTTGGTTGATGACGTCATCGAATTGAATGCTGTAGCATGCGTGTGGACATTGTTTTTTGCTGTAGTGAATCATATGTTCCAGGAAGGTTGGGTTAAGGGGATATGACAAATCTTTGGTCGTGCGCGCTGACATTGAGTGACCCCTGGTTCATTTCATAAAATATTACAAGGCCACACACCAGCTATGGCGAAGTAGATTCTATCAATTGATTTTGTATGTGTCTTGTGCATACCGACTCGTTCATATTTTAAAGAGCCAAGAACCACCTCCCATGTCTGTTAAAAGGAAACTGGCAACTTCTCAATTATAACGGTGCTTTATGTTTGATTATCACCAACATCAGCACAAGCGTTGAATCTCGGGGAGGGGGGGGGGGCACTGACATTGGAAAAGGGTATAGGTATGTGCCGCGCTGAAGACCCCCTTTTTCACCCTCTGCTGCTAGCTCTTATGACCCCCCTTTCGAGCCTGCATCAGTTCTTAAGACCCCTAATTTTATTGAAAATTTCAAAATTTCAAAATTTTGCATTCCAAAGCCCCAATTCTTCGAAAATTGTGCGTTCTAACACCAAAATTTGCGTTCTTGTTCATCAAAATTGAAATTTAGGCCAGTTCTCAAGACCTACTTTTTTGAAAAAAATCAGTTCCTAAGACCCTATTTTTCGTCATAAAATCGAATCAGTTCAGTTCTGTAGCCCCCCTTTTTGAGACCCTGTGGGGCACACCCCTACCCACAAAAAAAAGTTGAGTGCCCCCCCCCCCCCCCCCCCCCCCGGTGTAGAATATGGGCTTACCCTGCAAATGACCTCTGACAGTATACACACAGCAAGTATTTTGTAGGGAAGTGTGCCTCCACTACCAAAGCAGTCAAATAGGCCTACATGTGGACTTTTGTGATGAGTGTATAATTTTAATTTTGAATGGAATGTGCTTTTTGCGCTATATGATATGTCCTAATTAATCAGATAAAATTATGCAAGCTCCATCAAGTGTTTTTTTGAGTTTTTTAATTTTTAGGAATTTAAAAAATATTTTCAGGATTTGATATAATTTTGTTGTTGTTCTTGCTATCTATGACCTTTTGGGGTTAAATAACCAAGATTGACAATTTCTTAGCGTATTGTATTATTTGTTCTTTTGACAGATATTTTGTTTAGATTCCTGAAAGAAGACAAAAATTGTTTCAAAATCAATGCATGTACCTTTCATAAGTAACATGTGTGTTCTCTTGCCTCACACAGTCTGGATGCCGAGTGACGATAGTGGATGGAGCGATTGCACTGCATGTTGTGGGGAAGGAAAGTGGAAAACAGCACCGTACAGTCCACTGCCATGATGGGACTGGTGATCAAATCGACGACAGCCAGTGTACTGCTGGAAATAAACCTGATTCGGAGAAGACTTGTGCATCAGCTACACCCCAATGTAGTAAGTGTAAAGATGTTTACTTTTTTGAACATTTTCAAACATTTCCAAAAGGGAATCTTTGGGTGAACATTTTCCAAATTTCTGAAAACTAGGAGTCTAGATGATTTCCTAAAATGATTGTAATTTAAGGGTCACACTCACAGTAATAAAAAAAAGGTAATTCTATGAAATTTCAACAACAAAAATGAGGCCCTTGGGTAGCAGCTAGTTTGATAAAAGATTTTAACAGCCTTACACATGCATACCCTGATAGAAAAGCCCTTCCTAGCCTTCCAATAACATTTTCCCTCAGTAACACATGTTATCCAGGATGAATGTAGGCCTACGGTTTAGGGTCCACGATGGGATTTGAGGCACTGACATCATTTTCCATTTTCCTTCAGTCACTATATGTTATTCCTGGATACAGTTTGCGACTTGCTCTCAGTACCTTTATTACGGCCTGAATTATACACTCCTGGCTGTATGATTTTTTTTTTGTGCCTGTAAAAATGTAATAAAATATAAAAAAGAGAGAAAAGGGGGAGAGAGAGGGGAGGGGAGCAGGGAGGTGATAGGGGAGCGGAAGAGAGCGGTGGGGGAGGGGGGGGGGTTAAATTCTCAAAAATTGACCAAATCCCCAACTTGACTTTTGGTTAGAAAGTGATTTTCTCGTTCAGGTGGTTGAAGTAATTAGGAATTGTATTGCTCTGTAATTCAGCATATATTTATGATTTATGATCAGAAATGTAAATCTGCAAGAAAATCTACTTTCAAAAAAAAAAAAAAAATGAATAGAGGGCGCCCCCTGGAAAAGAACACATAATATGCCTTTAAGAGCTCGACAAATGCATCGTGTAAAAAAAGCTTAGTTGGCTGTCGTTCGCCCAATGCATTGTTCGGCCATGCTAAAAGGGTATCAAAATCCTCCTATTTGTGCAAATATATTCATTTTCTATTTAGGTCTATGTAAGGAAGCTCAAAATCACACAAATAAAACATGCAAGATTGTTCAAAATGTGCAAAGTGCTTAAATTTCCACTTTTACAGTATACATGTACAACCCGCCCCTGAATCATAGACCCTGAATTCCCGCCTGAACTAGCTAGCTATCCCAGCTGAAGTCTGTACACCTATATGGAAGACATGCCCACAGGGAGTGTGATTTTCAAACGTGTTACGTTCATGGGTGACTCCATTTAAAATCTACACGCCATGTGGGGAAGATCATGTCTTCAGTTGGGGGGGGGGGGGGATTTCAGCTTGAATATAGCCCATTGTGTTAGTGCATGTATAATAAATTAATGCTCTGATTTTACAAATACAGCTTGGATTGCAACAGAATGGGGTGCTTGTGGTGTAACATGTGGTACTGGAACCCAAACACGCGGAGTGTCTTGTTTCGACTTCAACTGTAAAACGGAAACAGATGCGTCCAACTGCGATCCTAACAAGAAACCTCCGTTTTCTGAAGCATGCACACCTGGCCCTTCATGTGGTAAGATTTATGGATACAGAGAGTATCCCTTTAATAGTATTAACGGTATAAGCCATGACTACCCCCCCCCCCCTCCTCCTTCAAAAAAGGGGGAAACGGGAAAAGAAAACTTATTTTAAAAACGGTAAGATTTTCATCTGACAATGGATTATACAAAAACGTGTTCATGTGTTTAAAGGATCAATTCTACATCTTTTAGACTATACAAATGTGCAATATTCGTATGCAAGATCCTTTAATTATTCAAATTGTTGAGCCTTACCAGTTACGGACTAGTTCATTTGTTTTACACTATATATACAAATTTGGATTATTGAACTTATTTTGTTGGATTATTGAACCAGAGAGATGCTAACCTATAAACCCATCCGACTTTAGAACTTTTAAAATAAGGAACCCTTTGAGTGGGATTTTTGAGGCTTTTAACTGACTTGGACTAGGTTGGACTAGCAAATGGTTAACAGTGTTACTATTCGAGGGTTATTCAATACTTACCTGCAACCATTGAAAATCTCTGAACCGTGACATGTGTCAATAAAATAAACGTATGATACTTTTAAAAACTGTGAGAAAAGAGTAACACAGTTTAAGTATCATAAGTTTATTTAACTGACACGTGTCACGGTTCAGAGATTTTCAATGGTTGCAGGTATTTATTGAATGCCCCTCGTAGAATCTTCATACCATAGAGACATCGGATTGAAGACTTGATATATTACAGTTTGGGTTTGGGTATTCAAGTTTAAGACAGCACTTATTATGTTTGTTTGTAAATAATACTAAGAATACAAATGAGATATTCATTTTAGTGAGTTTATTTTGTTTGATAAATATATTCTTTAAGTGCAGACAATACATAAACATAAGATCTTTTATAACGTGTTGCATTAGAATTCTAATGACTCTACACTTAAATGTTAAGGAACTTACATGTGGTAATTTTTTCACCATACCAAATTTGGGGTATATGCTTTAAAATTGTGTTAGAATGCAATTGAACGATATTGTAGGGATAGGATTTTGCAGTTTTGAAAGCGTTGCATATACACATTTTGCTATGGAGGCAAACGGTAGGTGCATGTTTAAATGGTATGCTGAGCATTTTCTAAACTTTAAACAATTTGTTGCTTGTGTGAGCCATTCTATTCTTAGTGAAATTGTCACTTTCATTCAAAATTGAATTATATTTTAAAAGAAGGCTTTGGTTTATGGTTTTTAGCGTATTTTCATCCCCTTCAATATTCATCATTGTCAATAAGATAATATATTATTAGATATCCTGGTTTACTGCTGTATACATCCTAATTGTGGTTGAAATTGCAACACTGTCCTGATAAACATTGGAGAGAGTAGGAAATAAATCACAGGGTCTTCAAGAAAATTCCCCCGGAAAATGCTTCTTATCTCAACCATGCTGAACCATGTACATGATGTATTAGAAGTCCAGACGACCCCCAGCTGTTAATTACTTAATTCAGCACTGTGTGGTACTGTTTGTTTTTGTGGAAAAGCCCCTGTTGGTTGTGGCGATAAGCGTGCTGGTGTGATAGTCAACAGATAGTCAAAACCACATCAATGCAGGAAAATATCCAACTTTATTATTTATTTTTCTGTAACTTTTGAAATACAGCATCGTTTTACCTCGTTCGACCAAAAATCTGATGTAACATAGGCATGTTTTTGCCATTTGTGCCACTTAATTCATGATTAGACACAAAAATAAGTATACTTTTAACACCAGTGTTAACTGGTGACCTCTACCCCATACCAACCACAAAGCCAAGCTATATGCCCAGATTACTGGGCGAAAATATATAAAAGACAATAGTAATAACACAGACAGAAAGCATGTTGATAAGACCAAGGTTAGCCCAAAAGCCACAAGAGATTATTTCCATTGGGGTCCTTTCAAGATATTGCTCGATTTAATAATGCCTGGAAGAGAGTTCCCAGGCACGTTTATTGAAAAGTGTTGCTGTCAAGTTGTCCCAGAACACTTGGAATGACAAAATTCAGGTGACTATCCCTGGTAGTCCCAGAAACGCTCTCTCCAATCATTTGAAATTTGCTAAACAATCTTTTTTTTGCTGACCTCTTAAACAATTAGTCTCCAACTAAAAGCTTCTGGGGCTATGTTAAGTCTCGGTCTGGTCAGTCCTCCATTCCTGATGTCATCAAGTACAAGGATACATTGCTTCCACACCTCTATTGCTAATACCTTCAGCCGGTTCTTTGCGGAGTGTTTTAACAGTGATGTTGTCTCAAACCCTTCCATTCCTCACTATAACACTGTTTCTTCTCTTTGCCATTTCAGGTGTAGTTCTGGTGAAATCCTGAAGCTCATCCGCAAGCTGAATAAAAACTCAGCTGCCGGAGTTGATGGCATAACTGCCCCGATGCTCAAGAACACTGCTGTTTCTGTTTCACCTATTTTGTGCAGGATATTTAATCTCTCTATTACCACAGGGGCTATACCCAAAGCATGGAAACTTTCTCGTGTAATTCCAATTTACAAGTCCGGTGATCGACACTCTGTCTCCAATTATCGTCCCATATCTCTGCAACCTATTGTCTGCAAGTTTCTGGAAAGGATTATTCACAAACACACCCTTGCCCACCTAAATCTCAACATTGTTCTGACTAAGCAACAATTTGGATTTCTTCCTAACTCTTCCACATCTGATGCTCTCCTCACTGCTCTGCATGACTGGTATGGTCATCTTGAGAAACGTAAAAGTGTGGCTGTTGCTTTATTCGATCTTAGTAAGGCTTTCGACAAAGTCCCCCACAGCCCTCTTTTGCTTAAAATCCACTCTGCTGGCATCACTGGTCCTCTTCTCAGTTGGTTTAGGCAGTGGCGTGCGCAAAGGGGGGGATGGGGGGGCCTAGGCCCCCCCCAGTTTGGTCTACAGTCGGGGGAACTTACTGCCAGTCGGGGGAAACTACTGCCAGTTGGGGGATGAACCGTCGCTAGATTTTTTTGTGTGTGTGGAGGGGGTGTAATCCAAATAGACAAATAGTTGGCAAAATTGTACATGTAGGCGACAAATTTAAGCACCAGGTTGGTATAAAAAGGAAATGTTATGGAAAAAAATGCTGAAAACGCTCATAATTGTCCAATAGGCCTAGTAGTTGTTTACTTGGCTGTCTTTTCGACTGTGATATTGTGACTGTGCGATTTTTTTACTGTGCGAAATTTTTTGACCGTGCGAAATTTTTTGAACCTACCCCCCCCCCCCCCCCCCCACTTACGTGAAAATCACGACACGAGGTGACTGAGAAAAAATTGGGGCTACCTTTGAGAAGAATCTGAGTCGGGGGAATTTCATTTTTTAAAGTGGGCCCCCCCAGTCACAATATCCTGCGCACGCCACTGGGTTTAGGTCCTACCTATCTGACAGAACCCAGTCAGTGTCCGTCCATGGTGTCTCCTCTGATCCTGTTCCTGTTCTTTCTGGTGTTCCTCAGGGTTCTGTCCTTAGGCCTCTTCTCTTTCTTATCTATATTAATGACCTTTGCCTTTCTAAGTTCTCCCCCGACAGTTCCTTGGTTCTCTTCGCAGATGACACCACTCTCTACAAACCTCATGACATCGACATTGATAGCTTTCAATCTGACATTGACACCATCCATCAATGGTTCACCAGCAACCACCTCACCGCCAATGCCAGCAAGACGAAGTTGATCCCTTGAAGGATCCCTTTCCCAACCTGCAACTAAACATCAATAATCAGGTGATTGAGAGGGTTTCCTCTGTCAAATTTCTTGGCATTCATATTTCCAGCAATCTATCCTGGAATGTGCATGTAGACTACATCTGCAAGAAAGCGAGGAAAACCATTGTCTACATCCATAGGGCTTTCAACAGTTCGTCTCCTACTACCCGCCGGATTCTTTACTTGGCCTTGGTTCGTCCAATTCTTGAGTACTGCAGCATCACTTGGCATCCTTTGAACATTACCTTGACCAACAGGCTTGAGTCAACGCAGCGGTTTGCTTCTAGGGTTATCCTCCAATCCTGGAATCTTTCCCACAAAGATCCCCTTCTGGACTCTAAACTCCCTCCCCTGTCGAGGCGTCGTGATATTGCTGTTCTTTGCCATCTTTTCAAGATCTTCAACCATCTTTGTTCATCTCCTTATCCGTACAAGCCCCATCCCAGACCCAATCTTCGCAACCTCAACAGCTGTGCTCTTTATCCCCTTTCTGCAGACTTTCTCTCTCCAAAATGTCTTTTTATCCTTTTGCTCCCACTTTGTGGAACTATCTCCCTGATGTTGTTGTCAAGAGTACCACCTTAACATCCTTCAAGACTGCTGTTTGCCACCATCTCCTGTAGCCAGTTCCATTTGTTTCACCCGTCTGGTCCCTTTTTGTTTTTCCCTCTCATATGTCTGGTTCCCCTTTTGGGTTTTTGTTGTCTGTCCCTTTTTATTTATTTTTGATGTTCGGGCATCCCTTTAATTTAGTGCTTGTCACTATTGGGTTTGTCCTGGCTCTTCAGCCTATTGTTATAAATAAATAATAAATAAATAAATAGAGTATTATAGCGATGCATTTCTGATACTTTTATCAAATGTTCACTCAGATAACCTGGTGAGGTGTTATTAAATTGTTTGAAGGCATGGTCCAACTTCATTTGTTTAACTCTATCATCAACATTTAGAAACCCCAATCTGTCAAGTTTAGCCTGGCCAACATGTGCTCTTGAGTCCAAACCAAGAACAAATCTAACAACCTTATTTTGAGTGACCTGAAGTATATTTTGGAGTTTCTTAGAAAGACCTGAAAACCAAGACAAACAAGAATAGTCAAAATAGTATGTTGCACGTTTTTAGTTGGCAGCTACAGCCGACAACTATTAGTTTGTTATTCCGAAAAGCTGCAAATTAAGGTTTTTCTAGACATACGTGGAGGAGGCCATGTTTGAAATTTGTCTAAATTATCTTTTCTAAACAAAGAAATTCTTCTTCAACCGTAGTTTTACTAAAGAATATTTAATTGAATATAATTTCAATCGTAAATAGCAATAAAATCGCGATGAAACATGGTCATAGTATTGGAATTTGTATTCTAAATAGTGTCATTTTCATGGAGTCAATGCTATCCGAGCAACAGTCTCGACATATTTATTCTGTTGTAACCTCGTAATAGTGAGCTGTTGTTCCATTATAATCATATTGTTTACTTACTTATCCTTTGTGTGTTTATTAATCCGCGTCTTCTTTTTACTATTAATAATTTTTGCTTCATGATTAAATATATCACAGAATTTCTTTTCGGCTGTTTGTGGCCGTTTTTAATTTTTTACAAAATGATGAAATATTAAACAAGATATCAAATAAATTGAATACATATGACATGAATTGAAAACTTAAATTGAATGTAAAATAAATAAATATGAACTTATTAATATATCTAATATATTTAATAATAAAATATTTAATATAATATATTTAATAAAATATTTAATATAGTATATTTAATATTAAAAACATTCAATCAAATTAATCAAATGAATTAATAAATTAAATATCCATGAAATATTAAAAAAAATATTAGCCTAAGTGAATAAATACAATACATGTTTAGGAATAACTGCAATGAGTATGCAATATATTTTGGTTTTTTATTATAAATAAAGCAACAACATATCACTAACAATAATTAAATAAAGATAATAATGACTATCAGGAAGACATTTGATTTGTCTTTATAAAACAAAATAACTTTCAAATGATATCTAAATAAAACTGAATCATGTGTGAAATAATAATTGATTCGCCTTTGATTGAAATTGTGAACCTGAGTCTAGTACAATGAAGGATTGTGAACCTGAGGCTAGTATAATGAAGGTAGTATAGTAATTTGATAACAAAATTAATTAAAAATACATCCCATGTTTTTTTTCTTTCAAAAAATAGACAGTTGGTAAGCCCTATACTTCATCCCATTTAAATGTCACCACCTAATCTTATGATTAATTCAGTAACAAGAGTGTGAATTCCATTTTGGCCACTTTTGAACAAGAATTGGACTCTCAACAATGAAGCAGCTGCATTTGCGATTCCAATGATGATTAGGATATGTCAATTTGATGTATCGAAATACATTTATAATTCAAATATTCTGTGGTTTCCCATGAATAATATGGATGAAAATATGTTCAATTCTCAAATTCAACTTACAAATTCATTAAGTATGTAGATTATTATCGATTTGATTGATTATTTTTATGTTAAATCACACACTGAATGACGATTATAATTAAAGAGTGTATGAAGAGTGGCTAAAAGGAATTTGACATGCCAAGGAGATTTGCCATAATCTGATAACGAAAGCTTCAAAATGGATAGAATCATTTCTTATGACACATTAAAGATTTCTGAACATGATTATTAGTACTTCACATCCAATTTTAATACTTTTCATAACTAGAAAAATCCTGTTTCACATTTTTGAAAAGCCTTTTTGTATCCCATTTTCGTAAGTTTGCCAAAAATAGCCTGATGGTTAGTCCTATTTGTTCTGTTTCAAATACACTTTATTACATTATCTTTTAACCCACAGCTCTTGATGATAGGTGTTCCTCTGGCCCATGTCAACATTGTGGGACATGCAATACTGATATAAATCATGGTGATGGCATATGCACGTGCGATAACGGATTCGTGGGAGATTTTTGCCAAACCAGTAAGTCCAAGTACAATACAGGCCTATACAGGGTGTCCCAATCGTTTTGATACCCTTTTAAAGCTTTATATCTCCTGTAATATATTTTGCAAATTAAAAATTAAAAAACTAAAACATATTTGGATAGAGAAAAAATGTAGAAATATTTTGATATCGAACTTACAATAACAGCTATCTTTTTTGTCAAAGTACAGAAGAAAAAAATTGCCCAAATGCAGTATAATGATCAAGCAATTTTGTCATTCATTCATTCATTCATTCATTCATAACTGGTTTATTAAAATTGATATAACAGTACAAACACTGAATTGCATCAAATTAACAAACAAATACATCATACTATAATTTGTCTTATGTTGAGAGTATGTATGTATCCATAAAAGGCTCTCTCAGTTTGCAACTAAACGCCGTGAAATTTGCACTGATAAAAGATGATTATAATGTGAGTGTTATAAGCTATAAATGGCTGAAAACCGTACAGAATTGACCGAGATATGAGTAAAAAACCATGAAAATCCATGGATACGGGCCGTGTTTGTTTTGTTTATCTTCATGCGTACTGCAACCATGCATTCGGTGCCTAACACATAACGCGTCGTAGTGCGCCGTGCAAAATAAACGCTCACACGCACTACACCCACGCACCCCTACACACGTGGGCGGGTAAATATTGGAGAAATACGCGGCTCCACGGGAATTGGTTACGGTTTTAGGCCTTGGGGTTGAGATAAGCCACGGGGCGGGGCGGAGACGGGGACGGGGTGGGAACGGCGGCGGGTCGAAGACGGGGGACAGGGAGGGGCGGGGACGGTTGGGGGCGGCGGGGTGGAGGGGGTCTAATGACGAAATGTGGTTTGGGAGGCACGGCCTTGGGGGTTGAGATATGCCACGGGCGGGGGCAGTGACGAATGGGGGTTGTGTGTAATGATGTAATGTGGTTTGAGAGGCAGGGGTTAATGAAGAAATGTGATGCTAAATTGCGTAACGGATATGTCACGGAGCGGGGTGGAGGCGGGGGCAGGGCGGGGAGTGACTGGTGGGGTACGGGATATGGTTAAGGTTTAGGCCTTGGAGTTTAAATATGGCACGGGCGTGGGCGGGCGGGAGGGTGGGGTTTTTTTTTAATTGAAATTTGAAAACTTTTAAATTATACAAAACCTTTTGATTTAAAACAAAAATGTTTTAAATATTGTTCTATTCCTATGTGTTTCGTTATAAATTTTCCAACACATATGTGTTGTTTCATTTTGTAGGTGTTCTATCTGGTAGGCCTACTCCCTAGCGGGAGAGCCCGTCCGAAGGACGGGCGTCCCGCTAGTCTTACTATAATTTGCCGTATGGTGTATGTATCCATAAAAGGCTCTCTCAGTTTGCAACTAAACGCTGTGAACGTTACACTGATAAAATTAGATCACCCCTTTCCGCAAAATTGTTGCAACCAGGTTACCGGTTGGTGTAATTGCCATCCATTACAGCCTTACAATGGATGGCAGAAACTTTGCGGGGTCCATTTAGAATGACTGAATAAAGTAATTACCATATCAGACCACATCCACTGCATTGTGTAACTATAATCATATAAGCTCTACGATTCAAAAGTTTTCAAAATTGTTATCAAACTTGCCAATTATGGATCAGTCAGACCTGTAGAACTTTTTTTTCTTCTTCGCCTCAACTTTACCACTTTTTTCATCAATAACATGTCTCCATGTTCCTTCACAGGTGGGTGTCCTGAAGATGATGATAACCATGACTGTAAACCAGAAGGCCATGGGTGCGTTTTGAACGGTCCTGGTAATTCCAATTGCAGACCATTGATTTGGTAAGTACAGGAAGATATGGAATGATTTGGACACAAGTTCACAAGATTTTTTCCTTTCTAACGATAAGAGTGTACGGAGAAAACAGTTTGATTTTTCATGTAAATGATCTTTCTCTTTCACAGGAATTATGACATGACTAACTGGCAATGGTGCTATGTTACAGTAGCGTAGCTATTCCATTAACCCTAACCTAACGGAGTACTCCAAAATACTCCAAGCAAGCCTATTTCCACGTGCATGTGCGTACGGTTTTCGATGACGTAATCAACGAGCCTATAATAGGGACGCAACTGAGAGCCGTGGCTTGCTTATGGGGCCGGGGTTTCAGGTCAGGTCCCCTGGTCAGATCGCAGCAATTTATTTGTTGATTTTTCTTCCAAAATTGCGATATCGGTTTTGGGGTTAGGTATGAATGTGGTTGGGTTTACTGTCACAGGGTGGGGGAAGAGACACTCAACTTTGAAAATGACAGGAATGGGGTAATGACTGCAAAATCAACTTTGGAAGAGACAGGGGTGGGGGAAAGGGACACTCAACTTTGGAGGTGACTGCAGGGGTTGGGGAAAGGGACACTCAACTTTGGAAGTGACAGAGGTGGGGAAAGGGACACTCAACTTTGGAAGTGACAGGGGTGGGGGAAAGGGACACTTAACTTTGGAAGAGACAGTGGTGGGGAAAAAGACACTCAACTTTGGAAGTGACAGGGGTGGGGAAAGGGGCACTAAACTTTGAGAAAGACAGGGAAGGGGGTGACTCAATTTTGGAAGTGACAGAGGTGGGGGAAAAAGTCACTCAACTTTGGAAGTGACAGGGGTGGGGGAAAGGGGAACTCAACTTTGGAAGTGACAGGGTGAGGGAAATGGCACTCAACTTTGAATGTGACAGAAGTGGTGAAAGGGGCACTCAACTTAAGTGACAGAGGTGGAGAAAGGGGAACTTAACTTTGGAAGTGACAGGGGTGGGGAAAGGGCTCTCAACCTTGGAAGTGACAGGTGGGGGAAAGGGGCACTCAACTTTGGAAACGACAGGAATAGGGAAGGGGCACTCAACATCAAAGGTGACCAGAGGTGGGGGAAGGGGCACTCAATTTTGGAAGTGTTTTGAACATTTTGGAATTTTTTGATTTTGTTGTTGTTGAAAATAACAGACATTTTTGAAAATTCACCAACAATTCCCGAATCTTTTGGGGAAAAACAATGCACAAACTCCGGGGTCAATTTTCGTACATGGTCATTTTGAATCAACCAAGTTTGGGGTAGTTTTGACCATGTGCAAAAGTTTACAATTGTTTTAAAATAACCACAATCATATCTTCATTTTGCCAATACCGTCGCGTATTGATATATGGGCCTCAATGATAGCAATAAAAATCTTGATATATAAATGAACATAAATCTAAGTACAAATATGTTCACATCAGGCGACGACGATAAAAAAAAACCCTTGTTCTTTTCTCCGGATTCGACCGACTCATTTTTCTTTTAATTGCATAATTTGTTTTTAATGAAATTGTTTGAAAATGCCACCAACATTTCCCAAATTTTTGGTCAAAAAACATTTTTAAAAAAAAAGCCAGACAGACCAACTGACTATACTGTACAAGGTCAGGTTGCCGGTGGAGAAGGAGGTTTTTTTGTTGCCTGATGGTAATTTGTTCTTTTCTGCCAATTATATTGATTTATTTAAACATTTGTTTTTCAATTTCAGCAAGTGATTGGAGAACAGCTCATCATAGCTCAACGCAAGCCTACTTATCCTTTTTAATATTGCCATATTTAGAATGAAATCAAATATTTGCACAAAGATGAATAACCAAAGGCCTCTAAGCCAGGTCGCCCATCAGATCTACATAGTGAGCTGCGATGGATATCTTGCATACACGGACCGTGTAATTGGCACACAGATGTCAGGCTATATTTAAAAAAAATCTTTTGTCTCAAAGCTCTTCAGTTTTTCAAAACCTAATGCGGAATACGGGTTTTTTTTAATTATTTTTTTTATTATAAATATAAAATATTGAAATCCTTGTCAAAGTGACCTTATGTATTTAAAATGATCAATGAAAATCTGAAAAATCAGTGAAACTTTGGGATTTATTTTTTTGAAAAATTTAAAAAAAAAAATTAAAAAAATTAAAATTTTGTTTTTTGTTTTCTAACGCGCACCAATTAACTAACGCGCGCGGGAGCTTTGAGACAAATGATTTTTTTAAATATACATGTAGCCCGATCTGAATAAATAGAAACCGGCTACTCATGAAATTGCATCATTTCTTCACAAGGTGATTGTTGTTCATCTTGGTCACACACATTTTATATATTGAGGAAATTTAGTAACATTTTTTCTTCTTTTGAAATTTGAAAAGCCTGCAAAAATACTCTAAAATACTATTTTAGACTAATATCTAACCAAAAATGAGATGGCTCAACATTTCTATAAAGAAAATAAGTTAATAAAATTCGTCATTTATGGTCTATGAATTGGTAATAATTGTAAAAACATAATTTTCATTTGACTTCATCATAAGTATAGATGACTCGAGCCTTGTTGAAGCAGGTTTTATGGTTAAATTGGTTAAATCGCAACTCCAAATTAAGAATGAGTAAAAAAACTTTGCAGTTTGCATTTAGGTTTTCACTTTTCAGGTTACCTACATGTTTATAGTACAATTTTACTAATTAATGTGGTACGATTACAGGACATGCGTTGGGTTTGAGATTACGTTGATAAGATTGATTGAGATAATCATTCTATATATCTCTTTTCAAGGTGGTGGGGATGCCAAAAATAAAACAAAACAGAACCTGAGATATGCAAGTAATATCAAGATTCTATAGTTTAGTCAGTTGCAAATTGAATATTCGTTTTGTATCTCTCTGCGTGCAAAATAAATCCATACATATGGGTGGGAATTTGGATGATGCCCGGTCCCGGGGGGAGGATCACTCAGATTTGTTGTCGTTGTAGGGATGTGCCACCAACCAAATGAAAATTGAACCAAACATTTACCAATTTTCGGGGGAAATGAGCCCATATGTGACGCGATCAAGAGGAATGAGTCGGATGTCGACCCTGGTCGAAAATGAGTTTTTAATATAGTTTTAAAGAAGACACCTAGAGCTTTCAGAAACTGAAAACCCCATGTCGATACGACGTTTTGTTCCAAAGTTATGTCAAATTGTATACATGAATTTCCATCAAAACTTATGTAAGCCGCCATTTTGAATTGGCCATATCTCAATTTGGGATTCCCCGACATCCGACTCATTCCTCTTGATCGCGTCACATATGTTTACCAGAGACCCCCATACTTTTCCTACAGATTTTGCTTAAATTTCTGTACAAATACAGCAAATTTAAGGATATTTTACCCTTAAATTTACCAAAAATGACTATGAAAAGGGGTCATTCACTTATCAGACGGGTGAAAATTGGGACCCTATTTGGTGGCACATCCCTGTGACCTCATATCCACTAAGTGCCCCCCCCCCCCCCACCCCCCCCCCCCCCCCCCAAAGGTACACCATGTTGCAATAAGAAAGCCTGTTACTACACCTGTATGGTGGCTCTCTGGTTTGGAACTTACTGAACTATCTGTTCCCTTTGATCTTTTCATTAGCAATATTTTATCAGGTTTACATTGTTTTGTTGTTTGGTTTCTTTTATATTTGTTCTTGTTAAAGGTGAGTGGCCCGATCACTTCAGCTTTTTCTCATCACAATTGACATTTTGATTTCGGAAGAAAACCCTATTTTCTCATAGTACCCCTGCAAAATGTTATACCTGAGAGATGTTTCCTTGCTTTAGATGTTATATTAACACTTTCCACGCGGCTATTATTTTACCATACTCAAAACAGATTTTTCAGAAACCTTTCACAATTTTCAAAGTCTATCGCAAGGATTACTGACCCGATACTAGGCATGTTTGTACTTATGTCAATGCATTTCTCAAGATGATTCCAAATATGGTAATGACATTCCATAAATTTAATATTTTTTAAACATTTTGTGAAATTTTGGAATGTCGTCTGCAGTTGCCTGCCGCGTGGAAAGTGTTAAAGCAAACAGGTAAAGAATGTTCCCCAAAAGTAATAAACCACCCCCATGTTGTGTGTATACTGTTAATGGGCAAATTCGTAAGTGAACCTTTGCTTCTATTATGAGAACCACTGAATTAATTGAACTCAAATTTTGGAATTGGTTTTATGACTTGTGCCTGCACTTAGTACAAATCGGGTCATGCACTTTTATATTTTTAAAGCTCTTAGTTAATTGCGCTGTGCGCTATATCATAGTTCATTTAAATTTCATTTATTTATGCTAGTTGCTGTAGCTGGGCCATATAATATAGTCACATTTTTATAATTTTAGATATTGCTATTTATATAATCATTCATTGAAACTTAAAAATGCAGGGAAGAATACAATTAAAACATAACAATATTTGCCGTCATCTAACGATTGCCTTATGGCATGAAACTCGGGAGTAACTACTCCTTCCCCGGAAGGTCTATACTTAAAAAATGTCATTCCTGTATTATGTATTTAATGAACTGGATATTACGCAACAAAGAAACAGCAATAAGAAATTGTTATTAATAATGATCCTGTTAGCATTGTTATTTTTTTATTTATTTTTTCTCCAAATAGTTAATAATAAGGTTTTGACATTTTTCACAAAGAATTTAAAAAATCTTAATTTGACAAATTCTGGTTGATTCAAGCTTCAACCTGTAAGCTGTAAGTGTATGTCCAAATTAATAAATTAAAAACATGCTGTATTGGTAATTGAGCTGTTTGCCTCTCACTGGTAACCAATTAGAGAAAGATCAATATAATTATGTGAATGTATAGTAGTGTATGGTTGAAGGGGATTAAACAAGGATCTGTAAGCAGAGCTATAAAGCATACAGTGCTGCAACCAGTTGGAATCAGTGTATTCCACATATAGTTTAATCAGTTCCAAATTGGCGAGAAATATGCGGTCTCTATCTCTCTGAACTCAAAAGTAATCCCAGAATACACACGCTTTATTGGCATAGCCACATATAACACATACGATTCACAGTGCGCCATGTTGCACCATACAAGCTTTTTTGGGGCCGCGCTCTGTATCACTCCCCACTGCTGTAAGCAAGTTTGCCAATTTGGAACTGACTGAACTATTTGGTACGACTACAAAGATTGAATTGGGGGTACCTGCAGAAATTGGATAAGCAGGAGGGGGATGTAAACACACTTTACCTTAAGTCATGAGTTAACAGGAGTAATTGAAGAATCAAAACAATGTCACAAATTATTCCCTATGTTTCAAACAGTCATCACCCCACCCCCAGACATATGCATGGCCTCTCAGGTGGGCAACTTGGTAGCCCATACCCCCCCTGGTTGCATCCCTGGCTGCAATGTGTTCTATAGAACTGCTCAAGATTTTATGATCAGAGCAGGTGCCTAATGCTGATAACATACTTGTCAGTCGCAGATTGTGACGATTTAGAGTCGCTTGAGTAGACTATGAAACACAAATCGCTCACAACTACTCAGCAGATCGAATGATCAGTCGCGCACAAATTGGATTGAAGTCAACTGCAGCGATTCAGGCCTAGCGACCAGTCCTGACTTTTGGCAAGTTGCCTGAAGTCGCCGCTCTAAAATGGAAACATTTGAAGAACACATGACGTTAAACATGTCTTCAAGGAACAACCTGAATCGTTTAGCGACCTAAGTATGTAATCAGCATAACACAGTGTTATTATATTGTGTCATCTGTAATCTGTCAAAAAACCATTTTAAATGTACAAATATCTGTATAACTAGCTAGCTAACTCTTTTAAATGTAAAATACAATGGCTTTGGGTGTTCTGCTCAGAAAAGAATAAATTGTATACCAATAGATATGCAAAAACATTGTTGTTTTCATTCCATTTAGTATTGGTAATGTGTCATGTGTTAACCCTAACCCCTCCCCTGCCCCCCTCCCAAGTAATTATTTGCCAAATGACTAAGCGTCGGGCTTTTTCCTTCTGTGTTTGAGAGACTACTGTTAAAGTGGACATTTTCTCACTACATTTATTTTTGCGCTTTATGCGATAAAATCAGCAAGCGCAAAATTAAAAGCACACATATTTATTTATTTTGTATGTAGGTAGGTCTATGTTAAGGAAGCTCAAAACTGCGAACATAAAAACAAGTAAAATTGTTCAAAATGTGCAAAGCGCAAAAAAATATGTGCACAAAAAATTCCACTTTTACAGTATGTAGGAAAGCAATTACAAAGAGCACAAAACTTCAAAAGGAAAAGTTCCCTATGAGCGTGTTTCTGCTGGGACACTGCAAAAAGTTACCGGCAATAAACGCTAAGTTTCAATCGGTCAGTTTTTAATCCCCCCTGTTTCTGCTCGCGAAAAGTTACCGGTAAGTTTATCGATCCTAGTCGATGGGCCACAAAATTTGACCTTATGTAAAACCAAACATGCCACGGCACCTGAAAAAGATTGCTTCACAATAATATGTATAACCCAGCGTGACACGGTTCACGGCGCAAACCGCTAAGAATCACCTTTCTGTTTCTGCTGGGTTTATTGCCGATTATTGCTGGTTCCAAACCTGCTTTGTTAAGGTTTTTGGGATTACCAAAAATACCGATTATTGCCCGGTTCTGTCTGTTTCTACTAGGCAAACTTAACGTTTATTACCAGTAACTTGCCCAGCAGAAACACGCTCTATGACTGACTGTGTGTGCCTCAGCTGTTTATATAGCCATAAAATTACATTTATTTTACAATCAGATTTTGTTTAGAATCAACTTAATCTTATCAGTTTGTTAGAGAATCAATCAGTTTAGTACCACTTAAGTCTTCTGGATTGTGACAAACCAAGTCTTTAGATATCTTTACTGTTCTGTCAAAACCTTGGATCTCCTTTTGGCCCTTCAGCATGTATAAAATTATGCTTCTTATGTATGATGTTTGGGCAATCTGCTCTAAACATTTTCAAGGGCCAAACACACATCTATCTTGATATTGCCGCGGAACATGTACATGTACATAATTATAAGCAACACTTCCTATGCATAAATGTTGGACAGTTTTACTGTATACATGCTGAAGAGCCCAAAAAACACTCAAGGTTTTGACAAACCAGCAATGATATGTATTGAAGAAGAGGGGTTGTTTTCATAGCCAGGAGAGGGCCGGATGTTTTGCAAATGACTTACTCTGTGTATAAAAACCTTGTCTGACTTTTAATCCAGGGGGGGCACTGACATTAGAAAGGGGTATAGGTATGTGCCGCCCTGAAGACACTTCACCCTCTTCTGCTAGCTCTTAAGGCCCCCCTTCTGAGCCTGCATCAGTTCTTAAGACCCCCATTTTATAGAAAATTCAAAAATCATGAACATTTTTTTGAAAATTGGCATTCTTAGTAATCAAATATGAAAAACAAACCAGTTTTTAAAGACCTACTTTTTCGAGAAAATCCGTTCTTTAGTCCCTAATTTTCATCATAAAATTCTCTCAGCTCAGTTTCGAAGCCCCCCATTTTCAGACCTTGGGCAGCACACCCCTACCCAAAAAAGAAAGAAAGGTTGAGTGCCCCCTCCCCCAGGCTTTTAATATTGTGCAATACAGGCAGGCTTTCGATTAATTTCTATTTGCGGCAGTTAAACCATTCAATTAGCTGCCCCAAACAATTGTATTTACTAAAGTGGGTTTGCAGAAATCAGTCACTATTCAAGGATGTTTTGATACAGTTTTCAGACTGTTTTTAGATTTTTATTAAATTAGGTATTTCCCCCAACTTGATGGCCTAGGTAACAAAACTGCTTCGAAATCACTGAGAGTACATCTTAGTCAGGTAATTGTTCTTGGTGACTTCAGCAAAGTTGAGATGCTCCGATCATATATTTTTGCCATTAACATATTTTGATATCGGAAGAAAGCCCCTTTTTCTCATTATTTCTGTACACTGATTGGCGCAAGACTTGTTCCATTTAGACATAAAGTGCTCAACGAAAGAAAGTCATACACTTTGTTTATGTTCTATAGAGTGACTTCCAATTATTGTTTGACCAACGAGAGTAGATAGACATATGAATCTTTTTGGCATAATTTGGTACCACATTTGCCACAAAACAAAGATAAGCCATGATTAGCACCAGTTAATGAAAATCTGTGATGTTTCCAAATCAGCATATTCATTACACTATGCAGGAAAAAAGACAGAAGGTTACCAACACATATCCCAAATTTGTCCCGTATTGATCACTGCACATTACCCCTAAGCAGGCTAATTCAAATTTAAACTGTCATGCATGGGTATAGTGTAGCACGGTAGCAACGTGTGATCGATATCCCATTGGTCATCCAGGCCATGCAATGCATACACACCATTTTCTCTCCGCGTAGTGTGTTAACCCTAACCCTACTACATCTCACAGAAACATCACAGCCAGCACCACTTGGCTTGCGTGCACACAAGTTCTATCTCATGTAGCACTTAACTACGGGTATATATGGTCTCCGATTTTTTAGCCTGTGAAGCCCTCCCCCCGTGGCTGAGTGGTAGTATATCTCGCCTGTCACGCAGCCGATCCGGGTTCAATTCCCGGGGCCGGCGGACATAATTTTTCCCATTTTTTATTTAACCCCCTCCCCCTGTTCTTCGTTCCATCCCCACTGCCACGTTCTAGGGTTAGGGTTAATACGACACCACACAGTGCATTTCTATAACCCTAACCCTACTACGTCTCACAGAAACATCACAGCCAGCACCACTTGGCTTGCGCGCGCACAAGTTCTATCTCATGTAGCACTAAACTACGGGTATATATGGTCTCCGATTTTTTAGCCTGTGAAGCCCTCCCCCGTGGCTGAGTGGTAGTATATCTCGCCTGTCACGCGGCCGACCCGGGTTCAATTCCCGGGGCCGGCTGACATAATTGTTCCCATTTTTTATTCAACCCCCTCCCCCTGTTCTTCGTTCCATTCCCACTGCCACGTTCTAGGGTTCGGGTTAAAAATGTGAATTTTGGAACATCACAGATTTTCTTTAATGGTGCTAATAATGGCTTTTCCATGTTGCTTTGTGTCACATTTGGTATCAAATTGTGCCAAAAAGATTCATCCAAATGTGTATCTACTCTGGAAAGGAGTCATTCATTTACCGGACAGGTGAAAAATGGGACCCATCTGGCGGCACATCCCTGTGACCTCATATCCACTAAGTGCCTCCCCCGGGCTGCGAGATAGACTGGCTCGTGATATTCGGCAAGGTTGGCTTAAGGGGGAAGTCACTTTTTGAATTTTGTGAGTGCTGTAATTATTGAACTATGGCTCAAATGTATATATAAAGTATACATTTTTGGACAGGAAATAGGTCAGAGAATCCAAATTTTGCGTCAATTTTGACCAAAAATGTTGATTTTTTTGTTGTTGAGAAAATCACTTTTTTGGGTAAAAGTTTAACAAAGCTAACACAAATAATTTTTAACATTATCTAATTTTTTTTGATATATATTGAAAAAAAAGTGACACTTTTTGGTCAAAATTGCACACAAAAAAATTAGATTAGGTTTTAAAAAAACCACAATTTTTTCTATATTAGTGTCTTAACATCATAATCTAGCAATTTGAGAATTTTTGTACTCAAAATTATTTTTGATAGCTTTGTTGAACTTTTTGGGGTTAAAAAAGTGGATTTTCTGGTCCATTTCCTTTCCAAAAATGTATACTTTTATATTGCATTTGATTAAAAGTGCAATAATTACAGCACTCACAAAATTCAACAAAAAAAAGTCAAGAACTTCCTTGAGTCCCCCCTTAAACTACTATTAAAACCTGTATTTGAATGCATGAGCTTAATTTGTGTGACTTTGAATTCGCAAATAGAAATCGGAAAACACTATACCAAAATAAAGTTGAAACTACCACTAGTTCATTCATGATATCAATCTTGGATTAGTGTCATTGAAGTATAATTATTATTTTACAAAACCACAAAATTGAGTTTAAATTTGTGGGTATGAGGAAAAAGTATATACAATAAAAAATAGGGACAGCGGTCCCAAATAGGTCGTCCGTTTATATGGGTAGATTAAAAACAAGGTGGATCTCAAACCACAGGCATCTAGAAAGAAAGAGGTTAGACCACTAGCGGATCCAGGATATAAAAAATAAAATAAACATCCTGGAGTTTGGTTGCAATTGCACTTCACCTGTTTAAATGTAATTAATTTTACATATGCAGCTAATTTTACATCTTGACCTCATATGACCTTTGACCTTGGTATGTGACCTTTGACCTAATTAACATATAAATGTTTCCATGTTGCATCCGTGACCCAAGTTTGGTTGCAATTGGTCATTGTATGGAAAAATGAACAAGAGACAAAAAAAATGAACAAGAGACAAAAAAAAGTGTACTAAATTTTACATCTTGACCTCAGATGACCTTTGACCTTTCTATGCGACCTTTGACCTCATTAACATATGCGGGTTTCCATGTTGTATCTATGACTGAAGTTTGGTTGCAATTGGTCATTGTATGGAAAAGAAATGGAAAAATGTAATCAATTTTACATATGCAGCCATTTCTACATTTACATCTTGACCTCAGATGACCTTTGACCTTGGTATGTGACCTTTGACCTCATTAACATATGAAGGTTTCCATGTTGTATCTATGACCAAAGTTAGGTTACAATTGGTCATTGTATGGAAAAGAAATGGACAAATGTAATCAATTTTACATATGCAGCTTGACCTCGGATGACCTTTGACCTTGGTATGTGACCTTTGACCTCATTAACATATGAAGGTTCCCATGTTGCATCTATGACCGAAGTTTGATTGCAATTGGACATTGTATGGAAAAGAAATGGAAAAATGTAATCAATTTTACATATGCAGCCATTTCTACATTTACATCTTGACCTCAGATGACCTTTGACCTTGGCATGTGACCTTTGACCTCATTAACATATGAAGGTTTCCATGTTGTATCTATGACCAAAGTTTGGTTACAATTGGTCATTGTATGGAAAAGAAATGGACAAATGTAATCAATTTTACATATGCAGCCACTTTTACATATACATCTTGACCTCGGATGACCTTTGACCTTGGTATGTGACCTTTGACCTCATTAACATATGAAGGTTCCCATGTTGCATCTATGACCGAAGTTTGATTGCAATTGGACATTGTATGGAAAAGAAATGGACAAAACAAAAAGTGTATACCAAATTGTTGAAAAAAGTGTATACGAAATTGTTGACACACACTACACACACAGACTACATACACAGACTACATACACAGACTACACACGAAGGATGCTGCCATAAGGTCTCTTCCTACGGACGACCTAAAAACTGAAACATACCAAAGTATTTTATTTTTTATCTTTTATTTGTTAAAAAAGGCACACTTTGGTTAACATATTAAGTCATTGCACAATTAATAGCTTAAATGATAAACATACTAATGATTTGTTTGAATTTAGAATTTACTGAGACACAATGCTACGCCAAAATAATATTTGTACATAAATAAAAAAAGGTGTACTCACTCTTTGACGTATTGCATCACATAAGATGCAGTGAGAATGTGTAAGTGTAATTACCGTATCATCCCTATTAAGCACCCATGCCCTAATAAGCGCCCACTCCCTTTTTCTCAGGTGACTTTAAAAACATATACTAATTAACCGCCCACCCAAAAAAGAAGCTTGCTTAAGTTCAAAGTTACTCACATCACACTGACTACAAATTGCTAAAAAATAAAGAGGAAATTGTGGTTATTTGAACTTCAGACATACTTGACATATTGTTTTGTGTTCCAAAAGTGAACTTAAACCATGTGTTACGCCTTCAAAACAGCAACAAAAACCATCTGAAATACGCACGTTTCATGTTTATTTAATTGTCATTCATGGAGGCCGCCATCTTGATTTACAGGTTGTCAAATTTTCCAGTCTTGGGACGAAATGGTTGTTGAATTTTGCAACTTTGACGGTCAACAACTTAGTAAATCAGTATACAAATAAGCGCACCCAAAATGACTTAGCCCTGGGCGCTGAATAGGGATAATACGGTAGTTAAAAAAAACGAGAGTGAAAACTATTGGCCTTGTTCTAAGAGACTGATAGAGGTAGAAGGAAGGAAGTGAAAGATGTTACTCACTGTTAAATGACGTTTCACTACCACGCTGGTAGCTTCATTAGACTGGCAACTCTGATTCCTGCTCACTGGGTTTTATAAATACTGATACCCGTCGTAGAGGATCAGGAGGGGAGACACAAAGACACTTATCAAGGACAAGGGGGCCTTCAAACTGCATAATATCTATGATCAACTCATCCTGCCACGCCCTCTACGACGGGTATCAGTATTTATAAAAACCCAGTGAACATGAATCAGAGTTGCCAGTCTGATGAAGCTACCAGCTTGGTAGTGAAACGTCATTTAACAGTGACTTTCACTTCCTTTGGATTTATACACAAAGAAATGTCTTTATTACATTTTTTATAATGGACATTTGCTTCTAATTTAAATGTTATTGGACCACTCAAAAAAGATGAATTTAGAAGACAAAATCAAAAATATAGCGCTTTCCATGAAAAAGATTGCATACTATGCCTTTAAATTTATTACACAAGTACACATTATGCAAGTGCACTTTAAATACAGCTCAGAAAAGAGAGCTGTAATTGCAAGTTCGGTATCCGCCTTATAAAGGTCAACCAAAATGATGATTCATGTATGTTTTATTCAATGGAGGATATTGTAAACAAAAAATACAAAAAGTATTACCCTTTAAATTAAAGCAAGCTACCACTCTGGGTTACTAGCCACATCCAGTTCTTTTGGGAATTTGACAAGGTTCCAATTTCTCCATGTTAACTCGCTAAGTCTGTCATCAAGCGAACAGGCATATGACCAGTTCGTCTGTGGTGAACTACCAAAGTGGTAGGCCAGCTTTAATATTGCCCAGGAAACAAAATAAAGAGTTTCTAAGCTTGTATAATTTGTATCATACTGACTATGGCAGGATACCATCCTGTAGGCCTATACGTCACAGGTGTTACTAAGACTCGCACACGGAACCTCAATAAGTTGATAGCATAAGCATTTACTGATAACTTTTTTGTTATTGAGACCTATCGACTGAGTCCCAAACAGGAGTTTGTTACATAGTAATACGTCATCTGCATATAGTTCATCCCACACTACAAAAGAAACATTGGCAATTATGATTAGTTTATGTATATCGTTTTCCCTGGACAATATTAAGAGTAATTATTTTTACATTATGATTTATCTTTAAGCTGTCTCTAGCAAAATAATGCTTTCAGTTTTATACTACAAATTGTTTTACTGAAGCTATAAATATGTATAGCACACTAAAATGTCAAATATATTGGAATTCAACAAAACAGTTTAAAGATCTGGGCAACAGATGTAATTTGGTGCAAGAATGTTAATCGAGTAATGCGTTCTGGTGTTATGGTCATTTAAAATCAGAAGTGTATTATATTCCATATTTGTACATCACTAAATTATAAAGTGAAAATATCAAATTTTTATATAGCTTAGTTTGTTTATAAATTAGAAATTTATCAAATAGATTTGAAGTTTACCTAAAAATAGACATTTCTCAATTGTTCACGAAATGTGTGTGTGGCAGGTTTGTGCAGCGTGACTTGTGCTATGCCTACTATAAAGCTTTAACAAGTTTTCAAAACGTTTGTGACACCCTGGGAAAGAATGTTCTGCTTCATATCTCCATTCAAGAAGGAAATTAGATATGTACTCACATATGTAAAGTATACGATTCAATTATATGCCACTCTAATGGGTCAGTTTTTGGGACATATGGTATGATTTGTGCTAATAAACCCTAATTAGACTAGTCGAAACTCCATGATGACCCGGACATACCAGCCAACCGCGATTTTTTGGACTCAAATTGTAGGTAAAGACATTCTCAACCACCAAATAGAAATGCAATACTGCAACCGATGGGGAACTCCCGTTATGAAGGGGTCAAATTTGGGGGTAGTTTTGGGGTTGTTGGCGATATTGATGGTATTGCCTTCCATACCATTAGTCACCTTTTGCCCACGAGCTGTATGTACGCGGGAACTCGTAATTCAAAACACATATCCGATCATGTGCTGTACAGCGTCTCAAAGTTGTGACATTTTCCGCATAAAAAGCACGGGAATCCAACGAGAACTGTAAGTGTCATTGATGTAATATATTATATTAATATATTTGTGAATTTTTAAGCCCAACAGTATGTGAATTAATACAATGCACTTGCATTTACCCCGTATTGTATTCACCCGTGTGGTGTTGAGAAGCTATGTGCATGGCAGGCCGTATTGTCAATATCTATTGATACCATATTCGTGGTGCAATAAAACGTGTATTCTCATATAATGTTATGCCAAGTCAATTCACTGTGTTTGTTGCATTGAATCAAATATTGATTAGGTGTAATACCAATTTGTACATGACAAAAACAGATTTTTTTTGAATAACAATATACTAGTAACGAAATAATGCTAATGGCTTGATGGAAAAATCTTTAAATATCCGAAACTCATAAATGTAATGCAGGGGTTAACATTGTTATTTTATAGTTAACCCTTATACAAACAGAGTGAATACATTCAGAATGCTATACACAGTGAGTCAAAATATTCACCCCCCAGTTTAAAAGTAAAACTTTATTTGTTGCATTTCTTCATAAACTACACAAGTTGCATGCCACAATTACATCATATTTACATCTACAGTGTTCCACGGTTTGCAATGTAACAAGGTTGGTTATATTGCAGAATAAGTTATACACATTGCTCATAGAAATCTTATAAATATTGTCATCTTTCATAAAACAATACTTTACTTTTGATAAAGCCTACTTTTTGGGAAATCTGTAAATCTCTGATAAGAAATAGATTTAAACTTATTAAAATAAAATTAAAATGAATTTACAAATTTATATTACAAATCAATGAAATCGGGACCTCAATATTTTGACGCACCATTTAGAGATATATAAGCATCTTGTCATAAAAGTCAAAAAAGATTAAACACATGGTGTAATCATGCCTATTTACTCGAAATGTATCGTATTATTATTTTTAGCCAAAAGTTTGAAATGTTTTATGTTTCGTAATCAATATAATGTTTCCCATTTGGCACCATTGTGATAAATGTGATAATGCGAGGTGACACCCAAATAGTAGTACTGACAAATAAATAAAATCAGATAATGCTTGCATTTCTATCATTCTATTAAGTAAAGAGTTCATATTCGTATTATACCCAATAATTTTCTGGTTGATTTATAATGATTTTTTGCCAACTGATACAAACTGATTTTGTTGACTGATTTTGTTGTTTACCAAGTGAATTTGCTGAACAATTTTTATACCAACTGAGTTACATTTTACCAACATTTTTGGTTGACTAATCTTGCTGCAAGTGGCTTTACCAACTAATCTTACAGAATTATTTGTTGCCGATTGCTTTTACGGTACCAAATTTATCATTGTCGATTGAATAGATTTTACCAAATGATCATTGTTTTGCCGACTCGGCATGGTTTAATTTTGTTCTGTCTTTCGCTGACTTGGCATTGTTTAAATTCAGTATTTCTCTCTTTCGTTTTTTCCTTTTCTTTTCCTTTTCTTTTCCTTTTCTTTTCATTTCTTTTTCCTTTCCTTTTCTTTTTTCCCTTTTCTTTTCTTTTTCTGTTTTCCCTTTTCTTTTCTTTTTCTCTCTTTTTCCTTTTCTTTCATTTTGACGACTGCTGCATGAACCTGCTGACCATATATTGGATAGAGGGTGTCATCCCTTCTAGCAACGGCCATGATAGTTATCCCATAAAACGCCCAGGGCCATTAGCAAAATCATTTCATGTAGGCCTTTAATTTATTACACTTTTCCTGAAATTGTATCGACCAAGATAAGATTGCTGAATTTGGAATTACTGCGCACATCAAAATATTAAAAAAGGATAGGGCCTAATGTTATACTGATGATTCCCGAGAAAATAACCAAAATGGGATAATATAAAATAAAGTTAATTTTTATTCCTTTGATAGATAATAGCAGGTTTTGTGTTCACAACCCTGCTCCCCCAGAACCATGAAATAAAAAGATTTTATAAAGGCATCGTCCTCTTCAAGTTATGCAATAAATCATGCAATACAACGCTGGTAATGGTGATTTGCATTGTTGACTAAAAAAAAGTGCCCTCATCCTCCTTTTTCAAAAGTAAGGACGAGAAACTAGTTTTTATATTTATTTGATCTTACCGATGAATGCATTCAATTTAATGAAGCCATGTTGCCTCAAACAAACTGACTTTGCAGGTACCTGTAACCTTCAGGCATGGTAGAGAACCCAAGGTCAAGATTTGAATTACAGATCCGAGTGAAGAAGGTAAAAACCATTTACTCGACTAGAAAATGCTGAAGTTGTCCTCTAATGTTGTTCGGCCAATATGCCTTTTTCGTTAACGTCATTTCCAGACGACTTTTTGTATCTATGTTTTGCTAGATCCTGACAAGTTTGCACATCACCCTTGTCTTTGTTTACTGTGTTATTATCAAAACAGCGCTATGGAACAATCTACCAGAAACAATCCGAAGCATCAAGTTGATCAATCGTTTTAAGACATCTGTGAAAACTTATTTGTTTAACCAATACTACAACTGATTTTTAGAACTTTATTAACTGATATTGTATTTTTGAGTGTATATTTCTTCTGTATTTTATTGCACTTTTTATATTTCATACTGTGCATTTTAACTTTGTAAATTTTTATTGCTGCTCTCTTTTTATCATATTTTGTTTGTTGTACGGCGCTCATAGGCTTTTTGTATTAAGCGCCTAAGAAATGTCTTGTTATTATTATTTTAATATGCATCTATATACATTGATGATTTATTCTCCTGAAGAGCCTCCGTGCGAAAAACATAGTTTTAGTATAGTAAACAAAACAAAATAGTGTCCATTTTATATCGGAACGAACTAGCTATAGTCGCAAGACCTTGATATCCTGACGTAATCTCTTTAAATGTTTTAGAATGTACATCTCTCACCTATTGAAATCTTAATCGATAATCTTTTGCCGGCTATTTAAATAGATACTGTAGTGTGTGTCTCATGAGTGAAATGGCACAGCCAAATAAGTAATTTTCTTCTTTTTCTTAATTTTCGGGAG
>CM069443.1:34691506-34848536 GCA_035610835.1 Ophiura sarsii
CGACATGTTACCCAAATTTGCGTTCATTGGTACAAACGCAGTTATTCTATGACTAAAAGGTAAAGCATTATCATATTTTGAAAAAGATATATCACCAATCCCCAATGTGAAAATGAAACCTATACGCCACTGCTAATTCACCCAATACCACCTCATTAGCTATTAAGGGGAGACTCAAGGAAGTCACTTTATGAATTTTGTGAGTGCTGTAATTATTAAACTATTAATCAAATGCATATAAAAGTATACATTTTTTGAAAGGAAATGTATCAGAGAATCCAAATTTTGTACCAATTTTGACCAAAAATGTTGATTTTTTGAGAAAATCACACAAAAAAATTTGACCCCCAAAAGTTCAACAAGGCTAACAAAAATAATTGTGAGTAAAAATTCCCAAATTTATTGATTATGATGTTAAGACACTTACTTAGGGACGAATTTTTTTTTAAACCTTATCAAATATTTTTTGAAATTTTGACCAAAAAGTGCCAAAAAAGTGAAAAAATCAAGTCAAAATTGATACAAAATCTGGATTCTCTGATCCATTGACTTTCCAAATAGTTTAATAATTACAGCACTCACAAAATTCAAAAAATCAAGTCAAAAACATTCTTGAGTCCCCCTTAAAAGTCCATAAATACTTATCATGCTCCACCTCGCTATGTGCGGGTCATTCAATAGAAACAAAGCACAGGGTTTTGGTCACCTTTACCCTTCAAAAATTATTTTTAAATGAATAATTATTAATTATTTTAACAACTATAACTAATAACAGTTAAAAATTGAAGGGAACAAATGATTATATTAGTAGATGAGAGTATATTTCTGTTTCTTTCAAACAAGTTTGACACACACACATTTTTTTTGCACTTAGACAAAAAGGTGAAACAAAAAGGTGAAATCACCATGTCTTACACAATGGAGTGAATCTTCAGGTTGACAAGTCCGATATTCATGATCTAAAATTCCAATGAAAGGGTTGAAATTGATTGGAAATATTAATGGATTTTGGGCATCGATCATTTTGGGACAGTCTGGGGACAAGAGTAAGCATACATGGACACACAAAATTGCATAATAAAAAATAAAATAAAAAACCTGTAGAATTTACAGGCCCAACCGACTTTTTTTTGGAACAATTTGTTTATGAATAAAATTTCAAAAATAATTTGAAATTTTACAATTGTTTTAGAAAATTGTTAAGAAAGAAAAACAATGCCCAATAAACCGACAAAACTGAGATCTTCCCCTTCTTTTTAAATTGGGTGCCTTTAAGGGTACAGAAATGTTGTTTTGTTTGCCAAAACCCTGTCGATCAAAAGGAGAATGGTACCCCTCAAAATCATGGCTCTGTTTTGTTTTACAGGTTTTCTGCAATTCAGAGGGGAGGGTGTCACTCCCTGGCTATACCACAGAGGGTGCTACCTAACTCCCTCCCTGAAATGCAGAGGGGAGGGTGTCACTCCCTGGCTATACCACAGAGGGCGCTACCTAACTCCCTCCTGAAATGCAGAGGGGAGGGTGTCTCCCCCTGGCTATACCACCAAAAGGGTGCTACCTAACCCTCCCTGCAATACAGAGGGGAGGGTGTCTCCCCCTGGCTATACCACCAAAAGGGTGCTACCTAACCCATCCCTGCAATACAGAGGGAGGGTGTCACTCCCTGGCTATACCACCAAAAGGGTGTTTGCTACCTAACCCCCTCCCTGCAATGCAGAGGGAGGGTGTCACTCCCTGGCTATATCACAGAGGGTGTTACCTGCCCCCTCCCTGAAATGTAGAGGGGAGGATGTCACTCCCTGGCTATACCACCGAGAGTGCTACCTAACCCCCTCCTGCAATACAGAGGGGAGGGTGTCACTCCCTGGCTATACCACCAAAAAGATGCTACCTAACCCCTCCCTGCAATACAGAGGGGAAGGGAGTCACTCCCTGGCTATACCACCGAGAGTGCTACCTAACCCCCTCCCTGCAATACAGAGGGGAGGGTGTCACTCCCTGGCTATACCACCAAAAGGATGCTACCTAACCCTCCTGCAATTTACAGAGGGGAAGGGAGTCACTCCCTGGCTATACCACCGAGAGTGCTACCTAACCCCCTCCCTGCAATACAGAGGGGAGGGTGTCACTCCCTGGCTATACCACCAAAAGGATGCTACCTAAACCCTCCCTGCAATACAGAGGGGAGGGTGTCACTCCCTGGCTATACCACCAAAAGGGTGTTTGCTACCTAACCCCTTCCCTGCAATGCAGAGGGAGGGTGTCACTCCCTGGCTATACCACAGAGGGTGTTACCTGCCCCCTCCCTGAAATGTAGAGGGGAGGGTGTCACTCCCTGGCTATACCACCAAAAGGATGCTACCTAAACCCTCCCTGCAATACAGAGGGGAGGGTGTCACTCCCTGGCTATACCACCAAAAGGATGCTACCTAAACCCTCCCTGCAATACAGAGGGGATGGTGTCACTCCCTGGCTCTACCACCAAAAGGATGCTACCTAACCCTCCCTGCAATACAGAGGGGAGGGTGTCACTCCCTGGCTATACCACCAAAAGGATGCTACCTAACCTACCTCCCTGCAATACAGAGGGGATGGTGTCACTCCCTGGCTCTACCACCGGTCAAGAATTATATAGTAAGAAGAATTCAGTTGATAGTTAAAGCATACCTAACAACAACAATGTCCAATAAAACATAATACTGATTTTTACAAAATTACAATTTCATATATGTTTTCAAGGTACTTTTTTATCTCGCCAGTATTCATCAACTGTCGTCATCAGAAGAGTCCAGATCAACAGGTTTCCATTCCCGCGAGGAAAAAACTTGAGTTTCTAAATTTTGAAAAGAAATTAAGAAAAATCAAGTTGTTTGATTAATAATTAATATGACAAAAAAAAACCATTTACAACAAAAGAAATAGTCAGTAGAAATTGTACTATTTCTACATCAACTACTATAGCCTACAAATAGGTATTATATACTTTATGTAATAATGTTATGTATAATGTAATGTAATAATGTGATGTCAAGGGCGATAAAAGTGATAATAAACCTTACTGCGCTAGGGGGAAAAAGTAAAGGTAATTGAAAATAGAGATTAAAGGTTTAAGATGTGATAAAACGAATGCATACCAATCAACCAAGTTTGAAACTACCTCTAATTTGAATCTGAATGACTCTGGGTGTTGTCTGTCTTTGCTGCTCAATTCCTATGCACAGAACAAGTTTTAGACCTGGTCTAAATGATGAATATTCCTTCTAGAAGGACCATTTTATTCTTTCATATCCTTTGTATGCTCCCGACAAAGTCCAAAAGTATAGAACTGGAGTCAACTAATAAGGCTAATAAACAATAAAATGTATCGCTCTTAATATAAGGTTCATTAATGTATAATGAGCTCATCAAGACATAAAAAAGTCCTTTCTGGGAGGACTATTCTTTATTTTGACCAGGTTTAAAGTTAGACCAGGTTTAAGTTGTTTTGTAATATGGACCATTGGATTTAGTATTCCATGGACAAAATGGGTTCTTTTACAGAATAATCCTACTTTTCATGAAACTTAGCATTATATGGTAGGAAGATAATTATTTAATATATAGGTCTATTGACCATTTTTATTTTTAATTTTTAATTGAACACAGAACTATAAGTATAATATTCAATAAAACGAATTTGAAATGCACATCCCCAACCTGTGATTATTTGAAATTCGCTCTCGGTGGTTTGTGTCGAAAGTGCTGATGGGATAGATATACCCGATATTGTGATGTCATCATTATTTAAACTGCCCCATCAGCAGCAGGTTGCTGAACATAATCACGCAGGAATTCAATGCATAAATTGAAAACATCAGTACAAGAAACAGAGATGAGGAAATCTCGCAACTGTTTCGTCATAGCTTCTATCAATATTGCGACGACCGTACAAGTGATATTTTTTCATTCTCAAGCCAATTTGTCTTAACACAACACTTTTAAAACTATAACCTACTGGTGTGGAATAATATACATACATTTCTATTAGTCTTTCATTGATTCTCAGTACTGATCTACTTTAACAAAACAGACATGACTCCTAATATAATAGCAAGGATCCATTTCAATGATACCTTTTTCTAGATGAGTGGACAAAAAAATATTTTTTTAACCCAACCCTAGAAGTGTTGCAGTGGGGATGGACTGGGGAGAGGGTTAAATTGGGGGTGGCAAAACAATTAAGTCCACCACCCAGGGAATTGAACCCGGGTCGCCGGGTGACAGGCTAGAATTGGACTTGAGCTAGAATTGGACTTCTAACTGAAAAAGCTGCAATCAAGATTCCATTGATCACTGTATAAATGCATTAATGTATTGTTTAAGATACATCTTATAATTAGATTACACGGATGAAAATGTGCTTTTCTATTCAAATTAAACTTGACTGTCAACATTAGGATTACTGATTTTATTGATTATGTTCAATTACTCACTGAATAACTTTTCTAATCAAATGAAAAATAGCCAAAGCTGCATTTCACATACCTGAGAGAGTAGAATCGTTAGTCAACGAAAGCTCCAAAATATACGGAAACAAATCTTATGTCTCATTAAAGATTGGTATATACGATTATTACTATTTCGTGTCAACTGTTATCATTTTTGTAAACACTCTTTTGACATGCCCTGTATTTTGATGCACAAGTCTGCTCATAAAAACTACTTCAAACCCTGTACTACTTACTCTGTGGATCTTTAGTTGTTCGTTTAGCTGCCTGCACGCCCTCTATTGTCATTGTTCTGTTGAGCGGTGCCGGTCTGATTGTTGCATCGGCGCCTCCTATCTTTTCAGCCGAGGCAATCTCCTGTGCAGTTTTTGTTTTCTGTGCCCACTGGGGTCGGCCATCTTTTGATTTCTTGGCTTCAGTAGCTGCTGGGGATCCAGTAACATTTAAACTCTGAGGAATACAAAAAAGACCAACAAAATGTTTGTCATCAGAGAATAGATTCATCTGGAATCTAAGGAAACATAATTAAAAAAATGTCATAGATAAAAATTCCAAGTTTTTTTCTCCATATCTTTATCAATGGTGTGTGACCGCTGATCCAGTGTTGCCGGGAAGTGTTGACGGATCCAAATGGATTCTCTAATCCATCTGGTATTTTTTGCATCGTCTCTCTATGTCGTGTATGCCATAATTGTCCAAATCGATAAGATTGTTCAAAGTAGAGGCATGATCTGTGAAAGAGGACTTCACCTCAGTGTTACTAGAGTCATTCTTTGCTGTGTGAGTGAATTTCCTAACTGCCATTTTGTCCGTTTCTGTTTTATGTTCCTTTGTGTGTGGCAAAATGGTGGCCTGTCACACTTATGTAGGTGTTGTCATAGTTTTGGTCAGGTATCGTGTAAACCATGCCTGCTTTATCATCCTTGTCCTGTTTATCCTTTACATAGTAACTAGGATATTGTGGAGGCTAGGGTGTAGTTTTTGAACAAGGAGCTTTACATGAAACTTACTCACACAAACCAATATTTAAAGGCAAAACCTTTTTTTATTTGGCGTTACCAGCCCGACTCTAATTTACACCTCCCCGACCCTGATTTATTTTTTGCAGACAAGTTTTTAAAAATGTAAAGCCCCAAAACCCCCTGATCTTTGGTGCTCCTCAAAAAATTGAGTTGGCGATGTAGTTCTTCTGTTATTTTATGATTTATTTGATTCTGTGAGATCAAATTGAGTAATTTATATTATATATATGCAGTAATGTAAATACCCACATGACTGTCAACCCAGGGTTGACGATCATGTGTGTCGCAGCTCTATTAATAATATTGTGTGTACTGATCATAATAATAGTATTGCTTTATTCCGTAATAATAAGAGGGATTAAAATCATGTCTTGGCCAGTTTACCCCTCGCTAATCTAGTGGTTGAGTTATATACCTTACAATGCAGCGGACCATGGATCGATTCCCACTATAGGACCTTTTTTTCAACTGCTTTGATTATTTCCTTTTGTAAAAATTGTGGTTAGAAATATTCTAAGTCCACAAAGTGTGCAGTTCCTACCTATTCAACCCCGGGTGGAAAGTCATGTGGGTATTAATTCCATCACTGCATATATATATACAATTCAAAATATCTATGCAGGAAATAAAAATCCTCCTGCTCTACCCTCATTTTCAATGGCGTGTTACGCCAATACTTTTATGTTTGCAGCCTAAGTGTGCCCTTAACCCTTTGAACCCTGACCGCGCCAGGCAATGTGTACCGTAGAACTGGAATCGGTCACTCACGGCCTATAGTATACTGATTTCGAACGGCGAAGCCGTGAGGGACCTGGATAATCCACTGTACGTTTTATGACTCCTAAGGGAGCCTCTGTGCAAAGAAAAGTTGCCAAACAAACAAATACTCTTCGTTTAATTAATTTTAATATTGTTCTGACGTTTATAAATAGTTTCCTCTTATTTGAATTTTCTGGTAAATAAATATTCAGTTTAATTGGTTCAACACTTCTATAGTACTTAGAATAATAGTACCACGAATATTTGTGCACAAAGTTGACCAGCAAGGAACACCCCATGCTGATAGCACGCGTTAGTGTCCATCAACTTGTATGACATCTAAGAGTGCCGCCCTAACACCAACCGTTAGAATTGCTCCGTTGGTTTAGGATGTGCGCGGAATAGTATATGGTTGGGCCCATGTAAATAATATGTCAAAATGATCTGGACGGGCCGGGAACCGCGCCATGCTTTGGCATGGCCGGGTTTGGTGGATTACCCAGGGCCGCTCGTGAGCGGCTTCGCCGCTCATGTGATAGTATTATATTTCCGCGAGTGGCCGATTCCAGTTCTATGTGTACCGCTGACCCTGGCCATTCCGGGGGGTAACACACAAAATATTGATTTTTGCAGGAAATGAATAAAACAATACTAAACTTGTTCGGAATCATCTGTAATATTATAAAATCATATAAAAACAATAACAGTTTATTTGGATAGTGCTTTCAGGACAAAAATATATAAAAATGGCGACATTTTGGACTCCAAAACCCACCCGTACATGTACCGACATAAGCGATACTGATACTGATACTGATACATTATCGCAAATACATGAAAAGCTTATGCCTATTCTGCCGTCAATATTTATATTGTCACCATCAGATTCAGTCTCAAAATCATCTGAAATTCCAGAACTATCATCTAAACAAATCCTCAGAGTATCACTATCGTCCAGCATGTCCAAAACGCGCCATATTTCACTGTAATTTTGATGCGAAATGTCAAGAATCACGCCAAGCAAAATGTACCGTAAAAACACTCGCAAATTAAAAATTACATCAATTTGAACTTTGACCCGGCAGTTTCTAGACTGCCCAATAGTCTTTTCTATGTAAACAAACCACTTTAGACATCCTACACTGAGCCTATAGTCCGTCTCATATGGTTGATTGCATACACACCTGTAAGCCGCTCGAGCGTCTCACCGGGTATACGGTACACAAACGCGTAAGCCGCTCTAACGACTCGTCAGGTTCAAAGGGTTAAAGTTACTCAATCTTGATTGTCACCCACATACATGTTTTGTACTCTTCTGATGAATTAGATAATTTTATCATAAGGCAAAAAAAAACCACTTTGTCTCAGCAACCTGCACGCGTTGCTTTAAACTTTCGCGCATGGCGCTACACACGGCAGCCATTTTTGGGGGGATTTTTTTTTAAAACTAGTTCTAACTTTGTTTTGATAAAGAGAACACAAGCTTACAATGTGCATTGATCATGTCTGATTACCTTTATAAAAATGCAAAAGCAAAACTATTGATATATTTGGATTTTTATAAAATGAAAAAAGTAAGAAGAACAAAATTGCATAGGACATAGCTTTTTTTTTTATAAAAAAAAGAGGAAAAAAGCACAGCACATAGCTTTTTTAACCAAAAGGTGCTGAAGTATTTAATTTTTTTGGCCTAATTGAATCATAATTATAAAACTTGGGCATATTTATTTAAAAGTAATTAAAAAATAGGATCATCCCAAATTACTCACCGTCGCTGATTTAGCTCTTTGTAGTTGTGTTCCTTCCCGTGAATGCCTTTTCTCCATTTTCTTTTGTCTGGTGAAAAATGACATCAGAACAAAATTTGACAAAAATATTCATTTTTAACTTTGGTGGAGACGCTACGGCTATCTGCTAGCTTATTTCCAGTGGGAGCATTTCACCACTAACAATCTAGGGCACAGTGGAAGTGTTGTTCATCTTAAATGGGCACTGATAGATCCAAAGAAATGGAAGCTCTAAATTTTGGTTATAAGTTTGGTTTTTCACACATACCAAATGCTTACATAGTTAACTACCTTCTAAAATAATTCAGCTTAATTTGTATCTTTAAGCGCTAAACATACTCCACAACGCTCCAAAGCTTTATGCTTTCACAGTTGCGCACTAGTACTCATTACACAACTAAAACAATGCTCAATCAAAAAGTGTTTTCCAATAATTTGATCAGTCTACGCTTTGGGCGAAAGCGGCGAATGCTGGGGCCAACACTGAGGTACTGAGATTTTAGAACTTGACCTGAGATGACCTTGGTATGTGACTTTTGACCTCATTATTATATGAAGATTCCCATATTACATCTTTAAACTATGTTTGGTTCAATTGGACTTCAACTTTACAAATGAGACCAAAAACTCCAAAACTTAACATACAGACCACCCCCCCCCCCCCCCCCCCCCCCACCACCACTACCACCCCTCCTGTGGTCAAAATAACAGGGGTTTTTTTACGGGAGGTATTTTTTTCAAAAAGTAGCTCCCGGTTCACAGGGGATTTTGTTGAGAACTTGGAGCTATTTTTAGTCTACCGGGATCGTCAGGAGCTAATTTTCATCAAGTCAAATAAGGCATGCATTTTTGGTTCGGTAGACAATGGTAGTATAGTTTTCCCCTGCCATGATTGATCACGCATGATCATACAATGATACTAGCGCCAGAAAGTAACTTTCCCTTTGCATTCATTGTGCATGTTTCATGGCCTAGAAAATTGATTGAGAAGTGCACTTGCCTTTTGGAAGGGACTAGGGGAAATCCCACAATCATGATATCAGCGGCAGTACACAGACACAGCGAATAATAAGGATTGGTTTCCGATGATAAAAATTTGTATTTTTGTGCTAACACTTTCAAACAACATACTCTACTCAGATTTTAAACAAAAAATCCAGCATGGCAGCATTGTCAGATCGTAATTTGATGTTTTGGGTAACTTCCCGATCATCAACCTGGCGCTGGTTTGGGCAAAATATCAGCGCTCTGTCATTTATTTTTCAGCATTAAAACTCACCTAAATTTCTACAAAAGCCTTTTACATAATTTATTTTGTGTAAAGAGTCAAATGAACACTCCCCATGATCAGCAATTGAATGGCAGTCAGCTTAATTCAAAATATGAAAAAAGCTCTGAATAAGTCTTTTATTTTAATTTTGATTTACTTTTTTTGTACAAACTATTACATGGGAGGGTTTCTATGAAAATGAACTTTTTCAAAACGTACTGATTTCTGGTGATGCCAGAGTATGAAAGGCATCTTTGGCTAAAATGACATGGATCAATTCCATTAAGGGGGTTAACCCTTTTTACATGAAGTTTATCAAGCGCTGTAACTTTTTAACTATTAATGTGAAGTATATAAAAGTATACATTATTGGAAAGTAAATGAGTCTAATAATATAATTCGTTTTTGCTATCAAATTTCACTACAAATTCAGATTTTTTTAAATTTGGTTAAAAAAAAAAAATCACTTTTTGAATCAAACATTTTATGACAACGTAACCAAATCAGTTTTTGGTAAAAAATGCTGAAATTGCACCAAAATCTTCTAAAGACACTTCTCTAGGAACTCATTTTATTTTTTCATAAAAATGTTTAGTTTTTAAAATTTTGACCAAAAGTTTTTTTTTTTTAAATACCCTACAAAATTCGTTCCAAGAGAAGTGTCTTTAGATGATTTTGGTGCAATTTCGGCATTTTTTACCAAAAAATTAGATTCTCTGACTCATTTCTTTTCCAAAAATGTAAACTTTTATATACATCACATTAATAGTTCAAAAGTTACAGCGCTTTATATACTTCATGTAAAAAGGTTAACACCCCCTTAACCCTAAGGGACGCACCATTAGATTTTCAGGGGAGGGGGTAGGAAGTTTTTGGAAGAAAAAAAATTCACCCTCTGTGCGGGCAAAAAATCCCCCCCCTGATGAGTAAAAAAAAAAAAAAAAATTCTACCCCCACCCAATTCAATATGAATGGAAAAAAAAATTCACCCCTTACGGCGGCCAAAAAAAAAAAATCACCCCCGAACCCAACTTCCTACCCCCCCTGAAAATCAAATGGTGCGTCCCTAACAGCCCCGTTTCCCATGAAATCCCATTTCCCAGCCTGTCGGTTCCACCTGGCGCTGAGGTTTTTGAGTGAAATAATGGCCCCGGGCTACATAGCTTCCCCTGTGGCTCAGTTGGTAGAGCGTTCGACTGTCAACCGAGAGGTCGTGGGTTCAAACCCCGGGGCGTGGCACCTCTTGTTGTGTGTGCTTTTTTTGCTTGAAAAAAAATTCGTTGGAAAATCCACCGGGAGTGTTAGGGTTAAGGAACAATTTTTTTTCTTCTTTTTAATTTTCACTTTTTTTCTCTAATTTTACCTTGATTAACCCTAACAGCCCCGTATCCCATGAAATCCCATTTCCCAGCCTGTCGGTTCCACCTGGCGCTGAGGTTTTTGGGTGAAATAATGGCCCCGGGCTACATAGCTGGGCGAGTACACTCGCCCAGCATAGCTTCCCCCGTGGCTCAGTTGGTAGAGCGTTCGACTGTCAACCGAGAGGTCGTGGGTTCAAACCCCGGGGCGTGGCACCTCTTGTTGTGTGTGCTTTTTTTGCTTGAAAAATCCACCGGGATTGTTAGGGTTAAAGCCATTAGATGGTAATGAGGTGTTTCGCTTTAAATAAAGCATGTGGCTGATGCAAAAATCATGCCATAGATTTGTGAAGAGTAAGCGACAATGTGTTTAAACATAGCATTCATGATGGTTCCCTGCACTTAAAGGGCATTGAGAGATATGTACAGGAGTGCTCCCTCAATTTTCCTAAAAATCAGGTTTTTTGCACTTATGCACTTATCAATTGTAAGCCCGGCCCCTGGGGACCCGGGGCATGGCTGGGACCATGCGGGGACCGTACACGAGTGTACACAAAATGATGCCCGGCTATGCGGGAGAGTGTACACGGACGTACAAACTGTGCCCCCGCTAGCCGGGGCGTGTAGCGGGGACGTACGCTAAGGTACACAAATGTACACCCCAGGCGCTTGCTATAAATAAGCTAGAGATGCGATGCGCTTGACGGAATAAGCCTAATAACACATAGGGAACACATAGAAATGCATTCCGTTATGGTTGCAGAAAGAAATAAGTGACCGTGGGTACAAAAAATGGTGCCCGGCCCTGCGGGGACCGTACACGATTGTAGCCGGGACGTCACATGGGCAATTTGTATGTCCTGGCCCTAATCCCCGGGTCCCCTGGGGCCGGGATGCAATTGATAAGTGCATTACATATTACTTGGGCATATTTATTTATTTATTAAAACAATTGGCTAACAGCCAGGACAAACCCAATAGTGACATAAGCACTAAATTAAAGGGATGCCCAAAACATCAAACAAACAAAGAAACATAGACTCACAAAAATAATAAGCAATACAACCCCCCCCCCCCCCCCCCCCCCTCCCACCCGCCCACATGAAACACAGAGACACCAGGCTATTCATAGAGTTGGAGGCGGAGAGCAGTTTTAAAAGCAGACAGAGAGGCACAGTTTACTATGTCCTCAGGAAGGTTGTTCCATAATGTGGGAGCATAAGGGTAAAAAGACCTTTTGTGAAAGAGTTAGCCTGCAAAAAGGTGGGTGGATCGAGAGAAAGGCTATTTAGATTACGGAGAGTTGGCCGAGGATGAGGCTTGAAAGGATTGGGATATGTGCAGAGGTGGTTAATAATCTTGAAAAGATGACACAGATCAGCAATATCACGTCGCTTGGATAATCTAGGGAGATCGGCTTTGAGGAGGAGGTTTTCATGGGAGAGCTTCCATGATTGAAGAATGACTCTACAAACAAACCTGAGAGTGGATTCAAGCCTATTGGTAAGGGTGATATTTAGTGGGCTGCCAGGCAGTGAGGTTACATTTACTCTAGAATGGCGACTCGCCCTTTTCGAATGAAGCCACGCGTCTGCTGCATTTTCAACCATTCTCTTTGTATTTGGGTGAAAAGTGTGTGCCGCCGTTTACCGACGCGTAATTAAGCGTAGTGTGTGGTGTCGTAGTAGATCAAGCTATCTGTCCGGCCCGTGAGTGATACAAGGGAGAACGGCACGGGCTTGGGCTGGGGGAACCGTATTAAGCATTTTCTATGATGGGCAAAAGGTTAAAGAACTCCTTCTTAGTTCCCTCTCCATAACAGCGTTCGTTATCCATGGTTATCTTCCTTCGTGCTCCTATTAAAAAACTCTTGCCGTCTCTATTTTATTCGTAAATACGCATCGTAATGAAAGACTCCCAACTAAAGGAAATAATTAATCGAAATTAATTATAGGGCAGGCTATGTATGCCCTATGGGATTGTGCCCCCTAATGATTTTCGGGGGAAACAAAAGGGGGAAGGAAAGGGAGGAAAAGAAATGGAAAGTTAAGGGGAAAGAAACGAGGAAATGAAAGAAAGGGGAAAGAAAGGAAGACTAATTGAAAAGAAAGAACAAATTAATGTTTTGGAAGATTTGTAATTGTAAACCAGATATGTGTTTAATACAGGAAAATGTACTGGTTTATCCGGGATTTATAAATGATAAAAATCACAGCTCCAAGGGAGCTTCGCTACCTTGAACCCCCACCAGGGCTATGCCCAGTGGCGTGCGCAAGGGGGGGGGGGGGGGGGGGGGGGGGGGGGCCAGGGGGCCTAGGCCCCCCCACCCCCCAGTGATGAAAATAGTCGGGGGAAACTTACTGTTAGTCGGGGAAACTTACTGCCAGTCGGGGGCTTGGCCGTGTGGGCAGGGGGTTTAATCCAAATATACAAGTAGTCGGCAAATTTGTACATGTAGTTGACAGATTTATGCACCAAATTGGTAAAAACACTAATAATTGTCCATTAGTTGTATTGACTGTGCTGTCTTTTTGACTGTGCGATTTTGTGACTCTGTGCGATTTTGTGACTGTGCGATTTTTATTTTGGCTGTGCGAAATTTTTTGAACCTATCTCCCCCCCCCCCCCCCCCCCCCCCCCCCCCCCCACTTACGTGAAATTCACGAGGTGACTGCAAAAAAAATTGGGGCTACCTTTACTATTTTGTTCGGTACATCGGGGGAATTGAGAAGAATCTGAGTCGGGGGAATTTCATTTATGGGCCAGTGTGCCCCCCGACTCACAATATCCTGCGCACGCCACTGGCTATGCCCCCTCCCGCCAATTCACCCTACATCCCTATATTATAAAGGCCTCTACGAACGGTTTAACAATTTTATAACGCAAAAATCAAAATCGTCATTTAAGAAAGAACAGTTCGAATCTAGGCAGTTCTCCATAGGCCTATAAGTCATCATGGTCATATACATGTAGGCCTACATGGTATTTAAACACTTCGGGCGTTTTACTTATTGAATTTAGGATACGAGGACCTGTAATGACACTTTACAGTGTCCAGTCTGAAGAAGAAGAAAAACAATAACAACAACCACAATGGTAAACATACAAACAAACAAACAAGCATTCTACCCAACAAACAAACAAACAAGCACATCTACCTAGCAAATAAACACCCCAACAAACAATCAAATAACAAACAAACCCCTAAACCCACAACAACAACAACAACAAACAACAATGCCCCCCCCCCCCCACCCCAAATGTGAAAGTAAACGTGCTTGGTTAATTTAATGATTACTATCTTCAGTAGAAAGCATGTGTAACAATGGCACCATTAGCTAATTGGAATGTTTACATCACTTCAAGATTGCTATCTTCAGTAGATAGCAAACAAATTGATTTTATTCTTGTACATAAATAGCAGATGTAAACAATAGCCCAACAGACATTATTAACAGGGTTAATGCACTGAGCGATAAGAAATCAAACTGGTATTAAACTATCTATACAAAGAGCTCAGATGGACCAATTATTTGGTCCACTGTAGCTCAGAGAACATTCATATTACAAGGACACAAATGGGCAGGGTTAAAAATGCCAATGTGAGGGAAATAAGAATAAGATCGACCCAAACATATTATAGATAACAACATATAGATAAAATAAAAAATTAATATCTTGACGGACATAAAGAGAACCTAAACAACGACATCGTGAACTAAGTCTACCAGAATATAGTAATATTGTTTCTTTAGAAAACAGGAAAAATAACTATCGCAGTGGTATCCATAGCAAACAAAATGGACATTGTAAACTATTGTAATAGGCATTATAATAATTGAAATATTGTGGACAAATCAACCCATGCATATGCCAAAGTTAAAGTTGAATTGGTCGTTCCGGTCAGTGCAGACACACTCCAAGTCATTAATTACCCATACCTTAGAATTAAACTCGTTATCATCTCGCAAATCCATTGGAAATCTCAGTAAAAAGTATAATCTAGCTTTAGCAAAAATAAAAGTCCGCACGTCAGGGTTAGCGCTAATTGGCGTTTTGGCGCGCACAGCGCCGTTTTCTCCGAGTGCGCGCCATAAATAATATTTTCCCATCAGTTCGGGAGCGCGGCGCGCGCCAGAAATTTAGCACTGCTCTCAGGCCATATCGGCGACTTCTTACGTTATAACATTTTGTCTGCATTAGTAAAACGTGTACATCAACGCAGCTATGGGCTGTCTTTAGTCACTGGCAAAAATGAGGCAGAAAGGCCGCCTAGGCCGCCGGGAATTGGTAGTTGTTTACGGTGGCTTTTTGAATGCCTAAAATATGACCATGACGACCGCTCCACTTCGTAAATCATGGAATTTTGCGCGTTTTTTTCTTAAAGAATTTTCAAGAACTCCTGTTTATTGGATTGAGCTCCCACTTTTAAAATTCAGGGGGGGGGGGTTCAGGAGCTTTGAGAACTCCCGGTTTTTAAAGTTACTGCTAACCCTGCGCACGGCTGTTGAATTCTGCCACACTGATTAACACGCATGCAGCGGCGCAGGGCTGGCAATACACGAGCGTACACATTTACCTTTACGCGATGCAGGGAGACGCTGTATATTTTATTCTCATTCTTATTTAGTTTATTGGTTATTTTGATCTTTTATCATAAAATAACGCAGTTTGTTAGATTTATTTTAATCAAACAACAACAAATTTCCCCCTTTATAAAATCGGCGAATTCAGCGAGCTGTTTACCAACTTCCTGCTTCGAATTATTCGTGTTTTTTAGCACATGCGCACATGACAACGCTGCGTTATACGCACAACGCATACCGCCGGCGACTTTGTGCAGGGCACGCTAACGCGATGATCATACGCACTGAAGGTATTATTATTTGAATGAATTAAGCCCGCCCCAAACTATACACCATGGTCTCATAATATATAGCGCGTATCGGCTGAAAATCAGCCCAAACCAATCAAATTGCCTGCTGACATCCAAAACCACACCCACTATATAAGAATTCTTTTTCTTAAATTCTATGTAGAATTAAATTGATTCAATTTCAGAGATGTGTTTGATTTGATCATCATTGACACTTTAGAACTTGAAAATTTAAGATATCAACATAGAACCATTTGTACTTACCTCGCTTTCAGCACTGCATCTTCGTTATCTCCATAATTTGATCTATAGATGTCGTTCGCCACAGGGTCATTAGTTCGCCATGGTTTGTGCTCCAAGGGCTTGGGGGGTTTGGTTTTTATTTTGGTGAAGCTTTTCTGGTTGATGCTGGACTGTTTGTCTGGTGTTTTGCTGTCCACTCGTCCAGGGTTCTGGCCATTGGTTTGATGTTGTGATTTGGGTTTCTAGGTTGTATAGACGGAGGAGGAGCAAGATAAAGCAATAGAACTATGGTTGCCTTGGAATGGTGAAAATACTTGAATAAAGAATAAGGTGACAGAAAAAAAAACCATGTTTTACGGTCAAATGGACCTCTCAGTAGGGTCGGTCTGTCAGGTTTTTTCCCCCAATTGCAAAAAATTTCAATTAAAAATTAAATGTGTAAAAAAAAAAAAATGGACAAAAAATGGGTCGGTCTAGCCCATTGCCAGGGTGGGGTGTTTTATATTGTTGCCTATAAAGACACAATTCATGAATTTTGTTTAATAACGTAAATAAGAGTTTGTCTCATTATGTGAATAACTTGTAGTTCGCATCATTGAAGATAATCGCATACAAAGTGACTGGAGCCCTACTGAAAGGGATGCATGTACATTTTCTTGGTTTTCTAAAATTTATTTATTTTCAAAAATTATTGTACTTTGAGCACTCATTCTTTTTTGACGTACACCATGGTGTCTTCACAATTGACTTGTGGTCAAAAATCGAGTAAGACTATTTTTATGAGGTGAAATCTTTCTTTATTAAATTTTGAGGAAAATGGAATGGGGTCTTAAAACTAAAGCAGGCTGAAAAGAATGGTTGGTAATATCAGAGGCCTGTATTTATACAAATACATACCTACCACCCACCCCACCCCGGGCCCACTTTGGTTTATAGCGCTAATGTAAGTGTCCACCATGCCCCCCCCCCCCAACAAAAATCTTTGGAAAAGGTGCACTTACCAATGCGCACAAGAAAACTGAACTGAACAAGGCTCAGGACTAACTTAACTTACCTGTGTCGGTAGATAGTGCAGACTGCGTACATTTTCCAGGTAATGCCTTTTCCATACCCCCGTTTCGAATAAGCTAGGGGTAAATGAAAGATACCAGCCCAATTTCAAGGCTTTAGGCATCCAGAGTTGATCTAACTCGGTCAAATACTTCCAATACCAGCACACCTGTTAAGAAACAAGATAAAAGACTAGTAGTAAGGTTGTTGTACTACAATTGGCTCATTCCTCATTTCACCCTACTGAATATACCCTATGGACCCACGTCACATGAGGTTGAGCTCGCGTAAAGTACGCCTGCTCAACCTCACCCCAAAACGGTCCCATGGTTCTCCGTTGTGCGCACTACGTCATCTCGACCTCAAGGCTCTGATTGGTTGGTGTTCAAACATGAGAACTGAAAAACTCATGAGCTTTTCCACGCACCATGCGTCGGTGGTTATGGCGCAGCGGGAGCACTGCGTTGGTGGATACGGCGCAGCGTGACGATCGTTAAAAAGGCGTCAGTTTAAATTTGACCAATCAGGTGCTTTGGTGTTGTTGGTTGGCAGTGTTTTGTGAGTTCAAGCATGCGTGCGCAGCCTGATCGAAGTGCGCCCACGTATGTCGAACTGTGGCCACGAGATTATGTGCCGTAGGTCCATTCCTAAAACCCTATCCTTAACTCTAACTTAAACCCTGACTCTGATAGGCCCAGCTGCCCAACCCTTACCCTAAGGCGGCAGTCATTCGGTGTGATGAGGTGTTTGCCGAGGTAAAAATTGGCAAACAATGGCAGAAATGAGTACATGGTTATACTAATCTATGCTCAGCAGTGGCGTAGCCGGGGGGGGGGGGGGGGGGGGGGGCGGCAGGCAAGGGGACAATTATCCACTCGATATTTAAGTCTGTCGTTTCATTTAACAAGTGGAATCATGGAATTATGACGGTCAAATTACATTTGGCATTTTCTTGCATTTTGTGCATATACAGTATATGCCCCCCACCCGACAAATAATGATAGTTTGAGTTTTTTAGAAGCGTGTTTAAAGTCTAAATGTACCTCAATCATGGTAAAATTAGTGTAAAAGAGCAAATCGGGAAAGTCTTGTCAGTCGGTTCACTTTTATTCCCCCCCATATAAAATTTAGCTACGACACTGAGGCTCAAAATACATGATTTTTCATCCTGAGGAGGGAACTTGGTGGAAACTGGCAGCATTGGTTTTTAGATCAAGTTCAGTGAATTTTCAGTGGGTGTAACACTTTCTTTCCGCAAAACTGATTCTATTGAATAACTCTCTATTGTATGATATTATGACTATGAGTTGAATGCTACCAGTCACATCAAATAGGACATGTTGTCGGCTAACCAGTTTTGAAATAGAGGCCAATAATAACATGTATGACGCCTTACATTGAAAAGGATCACACAAAGCGCTTTACAAATACATTAAAAGAAAGAGTATAATATATACACAGGAATGCAGCATATATATAACTAAATAAAAGTAACAATAAAGAGTGAGGCATAAAATAAAAACACAATAAGCATTACACAAAGTTACAATGCAGTTATATGAATGCTGCAGACAATAAAATGACTAAATATTCTGGTTAAAGAGATGAGTTTCAACAGACGATTTAAAAATTGTGACCGTCTTTGAATTACGGATCTGTAAGGGAAGATTGTTCCTGAGTTTTGGTTCTGCGACTATATTTGGTGAAATATAAAGAAAAAAATAGAAAAAATATGCTTCCTCAAATAATTTTTTCTCATTTATAGTTTTTTATTATCATTTCTTTCGCTGAAAAGATCACATACATCATAAAACAATTTAAATCTACATGTGGTGGTACAAATTATATTTACCAAAGAGTACATTCATGTATGAACAATTTATATTTAGATTGAAACGTATTTTGTATATAAACAGGTAAATGTATTACAGAGACAGTGTATTTTTTTCTTTCTTATAAACATACATGCAATAACTTTGACAATTTAATTGTCTTATTTCTCAAAAAGTGATGTCCATTTATGCCACCGGATATTGAAAGCTTTATTTTTCAGGTTTGCATTAGGCCAAATTAAATTAATTGTTTGTCTCAAAGCTCCCGCGCGCGTTAGTTTATTGATGCGCATTAGAAAAACAAAAATCTGAAAAAAACCTTTTTTTAATTTAATTTAATTTTTTTTCAAAAAAAAAAAAAAAATCCCAAAATTTCACCGATTTTTCAGATTTTCATTGATCACATCATCTTAAATACAAAATTTCACTTTTACAAGGATTTCAATATTTTATATTTAAAAAAACACAAAAAACACACCGCATTCCGCATTAGTTTTACAACAGGAGAGGAGCTTTGAGACAAACAATCAATTTAATTTGGCCTTATATAGTTTTTTCGTTGACATACAAATTTATCACCTCTTTCTTTCCATAGGTAAAACTAGGTTTTTCCTTTTTTATCCTGCTTTTGTAAATATTGAAATTTAGAATTAATAAGATATTGTTAAAAACATAATCTTTGTACTGGTAATTTCCAAACAGGATCATTTCTTTTTTCAAACAAATATTTGTGTCCAGATTGCTATAATTAATCCAGTTTTGAACGTCTTTCCAGTACTTTCGATTTCGAGTAAATTCACATTCCCAAAAGAGATGAACAAAGCTTTCGTCAACTTCATTACAAAAGGTACATTTTGGATTGACCGATTTACCAATTTTAACTAAAAGGGTATGTACAAAGGATTCTGTTTAAAAGGCAAAATTGGAACCAACAGAGTTTAACTTCCCGAGTACATTTCCAGTTATACTGACAAATATTCAACCATACCTAATTTATGGTTCCATTTTTCAGTACATTTAAACTTAACCTTTAATCCAGTAATAAAATGTTATAAAATTGTTTACAACCTTTGGATTCCTTAAGAATCATACTGGTATGAAAAGCTTGAAAAGATTTGGAAGTGTGGTATTTAAACTACAAAGGAGATTTGAAAATGCTTCATGAATAGCTCTTTCATCCCATGATATTGGAGAAAATTTATTTTGATATTATATTTATTTTGAATGTCCTTAAAGGCATATTATGTGATCTTTTCCAGAGAGCGCCCTCTATTCATTTTTTTTTAGAAAGTAGATTTTCTTGCAGATTTCCATTTCCGATCATAAATTATACATACATTCCAAGTTACAGAGCAATACCTAATTACCTTAAAATCATGGTTTTAGAGTGAATTTAGAGTGAAAAATATAAACTGTCGGGATTCCGACAGTTTATTTTCACTCTAAAACCATGATTTTAAAGTAATTAAGAATCGTATCGCCCTGTAACTTGGAATGTATGCATGATTTATGATCAGAAATGTAAATATGCAAGAAAATCTGCTTTCAATTTTTTTTTCGATGTTGAGGGCGTTCCCTGGAAAGATCACATAATATACCTTTAAAGGTAGATGACCCGATCACATTTCCAATTTTCAACTTGAAGTTTTCTATTCTACATGAAAGGTCATCCTTAAAAATGTCGTGTTCCAAAGTTTGAGTTGCATAGCTCTAATGGTTCTTATTTTAGACGCACAAGATGCTGTGAACTGTACCCATTGAGTTGTACACAAACTATATCGGTGGTTACCACCATTCGCGGTAATTCGATGTTATTTCATCGATTTCTCCGTAATTATACCGATTTAGGCCGTCAAATTTCAGTATGATGATGAGAAAAATACGAGCTTTCATATGATATGAAAATCTCCGTATGTTTGAAATAATTCTGTGTTACGAAAATGTGATCGGGTCATCTACCTTTAAGTAATAGGAACTCTCCTTCTGTAGAAAGAAGATCATTAATATATTTGATACCAACTTTCTCCCAACTTTTGTTGGTGAATAGGGACATGGGGCCCCCATGCCCCTATCACCCTGTTTTACGGTACACAAACTGGCCGGGTGACATTTAAAAAACTGTTCCCATTTTTGTCCCTATTCACCCCCATGTCCCTATTCCCCCTGTTTTACGGTACACATCTATTCCCCACAACAATATTACTATTATTCCAAATACTGGAACACAAAACTTGTTCCCTATTTACAGGGTTGAGTATTGAAGCATAATCCCTCCATGCAAAGCACACTTTTCCAAAAATCATTATGACAATCATGAATAATGTGGTTCCAATATTCAGATGATGAATAATCAAAATTACATGATGGGACATTAACTTTAAATAAATTGTGAATTTTACTCTTATTTTCATACTTCAAAATTCTTCTTATCCAAGTTTGCAAAAGAATCAAACTGAACCATACCGGTCCGGTGCCTCCCTTCTCATAAGGGCGAGCCATCTGATTTCTACTAATCCTGTCAACCTTCCCTCCCCATATAAAATGATGAAAAGTTGAATTTATCTCATTGATGACATTATTCTCTGGGGATGGTAAGGAAAGTATTAGATGGTTCAGTTTTGATAAAAGAAGTGATTTGACCACTACAATTCTACCCAATACAGTTAGGAACCTTTTTGACCAGTGGTGGATTTGTTTTGTTATAGCTTGCATGGTAGTAGTATAATTCACATCAACAATATCACTATTAGATCTGTACATAAAGTAACACCTAGGTAATTGAATAGTTTTTCACCAACCCAATTCATTTTATATTTTTTACAAAGGACTTCTTTACAATCTTTCTTTGCACCAATCCATATATAGCACTAGTTTTACCAATATTAATTTTCAAACCGGAAATATCATAAAAACCAACTTCCTCAAATCATATCTTGAGATTACCAATGCCTTGAGATTACAAATTCCGATTACCATCAAAGTATCATTTCAAAGCTTAAATTCAAAGCTTAAAATGTGCTCTTTCATGCCATTCCAATAACTAATAATAATATGTCTATTTTGACGTGATGGGTCACAATTGTCAGTGGGTGTAACGCTTTCTTTCCGCAAAACTGATTTTATTGAATAACTCTCTATTGTTTGATATCATGACTATGAGTAACTGTACCCTAACCTAAATTCTATTACCAAGGCAACCACAAGTAATCGCAAAACATCAGGTGATAATGTCTTTTTGCCAAGCATGAGCAATCAATCACATTCAATTTACAAGGGCAACTACTTTTATGTAAAAGGTTCCAGCCATGCATCAAGTCTTTGACGGAATAAAGAGCATCATTGCAAAAAAACTCTATTCTATGGTGTAATTGATGCATGCCTGGGACGGTGGGACCTAAAATACACTTTATCCCAATAAGGTAGCAAAACGGTTACACTCGCACGCAATCATGTCCATTTTGTATAAGTGCGGCAACCATTTTACTTTAATCATCATTGACATATAAGAGCACCTACAAAATGTTTTGATATGCTTGCTATGCTAACATACATGTAAAGCCAGCAAAAAAAGATTGAAAATCTGCAGGAACGCGGGATCGGCATTCCCAGAAAGAAATTATGGGTCACAGAAATAATCACAGACACAAAACATCCACAAAGTTACCAACAATATTATATTGAAATCAAATGATATAGAACTGGGAGATAACCTGTTAGAAAATCAATCTCCAGTGTCATATCAGCCATCCACATATTTTCGAAAACAAACCTCGCAATTTTACATAGCTAGTTTCAAAAGCCATATTGCCCTACAAGTTTCTTATAGATTGATAATCATAACTCTCAAAAAGGTTAAAACCAACCAAACTCTCAGTGGGTTTCTCCCATTGACCTGTGCCAAGGGGCTTTTCGTATGGATCGTTTTCAATATAATTTCATTTTTGTCCGGATATCCACGGCAAAATATGGTGATATTTGTCTGGACATCCGGTGTCATCCACAGGGGGGGTGTATGTATTATCTGGAATAGCCCAATGCCTTGCCCTTGGTTCATTCATGATGTATTGTATGAGAAATTTAATTTTTAAACAACTAAAATCGCTATCAATAACAAATCCTCGAACTTGGCCCTTTGGTAAGCCGAAAGCGGATTATGAGTAAAAACTCCATTCTTGGGAAGAATCACAGGCCAAGCACAAACAGACTTTGACCGTGATCACTGTGCGATCTGTTGGTATTTGGCATTTTGTTTGTTTGATTTTGTCATCAAGGCGTACAGCATCCCATTTTACCATTTTCATGCAATGTTTTAACGCACATACAGGTGCCCAATGCGTCTCTTTTTCCTGGCGCGCATCTGTTGCGTTGCTGAATAGTTGCAATCCGGTGCAGCCCAACCCACTAATGCAATGACACAACGCAGGGCAGTTATATGCGCGCAGGCTTGCCTTGCATTTTAATTAGTGTGAAATGTCACATGAACAAATCGCGTCAGATTTTAGATTTTGGGCCAGTGCAACTTCTAGAGTTTAGTATTCTTTGAGTAAAAACTCCATTCTTGGGAAGACTTCTTTTAGCATTCGTAACTAACACAGCTTTCCCATGGTGACGCACCTTTTGGGATGGGGCTGTGTTTCCAAATACTAAGCCGTGTACCTCCTGGCCTTTGGTTGATTAGAAATACATTGTTGTTAGACTGTTGGTGTAAAAAAGTGTAGTCAGGCTGATACTAATAAGACCTTACTTCATGGCAGGGCAAGGCTGGTTTTCATGTCACTCTTTTGGTAACCATAAACTTTGAATATCATAATATATTGTTTATGTGTTGAAGTACGGCACTAGTACTCTAGGTTTTAATTGGCATACTTTTTCTGAAATGCCATAATTCTAGCAATATAAATGCGCAATCATTTTAGAAATCTATCACAGTCTGTATGCATAATCATGGTTTAAACCCAGAAGTGAGAGCAGGACCAATCACCTCATGCGCAGACATGCGCACAACCTGTTTTGTAGGTTCTGCTTGGGTTGGTTTGAGAACAATGCCGTGCAATGCCGTGCAAGACCTGGGATCTATGCCAATAATCTATAAACAATAATGATTGGATGAAAGTCACTGATGGGAGTGACTACTACATGACATATGGCTCATATACCATTGAGGCGAGTCATATGACTGGGATCTATGCCAATAATCTATAACAATAATGATTGGTTGAAAGTCACTGATGGGAGTGACTACTACATGACATATGGCTCATATACCATTGAGGCGAGTCATATGACTGGGATCTATGCCAATAATCTATAACAATAATGATTGGATGAAAGTCACTGATGGGAGTGACTACTACATGACATATGGCTCATATACCATTGAGGCGAGTCATATGACTGGGATCTATGCCAATAATCTATAACAATAATGATTGGATGAAAGTCACTGATGGGAGTGACTACTACATGACATATGGCTCATATACCATTGAGGAGAGTCATATGACTGGGATCTATGCCAATAATTTATAACCATAATGATTGGATGAAAGTCACTGATGGGAGTGACTACTACATGACATATGGCTCATATACCATTGAGGCGAGTCATATGACTGGGATCTATGCCAATAATTTATAACAATAATGATTGGTTGAAAGTCACTGATGGGAGTGACTACTACATGACATATGGCTCATATACCATTGAGGAGAGTCATATGACTGGGATCTATGCCAATAATCTATAACAATAATGATTGGTTGAAAGTCACTGATGGGAGTGACTACTACATGACATATGGCTCATATACCATTGAGGAGAGTCATATGACTGGGATCTATGCCAATAATCTATAACAATAATGATTGGTTGAAAGTCACTGATGGGAGTGACTATACTACATGACATATGGCTCATATACCATTGAGGAGAGTCATATGACTGGGATCTATGCCAATAATTTATAACAATAATGATTGGATGAAAGCATAAACAATAGCCTTCTATTGTTTATGATGAAAGTCACTGATGGGAGTGACTACATGACATATTGGCGCAATAGTGTTACAGATAATGCATGTGAAACCAACCTTTGCAATGAAATGCCAGACTTTCATTCAGCATTCCCATCCCATATTCTACTTGAGCGACTTAATTCATTCAATGGTGCCAGTTATGCTATGCACATTGTAATATGGTGGGGAAAAGAACTTGTCAAAAGGCCAAACAAAATTAAAAAAACTACATTGTATGTCTCAGCACCTTTTGGCTAAAAAGCAATGTGTTGTGGTTCTTTTTTTCTTTTTACAAAAATGAGCTTTATACTATGCGATTTTATTTATTTTTACATAAGATACTTATGTGAATTTTTCAAATACATGTATGAACTTGACGTACGACTGTGGCCTTTCCATGTATATGTACCTACGAACAGCTGTGTAAAATACTAGCATTTTGGGTGACGAGTTTTGCAATACTTCGCGGATTCCAAATTCCACATTTATAATAAAAGTTGCCGAGTATCGCCAAAACAATCTAGTTAAAAAGAAAAATAACAAAAAATGTATTCCCGTGCATAATGCTACGTGCTAAATCTCATTTTAAAAGCAAGCAGCGCAGGGTCGCTTACAAAGAGACAATTTTTTTATATTTATTTGGCTTTAAGTGTACTGAAGGCTTATAAATAAGCTGAAGTGGTGTTAAAGGCGAACTGTCGTCACTCTGGGTTATCTAGCCACATCCAGTTCTCTTGGGTTCATATCATTGACTACAGAGGGCGACATTGTTTTGAACATTTGGTAGCCAAAAACTCCATGTTTACCTCTTTTAAATCCAGCGAAAAAGGAAGAAACGGGCTGGGATGTATTCACAGATATCTAACTAACCACACACACTAGCAACTGGACAACATGAAAATGAAGCAGATTTAAGCTAAAATGGTTTAAAATTTGCATGACTTGACCAGGTTATTTTTAGCAATATAAGGCAAACTACTTTGGGTTATAACTTTGTGATTATTCAGCCTGCAGACATGGTTGAACCATCATTTTTTTATTTATTGCAAAGTACTTTGTTTCCATGTATTCCATTTTCAAAGAGATATTTTTATTTTCAAAATTTTATGATCATGCTTATCTTAGGGTTTGACAAGGTTAATACAATTTTCCAAGTGAACAGGTGTATGACCTACAGTGTATTGTCTGTGGCGAACTGCCAAAGTGATAGTCCAGCTTTAAATAACCAATTCAATCATTTATTATTGTATCCAACCCTCTTTGTTGTAACTGATAGATTTATAGTTTATCAATTCATTAATCAAAATGGCATATCTTTGCTGACTGGGTGTCACTACTTTTTGCAACCTATAATCCTAGCTAGCAATTAATCATTTTTATAGATATATAGACAGGGCATAGAAAAATATTGTCTTAAAGGGACACTAAGAGATGTGTTGGTTTGGAGGCTGCGCCCTCAATTATGATAAAAACTGGGATTAGTATATTTTTATAATTGTATTACATGTATGAACTTACACCTATAAGTAAGATAAGCCCCAGAGGTTCCCGCGATCACGGTTTTCTCGGCGTGAATCTCGGGTTTTACCATTTGCCTCGGTTTTCTAAAAGTATGCCGAGATTTCGCGGAATTGTTGGTTTTTTCCTCAACAAAACAAAATTTCAAATTTCTACACAAAAATCGACCGTAATTAGTCCAAGAAAATCTTGAAATGTCATGTTAAATTTCGATCTATCGTACCAATCATACCAATGCAAACTTGGTTGGGAAAATCCCCCCGGAAAATACCTTTTATATGTAAACAATGTCTGGTTCCCGTATGTTACTTTCCCCATGTTACGCCGCACCGTAAAATTTGTATCATCAAATTCATTGAATTGAGATCGCACATGTTCTGACGTAATGCATCCCATAATGATTAATGATGCGGGATCATGCCGCCTAGGTTGCTGGAAACGGGTTTTTATAAAGAATTGACTAAGACTCTGCCGCCCTCTACATTTTGCTATCAATTTAACGCACAGTATTTCTTGGTTTTGGTTGCAAATCCCGTGAATCGCGGTTTTAGTAATCTCGCCTCGCGGTTTTTGACTAAAAAAATCGCGGGATCCTCCGGGGCTTACCTATAAGGATTAAGAAAAATCAGCCCTCTTTGTACAAGAAAATGTCGATTCAAAAATGCTCGTACAGTCGCAACGAGCATTTTACGTCCGACAGTATCCCCCTGCAGTACGTGTAATACATATAATTCCTGAACAACGAATCCGCAATTCCTGAAAAACGAATCACGCTTTGAATGGCGCACACGCAATGCAATTGGACACTTTCAATGCACTCCGCGTATTTTAGTTTCTTGCTTTTTGATTGGTTCAACACAACTATGAGTGTATGAATGTAAATTATAACGTGAGCAACAACCAATTCTGCTTTCTCATAACTCACCTGCGAGCACCTGCACAGACTGCGAGGGTCAAGATACGAGACTATATAAAGTGAAAGCGCCCTCGGTATTTCCCGAGTGAAATCCTTGCTCTCCACAGGCAGCCTCATCTTGGCTAGACGGTCCACCAGCTGTAGCTGGCCGATATTGCACTTCTCCAGCACATCTGTGAGGATCTTCTTCCGCTGTGAATCGGTCCACTTGTCATACTGCAATGGCATGTTATGTTTTCGATTATAATTAGACACACACAAAAATGTGGCATGCGGTCACCCCAGGAAGGGGCTGTCGGTAAGGTGATTTTGTTTGTTTTGGGAGAGGGGGTCAAAAATGTCTTGACAAATTTTCAAAATTTTCATAGATTTTCTAAAGAAATACATCTGGGTTGGTCAGACCCATGAAACAGGTTTTCCCCCTTGGCTTTTTATCAACAGATACTTTGATTAGATTTTTGAATATTTTCTTAAGTACATTTTTTGTTGGAAGTCATGGAGTAGCTCTTTAGCCAACATGCTATAATAGGCTAATTTTAGCCTGGTCGAAGCGTTTTGCCCAAGTCTGGTGTCATCAGAACCCAAGCATGTGTCCACATGATCGGTTTTAAACAAACAAACAAGAGATCGGCATTAGATCAGTAAACGATAAACATAATACAATGAACTTGCCAATCATCAGAATAAGGCAACAAAAAGTATTGTGCTGCCCTCAACTGCCAAAAATCTTGAAGTTGGGTCGGTGGGTCGATTTTCCTTTTTTGTTTTGCTGACAAACATTAGGCAAAAAAAAAAAAAAGTTGACTTGCCCTTTCAGGGCCAGAGTCTGGGTCGGACGGTCAGATTTTGTAAAAATATTTTTAAAAAAAAATTTACAGGGAGATACTACACAAAAACACGTTTTAAAGAAGATTTTTAAAATTTTTTTTTTTTAATGATTTTTAAACTAGCAGATACTACTCAAAAACACTTTTTCATCTTACTTTATTGTTGTGTGCTTCTTTTAAAATTAAAAAAAATAGCGACCCTAGATTTCCGAAAATTCGGGTCGGTCGGAAAGGGCAAGTCAATTTTTTGGGTTGGCCTTATTGAGAGACAACAAAATGTTTGTGTGCCTAATGTTGCTTCATCTTTAGATGTGTATTTGGTTTATCATGTGCAAAAATTCAACCTGCACTTAGCAGTTGTGTCTGCATCATAAAATAGTCCTAGTTATACACCTATCAGTTGTAAGACGCACTATACTATACCCTTAGTCAATTTTGTGACGCACCATTGGTTGATACTGATTGACCATGACTGTCTTAAATGACGCACCCCCGTCGTCATACATCGTTGACTGAAATGGATAATATGCGTGGTCATAAATAAATACTGAAAATGAAACTACTTTATGATTCACAGGGATCTTCCCCTATTTGGTGTTGTCAACCCTGGCCCCTCCAATATCAGCATGACACGGAGTTGTTTAATACTCAAGAGTTGTTAGAAAAAGGAGTCCTTTCCGTGCCTCATTTACTGGACAAGGGGGTTAAATACATACCCATTTCTGGATAACTTCTCTTCTTTCTTCAAAAACCTGCCAAAGATAAATCATGCATACACTATCACTGCACATTTTAAATGTAATAAATGTGAAAATCAATTTGAAGCTACTGCCTTACGAATAACCTGCAAATTATAAACATGTGTGCTTAACTTGTTTTTAAAATAATACAACTTTTAAACCCTCTGTTGGATACTTATTTTTGTTACTTATGAAAGTGAAAACTCTCACTACATGTACATGTAGCAGGTTGCAAATTATTTTTTGGGACCTTATTGTACTGACCTGAACACTGAACCCAAACTAACAAAGCACTTTAGGAAACATAACAAATTGGCTGTTTTAACCCTAACTCCGCGGCTTGTTTATCGGGGGAGGGGGAAAAAGTATGATTTTTTAACCCAAAATATCACCAAGCACCCACTGGGATTCGATCCCAGGACCAACCTCACCAAAATCTGTGCCCCTATCGCCTGAGTTAAGCTCCCAGCGCATATGCAGGCAGCGACTTCCTGCCCACATATGCCCGCGGTAGGTGACGTAAGTGAGTCGATGCAGCAACACGCACGACCATACGTGGCGATTGTTTCTGGCTGTATGATTTTGTATGGTCTAGTAGGGTAAGGGTTTAATATGCCTTGAGATCAGTGATGGAGTACTCAGAGTAGAGTCAGCTCATGACATATTAAGCACCGGGATTTCGGTTTCGGGCGATTTCAAAAAGCAAAATGTGCCACCGATTTTTATGAAATGCTTGTTTTCTTGTTCTATAACCCCCACTTACTTTTGCCCAACTTTTTTCCATTTACTTTTTCCCCTCTTATTTTTCCTTTTTTGTCTCCATTTTTGATCGCCCCCGAAATTATCATGCTTATGGCTGTGCGCGCCTCATGCAATGTACGTTAAATGTGTTTGTTCAATTATAAATTCCACTATAGTTGTACCCTACTACTACTAGGCCTGGCCCAAAACTTAAGCATGTAGGCCTAAAGCCTATGTTTCCTAAAGTGCTTTGTTAATCTGCAAAACTACAGACCCATCGCCAATTTGATGTTTGTTTTCAAAGTGCTTGAGAGAGTTGTTGCTGCTCAATTGAAGACTTATCTAGATGGACATCATCTTTTTTCTGTTGCACAGTCTGCATATCGTCGCCATCATTCCACAGAGACAGCCCTCCTACGTGTGCAAAACGACCTTCTTATGGCAATAGACAAGGGCCAGGAGGCAGTGCTCGTCCTGTTAGACTATTTGGCAGCATTCGACACCATAGACCACGGAATTATGTTTGAGAGACTGAAGAACAAGTATGGTATCGGCGGAACTGTCCTGAACTGGTTTGTGTCTTACCTAGAGAATCGCGTCCAAGCTGTTGTTGTGGATGACAAGACCTCTGATGACTTTCCTTTGCCCTGGGGAGTACCGCAGGGATCCGTGAAGGGACCATTGGATTTTGTGTTATACACCGGACCTTTAAGTGATGTGATCAGTGCTCACAAAGGCATCGAGCATATTATATATGCTGACGATACACAACTGTATTTAATCCTTAAGCCCTCTGAGCACTCTGAAGGAATCAGCAGACTTGAAGCATGTATAGCTGATGTTAGATCATGGGCCATTCATAACAAGCTCATGCTCAATGACAATAAGACTGAAATTGTGCATGTCAGTTCACAGTTCCGCAAATCATCGCCACTTCCACCTGTTAACATCGGCGGCGTCGAGATCAACCCCTCGTCTTCAGCAAAAGATCTTGGTGTTGTTATTGACAGCACTCTGCAATTGAAGCAACATGTCCGTAATATATGTCGCTCAGCATCCTTCGGCATCTACAAAATCAGTAAAATGAGAAAATACTTGGACCAGGACTCTACTGAACGTTTAGTTCACGCATTTGTAACATCACGTCTCGACTGTAATAACAGCCTTCTGTACGGCCTACCCACTGGTGATATTAAATCTCTCCAGCGGATTCAAAACTCGGCGGCTAGGCTGGTAACCAGGACTAAGCGTCATAATCACATCTCCCCCATTCTCCGTAAACTTCACTGGCTGCCAGTTGAAAAACGCATTCTTTTTAAGATTCTGTTGTTAACTTTCAAAGCCAAGCATGGACTTGCACCACAATACATCACCGAACTCATAACAGACTACACACCAGCTACATCAGTTTCGCTCAGATCATCATCACAACATCTGCTCCAACCTGGACCTAGGACTAATACACGGTACTATGGTGACAGATGTTTCACTGTAGCAGCGCCATATTTGTGGAACCGGTTGCCACCTTCACTTCGCTGCAACATGTCCTTGGCAGAATACAAATCAAAACTGAAAACTCACCTTTTTAATTCTGCCTGTTGAAATTGACTCTTGCCAGTGTTCCTCTATGCTTAGGTTGTCATATAATGTGTGTATTGCGGTGTTTTTATATAATAGTTTATTATGGTCTATACCGACATGTGTTTGCTTTTTAATGTATATTATGCTCATTTTTGGTTTTAGTTTTATCTCATTGTACTTTTATTCCTATGAGCACACTTGTATATTTTGTGTGTGCTTTTTTAAAAAATGCTTTTTATGTTTTTATTGTACAGCGCATCGAAACTTTTTGTATTATGCGCTTAACAAATGTAATTTATTATTATTTATTATTAAAAAGTAAAAGGCTAAAGTAGGCTAAATACTGAGTGATCTATATAAATAAAAGGACGAACGTAAATCTTGTCCGCGAGTGTTCTCAGAGATGCCTTGACTTTCAACTCTGATTTTTGCGTACATTGATTGAGTACATATTGCCATTAAACCATTGGACACTATTTTTTGCAAAACTATTCAATTACTATGGAAATAACCAAAAAAACAGGTCGGTTGCTATGTTTCACGTCTTCTATTCTTACCTCATGAAACTGGCCAACGCATGCGCATACCGCCGTTGGTGGAGCTGTTGCGGAGACAGGGAGGTAGCTACATGGGCGGGGTGGCATGGGAGACATGAACTTACTAAATTTAGGCAAATTGTTGATTTCTCTTGGCGTTATCCAATAGACGAAAAACGACTTTCATACAACGATCCTGGGTTGCTACGTGTAGTGGTTGTTACTACTGTAACAGCTGCTTGACGTGGCAAGTATATGTACGCAAGAGCGATGCGTGCAAGTCACGCACCATCGTTGGCGCACCATCGTTGGCCACGCAACACTCCGCCACGCGATGCCCGGCCGTCACGCGTCACACACGCGTAACAGACCTGTTTTATAGTGTGATCAGTTCCAAATTGGCGACAATTCATGTGAGGCTAATTATATTTATCAGTGTGGGCACAAATAGAATACCTTTTTTGCTTATTGCTTATTGTTTGTTAACTCCCTATAACAGCTACATTCTAGCTAAACTGGAAGTCCTCTGAAACAAGGCTATTATGGGTTACGGCTTATTGAAGGCGCAACACCAGTTTGTGTCATAATATTTGTTCCGTGTTTCCCCCTGTATAGCTTTATAATGGGCCCAGTCCGGCCCACGTCACATGAGGTTGAGCTCGCGTAAAGTACGCCTGCTCAACCTCACCCCAAAACGGTCCCGTGGTTCTCTGTTGTGCGCACTACGTCATCTCGACCTCAAGGCTCTGATTGGTTGGTGCTCAAACGTGAGAACAGAAAAACTCATGAGCTTTTCCACGCGCCATCGCGCCCCACTGCGTCGGTGGTTATAGCGCAGCGGGAGCACTGCGTTGGTGGATACGGCGCAGCGTGACGATTGTTAAAAAAGGCTTCAGTTTAAATTTGACCAATCAGGTGCTTTGGTGTTGTTGGTTGGCAGTATTTTGTGAGTTCAAGCATGCGTGCGCAGCCTGATCGAAGTGCGCCCACGTATGTCGAACTGTGGCCAGGAGATTATGTGCCGTAGGTCCATTGCTACAACCCTCCGGCCAGTTATGGGTAGGCCTACCAGACTTCTATCTAAATAAAAGGAAGAACGTAAATCTTGTCCGCGAGTGTTCTCAGAGATGCCTTGACTTTCAACTCTGATTTTTGCGTACATTGATTGAGTACATAATTATTGCCATTAAACCATCTGACACTATTTTTTGCAAAACTATTCAATTACTATGGAAATAACAAAAAAACAGGTCGGTTGCTATGTTTCACGTCTTCTAACATATTGCATGAAAACGGTGTCAACGCATGCGCATGGATACCGCCGTTGGTGGTGGTGGAGCTGTTAAGGAGACAGTGGGGTTGCTACATGGGTGGGGTGGCGTGGGCGACTTGAACTTACTAAATTTAGGCAAATTGTTGATTTCTTGGCGTTATCCAATAGACGAAAAATGGCTTTCATACAACAATCGTTGCAATGTGTGTGGTCGTTACTACAGCTGCTTGAAGTGGCAAGTAATGTACGTAAGAGCGATGCGTGCAAGTCACGCACCATCGTTGGCCACGCAACACTCCGCTACGCGATGGCCGCCACGCGACACACGTGTAACGGACCTGTGTTATAGTGTGATCAGTTCCAAATTAGCGCAAATTCATGTGAGGCGAATTATATTTATCAGTGTGGGCACAAATAGAATACCTTGCCCACCGTTTGGTGATACCTGCGTATGATGTACAAACCACACTTTCAGCGCCCTCCGCACCATTGTGTTATTATTTTGTCCCGTCCCGTTCGCTTTATTGCTATACAAACACCCCGACACCAGTTTGTGTCATTATTTGTTCCGTGTTTCCTCCTGTATAGCTTTATTGCTGCAACCCTCCGGCAGTTATGGGTTAGGCCAACCAGCAGAATGTCTTTCATAAAATGGAAATGCAGGGATAGCGACAGTATGAGTATGCGTGATAAAAAAATACATTTTGAAGGAAAAATGTAATGTTATTTGGCCAAACAATAAGCCGGGATATGGCACATAAAAGTGCTTAAGAATGGATACCATAAATCAGTGGTTCTCAACCTTTTTGCCCCACGACCCCTTTTGACATTCCTGGTCAGTACCGTGACCCCCAAAAACAAAAATTGAAAAAAGAAACCAGCCGGATATCATAAATGAAACTGCTTAGTTTGGATGTGAGCGTATAGCGAGCAGGAAATTTTGCATATTTGAACGTTTCTTTTGGGTTTTCTAAGCTTTTTTAAAGCGAAATATAGCACAGTTCCCCCAAAACCTATATTCACGAGCCCCTCATGACCCCCTGGAAAACCCCAAACGACCCCCAGGTTGAGAACCCCTGCCATAAATGATCATGATGAGAGCTCCAACCGACCATTGGCCCGCCGACTAATACAACTAAAAGGCACACTATAAAAAAACCAAGTCCCTATGCGCTTCCTAATGAATTCCCGACTGATTCACGTGTACCTGGATACAATATGCACATGGGGTAGGCCTATCTTGATAAGGGCATCTATCTGTGATGTGGATTCTAAGGGTGAATTGGATATGGGGTAAGGCCATAAAGATCTGGATTGCAGATTTGCAATTGTTATCAAATCATGAAGATCTTCCAAGTAACAGAGCCATACGATTTTTAATTACTTCAAAATCAAGGTTTGAATACGTTGAAATAAACGGCGAAGTGCAGTGTGCTCCGGTAACTTATTTTCTGAGCGGATTGTCCCCGTTTTATTGTAGTGTCGGAGGTACAAAATGTATAAAACTTAATGTTTTACATATTGGCGATGATGTTAATTGCTTATTTTGTCCAATGTTGCTAGACAATTTGCATCGATTTATAGATGGAAAAAGGACCCTACCCAAATATTACACTTAATATTTAAACTTCTGACCACCACCCGCTGGAAGGTGCCTATACAGCATCCTCCAGAGGGCTCCCCATCTCTACCCAGAATGCCTTGCATACTTCCTCTTTCGAACCCATATCTCGCCATAACGAGAATGCACCCTCGCTGTGGGGTGGGCTGGGCCCGGGAAGCAACATTGGACAAAATAAGCAATTAACATCATCGCCAATATGTAAAACATTAAGTTTTATACATATTGGCTCAGATGATGCTTATTTTGGAATCCAATGTTGCTAGACAATTTGCATCATTGGATTCCATCCAGACTGGCACCGAGTACAGGCGGAGGAGCGAGGGTAAATCTCCAATAAACAACAATACCGGAGGTCAGAAGCTTAAATACACGGCTTACCCAAAAGCCGTCTTGACAAAAAAAGAAGAAAAAAAGAAACCAGAGACCCAGAGACCCAGAGACTTAAGAAGGCGAGAAGCCCCCCTTGCACATACCTATCGGATATGTCTTGCTTATGCGGTAAGAACCGCTCTGGCAAACTTGGATGGTACGCGACTAGGTCGCGAACCAGTTCAAAAACCGACCTAGCAGGGAACAGTGTGTAAGACACCGTCCCGGAGTCGGCCTCCTGGCCCTGCCGCTACGCCACCAGGCGCTGCGGCAGGATAGGATAGAACCTGCCCCTTAAGACAGACGAAGTTGAATGAACCCTCGCGCCAGACAGTACAAGTCTATGTGGCACTGCCGATGTCCATTCACCGAGATACTGGTGTCCGGCAGTGTCCCAGCTTTATTACCGGGATACACACCGACATCATATTCCTACTTCACCTAGAATAATGAAGTATGGTCACAACATAGTGTGACTGTCTCGGTATCAACGTCGCCTGACCTGCTCAGGAGTGAGATTGAAACTCTGATCTATCGCAGGACCCGCTGGGACGGTACCCGACACGTTCGCAGGACTCAATTCCCATGTACTACCGTCGTGGTAAGAGTACCTGTGACGGGTTCCATGGGCCTATCTGTAGACATAACTGTAACTAAAGGTATGTCATGGCAGACAGGGAAAATATCCTACTACTAATGTTGGAACCTGACCCCCTGGCACATTTAGGATGCTAGTCAGTTAGCTCCGGAACCAGGACCACACGTGGTAAACCCTCAACCAGGGTGTCCATTCGGTGGCTGCGGTATATGAGGGCGATGGGACCGGGTAGGTCCCACCCGAAGTATCAACGCCTGCCCCTCCACGTAAAAACGCTGGAGGAACATCACCATGCTTCGCCGTCACTATCTGTGGCCACACCACAGGTTGGACAGCGCCGCCAGTGTTCGTGAGCTAGGTCTTACTCGCTGTTCATTGAAAACAGCGCCAGCTACTTTCCCCTAGCTGCCGAAGGAAAAAGGTCCACTCGTCGTCAAAGATAGTACTGTGAGTACCGCTGAGACGAGAGCGTCACCTAATCCTAAAGCTGCACTCATCGGTGCTGCCAGGAGAGATAGTAGTTGATTCCTGTGGCCATGTCAGAAGACACTGCCGCGGTGGAAAGTACCCAACCCTCGTGGCTGCCCCTTACCAGGGGCTACCGTAGAGGATTCATTATAGACCCTGCTCAATGCAGGCCAACACTATCGGAGGATCGCGCATACCGGTCAGTATCAGGTTAACCGGTCGCACAGATCCTACACCGTTAGCAGAAACACCATCACACTGTGTGGATACTCTGCCCCGGTGTTGCGTCTATTCAAATCCCTTGTTCAACACTTTCCTGAAACTACTGTTTTGTATTATGGAATATAATACCAATAGCCGCGTGGAAAGTGTGAAGAGAGCATGAACACGCGCGGGGACTGATTGGAATACCCGGGACTGTCAGTACCTGCAAAGCAGCGTTCGAAAACGCTGGGTGACCAATAGCAAACGTCGCTGTCATCACCTGTGGCTATACCACTGGCTAAGCGGCGCCGCCATTGTTCAGGAGCAAGGTCCTACCTGCCATACAGATAGGTATAGCCCCAGCTACCCCCAGCTGCCGCTGGAGAGTCATGCCCGCCCCCACCTACAGCAATAAGTGTACTGTGGTGGATGGAACATGACCTACCCCTGCAGCGGCACCCGAAGATGCTGCTGAGATGATAGTATGGAGTAGCTGGCCCGCGTAGCAGTGTTCGAAAACACAGCCACTTGGGTGGTATAGACCCTGCACAATGCAGACCGACATCGTCGGGGGGATCCCATGCCAGCTAGTACGGGACTAGCCAGCCTGCCAGTTAACAAAGGTAACTGGCTGTTCAGATCCATCACCCTCAGTCATTGAAACTACCACTAACTCGTGCGTAGTAACAATAGAATGAGTGTTAGTCATTGAAACTACCAACTAATGCGCAGTAACAATAGCATGAGTGTTGCCAGTTCCACCTGAAGATAAACTTGCGTTCATCCCCGTAGGATTTGAGCCGAGGCTCGCATCCGAGGTAGAGTTGACTGGTGAACCGAGCCTTCAGCACAGCTAATGCCGGCACCTAAAACTTTTACCATGTAATGGTAGGGACCGTAGCCCGTTCACACTGCCCAATCGTACACACTAGCCACCGGCTGGTAGGATGCAGTGTTGCCAGATCTACGAACAATGTCGCCAGCTCTACCTGGAGATAAGCTATTGCTCATCCCCGTCGGAAGAGATCGGGGCTCTCTTCCACAGTAGAACTAGCGTGTGTGTTATAGACTGCCGTAACGGTAACCGATACGTATTCTGGGCCTGTCCACGGCGTTCATGAACGCTGCGTGAGTGGGTAAGCGTGCAGCACAGGCTGCTCAGCATTACCGCTGCCCTCGGGCAGGGTCCCGCTCGCTGTGCCATAAGGCATGGCACTAGCCACCGCCCCCTCTTCACGAGAGAGGAGTGTTCGCTGTCACCTGCGGTACAGGTTCGTACCGCTGTGACGGCGTGACCTACCCCCCCAACGGCACCCAAAGATGCCGCCGAGGAAGCAGTGTAGCTAGCCCGCGTAGCTGCGTCCAAAGACACTGCTAATGCGTGAGCGAATTCCCCCTCTGATGCTACCCCGACATGGGCTGTAGCTAGAGAGGGTGGACCCTGAGTAAGACAAGCCTATGTAGTCGGTAAATCCCGCGTGACCAGCTAGTGCAAGAATAGCGGCGAGACACCATGCGGTGTTCGCGGGCGACCAAGGCGGGCAAGTTCCCTGAGGCAACCCATAGGGGATAGCTACCGCTACCCGGGGGCCTTGAGACATGCCTGACCACTGTTGATTGGGAACCTGAGCGAACATCTGCCCGGGTCACCCGCTCATTTGCGGAAGCATATTCTGAGATGGTAACGGAGCCTGAAATTGAGCCTGTCCAGGGGCGTTCATGAACGCCGTGTGAATGGGTAACGGCGCAGCCTGTACTACCGGCTGCTGCACATTACCACTGAACACTGGTATAACCCCGCTCGCTGAGCCGTACGGCCCGGCGCTAGCTACTGACACCCCTGTTACGAGAGAGGGATGTCCGCCACCACCTGTGGTACAGGTTCGTACCGCTGTGGTGGCATGACCTACCCCCTCAACGGCACCCAAAGATGCCGCTGAAGAAGCAGTGTAGCTAACCCGCTCAGCCGTGCCCAAAGACACTGCTGTAGCGTGAGCGGATCTCCCTCTTGCGAGGGTGGACCCTAGTGTTAGACAGGCCGACATAGCCGGCAAATCCTGCGTGCCAGCTAGTGCAGAACTAACTGGCGTGCTAACCAACAAAACGTTGGTCCGCAGCGCAAGACCGTCACCCTCAGCCACTGGTACCAGCATCAAGTGCCTGGTAGCATCGGAATGGGTGGTGTCAGTCCCGCCTGGCAACAAGCTTGCGCTCGTCACCGTGGTAGGTCCGACTGGTACGTGTCCAGGTTTCCCCGGTCTCGTACCGCCTAGGTGGAGCGGTCTTCCAGCACAGCCAGAACCGCCACCCGAGCCTTCAGCCACATTACTGGCTGGGGCCGGAGCCCCGCCACCCTCAGCCTCTGGTACCAGCATCAAGTGCCTGGTAGCATCGGAATGGGTGGTGTCAGTCCCGCCTGGCAACAAGCTTGCGCTCGTCACCGTGGTAGGTCCGACTGGTACGTGTCCAGGTTTCCCCGGTCTCGTACCGCCTAGGTGGAGCGGTCTTCCAGCACAGCCAGAACCGCCACCCGAGCCTTCAGCCACATTACTGGCTGGGGCCGGAGCCCCGCCACCCTCAGCCTCTGGTACCAGCATCAAGTGCCTGGTAGCATCGGAATGGGTGGTGTCAGTCCCGCCTGGCAACAAGCTTACGCTCGTCACCGTGGTAGGTCCGACTGGTACGTGTCCAGGTTTCCCCAGTCTCGTACCGCCTAGTTGGAGCGGTCTTCCAGCACAGCCAGAACCGCCACCCGAGCCTTCAACCACATTACTGGCTGGGGCCGGAGCCCCGCTGGTACCCATGTGTACGGAGTCGCCACCACCACGTGGTGTTGAGTCTATACGGGCACCCTTTCCTACCATACCACTCACCTCACTAGACGGTGGCTGTACACTCAGCCCTGTCTTCTCCTGCAGGTGAATAAGCGCCGCTTGTCCCGCTTCAATCGCCTCCCAGTGCTGCGTCAAGAAACCACTGCACATCTGGTACGGATTGATTCTACCGCACTGGCGGTGGCGGAAACACCAGGGATGTAAATCCCATGCCATGTTCAGTACGCCACAGAACACTGGCGGCTCTTACTCATGTTTTCTGCGGGACTTACAGGCCCGAGCAGCTGATACAGCTACTAGTAAATATGGTAGAAAACACGGCCTTATGATATAATAACCACACGGACACGATAATAATTATATATATATGATAGCTCTTTATGAGCGGTGATAATATCTCGATAATACACGCATATATACACAACGATATAAGATACCTACATGATAGGCCTATAACACAGAAGTCCCACTGGGACTATCCCTACCCTCTGACTGGGCGGCGAAGCTGTGTTAGATGATATACCTAAGGGAGACCTATATAAGATACATATATGATAGGCCTATAACACTGAAGTCCCACTGGGACTAGCCTTACCCTCTAACTGAGCGGCGAAGCTGTGTTAGATAATACCCAAAGGAGACCTATAAAAGTATGATTACACTCAAGAAATACGCAGAGACCCAAGTCAAATAAATAGTGTTAAAACACTATTGCCGGCATAACGACGAACGATACTAATCTAAACTAAGATATGTATTTTAACGTCGCTAAATCAAGAAAAGGCCAAGAACTTCTTACCTTCCACCTGGCATAACTTAGTTCGCTGGTCAATCAGCGAGAACCGGGACCAGCAGCGGACGAACAACACCCACGGTAGTACGTCTATTGCACGCTGGAAACGCTTCCCCCCAATTGTTATGAAAAACCCGAGTGATTTGAATAACCAGATAAATATAAATATAGGGACTTAGACAGCAGGGGAGACCTAAAGTCACACCCGATATCAAGACTTACAACTCCTTCACTGTATCACCTGTATAAGGAAGAAAGGGTCAAAGTCAGGACCTATATCATGTTATCCTGTATGGAGCTATGAACGTCATAATGAAGCCCAACGTCATATACCTGACAAGGCGTCAAGGCTATCTCTGACATAAACCTTACGTCAGAACTGACGGAAGCACCAGGGATGTGGATCCCATGCCATGTTTAGTACGCCACATGACGCCATTGAACACTGGCGGCTCTTACTCATGATTACTGCGGGACTTACAGGCCCGAGCAGTACAACAAGATATGGTAGAACACACGGTCCTATATGAAAATCACACGGACACGGTAATATATAATGTATATATATGACAGCTCTATACGAGCGTAGCTCTTTATGAGCGGTGGCTATGAATAATACACGCAAATATATATACAATGATATAATAAAATACCTATACGATAGGCCTATAACACTGCCGTACCCTCGACTGAGCGGCGAGGCTGTGTTAGACAAAATACCTAAGGTACTTGGTACTTGGTACTTGGTAGGTTGGTTCTCCGAAACACTCGTCTGAGTTTTAACTGGAGGTGCGGATAGGGTGGACTAAATTGTAGATGGGGGGGGGATGACAGGGCAGTTTTGAATTGGGCAGGGTCAGTGTGGATGACAGTCTCTGGTTGAAGCTGGTTCCAGTCACGTACTGTTCTCATGAAGTAGGAGTTTGCGAATGTGTCTGTTCTTGCGTGGGTTTGTTGGAATTGGTTGTTGTGTCCTTTTCTAGCTCTGGTTGGTTTAGGTTGGGTGTAGTTTTGGTAATTTATGTCCAGTTTGCCGTTTATCATCTTGTGGAGACAAGTGAGACGATGTTGTTTGCGCCTATCTTGCAATGATGGCCAGCCCAGTGAGGTGAGGATATTACTGATGCTAGTGTCTTTACCATAGGTGTTTGTCACAAACCTTGCAGCGCGTTTTTGGACTCTTTCAATCGATTTTATGTTTTTACCAGTGTGGGGATCCCAGGCCGCCGTTGCGTAGTCCAGGTGTGGTCTGACTAACGTTTGATATAGTTTCTCCTTCACATCAGGCTTAGCGTGGTAGAAATTTAGACCTATATAAGATACCTAAGGGAGACCTATATAAGATACCTATATGATAGGTCTTGCTAGATAATACCCAAAGGAGACCTAAAGTAGGACTACACTCAAGAAATACGGAGAGATCTAAGTCAAATAAATAGTGAAGGAACACTATAGCCGGCAGAACGACGAGCGATACTAATCTAAACTAAGATATGTATATTAACGTCGCTAAATTTAGAAAAGGCTAAGACTTCTTACCTTCTTTCCACCTGGCACAACTTAGCTCGCTGGACAATCAGCGAGAAACCGGGACCAGCAGCGGACGAACCCTGAGGTACCACCTGAGCACTCCCACGGCGGAACGTCTATTGCACGCTGGAAACGCTCTCCCCCCAATAGTTATGAAAAAACCCGAGTGAATTTGAATAACCTGATAATTATAGATATAGGGACTAACGACAGCAGGGGAGACCCAAAGCCACACCCGTTATCAAGACTTACACTCTTTCACTGATATCACCTGTATAAGGAAGAAAGAGTCAAAGTCAGAACCTATACCAAGCTATCCTGTATGGAGCTATGAACGTCATAATGAAGCCCAACGTCATATATCTGACAAGGCGTCAAGGATATCTCTGACATAAACCTACGTCAGAAATAACCCCCAGCCTACGTCATACCTGACGTGTAAAAACCCACGTTCGACAACACTGTCAACGTGAGAGGCCTACCTACGTCAAAACTTTGACGTAGACCAGCGTCATATCTAATGATGTATATCAAAACTGACGCCAGACTGACGTACAACCTACGACTAATGAACGTTATACCTGCGTCGTGATGAACGCCCCCGCGTATCATCAAAGTGACGTAACCTATATAACACAAAATGGACGTAGGGACGCCTATGAATGCCTCGACTTGTTTTTATAAACAAACAATGCCCGAGGGATTCATAGGGGAACATAAAAAGGACCTGAGGATAGACTCAGGTTCCCCCCACACAGGTCGGTAATGGAAGCGACTAGTCTTTTTCTATTATTAAGACACACCGCTGCCCCGACAGACTCGAAGTATATTGCAACTCCGAGTGAATAATTAGATCCACAATGTAACATCGTCCCACGAAAAATCCCACACGTTGGAAACCAATGCCTTAGGATACGGGGATCTAATAATGAAAGCCGGCCAAGACCACCCCCTTCCGGGGTGGAAACGGGCGGCCACCTTCCTAACTGAAAGACTAAAACAGCCAGGAGGCCAGGAGGGATGTGTAAGTTACCCGCAAAAATAGTAAACAACATGCTCATACTATTCCAACTAGAGCGAGTAACAAGGGGATTGAAGTCAAAGGAAGGAAGTATCAAAATTCGGAACCTCCGAATTCTGCTACCCCCGCACATGCGAGCGCACATGGCCAAAATCGCGGGAAAAACGGGAGTTAAAACCAGCGGTTTTATCTCCCGAAATCCCACGGACAGGCTCCTAATTGACTCCAGGGCTAATAACATACCTCGGGGTAGGAATATTAGACAATCCTGGCCTTAGTGGCAGGCCTAAATTTCATTCTAAAAAGGAATCTCGGGAGAGGAAAATATAAACATGACCTGTAATGGCGAGACCCGTTTCGAAAGAGGAAGTATGCAAGGCATTCTGGGTAGAGATGGGGAGCCCTCTGGAGGATGCTGTATAGGCACCTTCCAGCGGGTGGTGGTCAGAAGTTTAAATATTAAGTGTAATATTTGGGTAGGGTCCTTTTTCCATCTATAAATCGATGCAAATTGTCTAGCAACATTGGATTCCAAAATAAGCATCATCTGAGCCAATATATCATTGGTTGTGTCGTGTTTTTACAAGGAAAATATGACAGGGGGTCATGAAATTAATACCATTGTAATGGGAGGGGGGTGGGGGGAACAAGATCTTTATAGGGGGCATATTATAGGCCTGATGCTAAATGCAACAAAATTCAACAAAACTGAGCACCGCACCGCAATTATGGTAGTACACAACATAGACCTCGAAAAGTTATTTGGGAGCGCGACCCCTAAGCATTATGCACGCTCACCGACATCCGCACACATCATTGTGTCATTATTTGTCCCGTGTCCTCTCCCGTTATAGCTTTATTGCTAGAATACACCCCCATCCCAAATGGGTACGGGTTATTGAGCCCCACGTTGAGAGCGCAACCCCAGCCCAGCGAGATGCCCGATCACCTACTTGGACTCCGGCTCAACGTGGCCATCCTCGGGGCGGCAGACATAATTTTGTGTGTCATTATTTGTTCCGTATTTAACGCTTTAGGATACCCCCATGATCAAGTACCTGGATTATCAAGGGAATAGGGCCCCCTTCAGTTGCGTGCGCAAAGTGCGGTTTTTTTGACCGTGCAATATTTTTTGAACCTACACCCCCCCCCCACTTACGTGAAATTCACACAAAAATGTGGGGCTATACCTTTTACTATTTTTTGGTACATCCGGGGAATTGAGAAGACTCTGAGTCGGGGGAATTTGAATTTCACTCACAATATCCTGCGCACTCCCGGACTGGGCCCCTTGATTATTAATGGCACATGGTATGTTATGGATTGGGATTATTTTAGGGGGCTGTCATTTTCTTCGGTAAGGGGCCCAGGGTCGGAGGTACCAAATATCATTGGAGGTGTCGTGTTTTTACACGGAAAATAGGGGGGTGGTCATGAAATAAATACCATTGTCAGGGGGGTGTCAAAACTAAATTTTAGTCCAAAAAAATCTTTCTTTTTTTCTTCTTTTTTCCTACATTTGTATACCCTTATTTTTAATTTTCCCTTCCGCATCAACTTCCCCCCCCCCCCCCCCATAGGGCCTATTCCGAATGTAACCATTAATAGGCCTGAGAATGGGAGTGGTCATAACAATAATTACGTTCGTTGAGCGGGGTGGGGGGATACAAAATGACGATACATGACATTTTGGGACCGCGTACCAAAAAAAAAAGACCACCTCTATAATAAACCGCTCAAGGGGAGGCTCACTACTAGCGGGGCCCGCGCGAAGCGCGGGTTCCCGCTAGTAGTTAATGTTTGTGTTGTAGTAGGGCCTAGAACGGGGTAAATCCATAGTTCAGCGCTTGGAGTTCCTTTAGTATGTACCCTACAGCCGATATGTAGATTACATAGATTTTTTATTATTTTGCAACTGTGGGCTTGGTGTATATCCTACTGTATGTACTCTTTCGTGATTAATGCACAGACATCGGGGGGGTTTTTCTGTTAAAAATATTTAAATTTATAAGCGATGCGCCGAATTCAAGAATAGTGGTAAACAACAAAATATCACTTGCGTTGATCAGTCTCTGCAGATTTGTTACGTAAAACGCTAAGACGCTGCTGTTTCCAATTCACTTTGTAGCCTACATGTGCAACGTCCGTCTGAAGCCACAGTCAAAAGAGACTAAAATGACGCAATGAAACGGCCATTGTCACGTGGGAAAAAAAGAGACTGACTTTTACGCAGTACGCTGCCCTCAAACATGCATCGCTACGTCGCGTCGTCAGTATTATTACTACACACGATTAACGATAGCGGTTATTTTAGGATTCCGAGGACGTACTCTATGTTTAACTCACGCGGCATGGAATTCGAGAACTTTGACAGTTGTTAAAGAAACATAGGTGGTCCCAAGCGCTTGAATAGGTCGTCAAAAGCGACATATTAGCCAATAAGTTGGATTAAAAGAATAAGCTTTTAGTTTTAGACGTCGTTGTCACGGACGCTGTGTGTGTGTGAATGAATAGTTTACCTTTTCATTGGTTGGGGCATGACTCATCGGTGTCCAAACGCTAAACCGCGTCTTAGAATCAATGTTTTTCTTCTTATTTTCAATCCGTTTTTGATCCGCTGACCATGCCATGTTTACTAAACGTTAATAGTGACGTTTTAGGGAAGAAAATATCAATTTAAACCGAGTTGATCAATTAATTTTCTCAACCAAAACAATCCGCCATCTTGCTTGCGCCTGCAATGCATAATTTCGGGTTGCCAGTTACCAATTCAATCATTCGATCAAATAATTATTTCAGTGAATTTAGGGGGCTGGATATCCTTTGAATTTGAATAGACGGATGCAGAGGGGGAAAGCCCGGGGAAAGGGTCACGTCGGGCGGAGTTGGGGGTTGGGGGATGGGGAAGATATTTTTTATATATTTTTTTCTTTCAATTTTATATTGATTCATCATTTTACACAAAATTGTCACATGTCTATATCACATCATACATCCCGTCATACATTCACATGAAATGTATCGATGTACAGGCTGTCCCAAAATGATTAGTACCCATCGATGCCCAAAGTTCAATACATTTTTTCATCATCAAAAGCAATGAGATTAGATCCGTTGTCTTTCTATCATATTTGCTATACTGTACCCTTTCATTAGAGTTTTAGATCATGAATATCGGGCTTAATTTTAATGAAGTTACACTCCATTGTGTAAGACATGGTGATTTCACCTTTTTGGCAAAGTGCAAAAAAAATGTGTTTTTAAACAGCTTGTTTAAAGAAACTAATACATTCTGTTATTCTCTTGTCTGCTAATATCTTTGGTCCCTTTCAATTTTAAACCGCTGTTGTATCATATTGTCGTACAACCCATTAATACCTCTTCATTTTGATTCAATTTGAAGAGTAAAAATGGATCGTCACGCATGAGCGACCCCAAGCTTTGTTTCTATAATGAGCTAGTTTTGAGGCTAAACTTGAGGGACATTTAAACAGGTAAAGACGTGGTCGTGGGTAATTCGTAGTGGCTTAGACTTCTTTTTCATATTGGGGATGCAATTTCCTACAAACTTGCTAAAAATGATATAGTCCCTTAGTGTTTAACCTCACGAAATCCATTCTCCAATAAAATGAAATCTAAGCCACTGGTGATTCACCAAATACCACTTCATTTAGAAGTCCCTAAACACTTGTCAAATAAAACAATGCATGGGGACACTAAAGTGTGACAAACTTGTTTTACCTGTTAAATTGAAGTAAGGAGAAGAATTATTAATAACTTGAACACCCATAACTAATAACAGTTACAACAGAAAGACACACAAGATTAGCAAGTAATCATGGTAATAGCACACACATTTTTTAGCACTTTGTCAAAAAGGTGAAATCACCATGTTTTACATAATGGAGTGTATCTTGAGTTTGATGAATCCGATATTCATGATCTAAAATTCTAATGAAATAGTACAGTATGACAAAGATGATGTAAAAACAACGGACCTAATCCCATCGATTTTGATGATGACAAAAACTATTGAACTATGGGCATCGATGGGTACTAATCATTTTGGGACAGCCTGTACCTAAGGATTAAGAAAAATCAGCCCTCTTTGTACAATAAAACGTTGATTCAAAAATGCTGGTAGAGCCGCAACCAGCATTTTACATGGTTAAGGGTGGTATTTCAACATATTTAAAACATTGTTTAATTCAAGTTTTGCTGGGTTTTTTTTAGTAGAAACAACAATATGGCAATTTTTAATGTTCATCTTGAATTCTGAAGTAAATTAATTAAAATTAAAAAAATTCAACATGACATTGTGTCCCTTTAATTAATCCATCAATCCCGCACGTTTTGAATCAGGTATTGAATAAATTGCATGATAAAGGTTGAACTTAAATTAAATTAGTCATTAAGGGCAGTGTAAATTTAAATGATTAATTAACTAACTAATCAGTAATCAACGCAAAATATCAATAATTATTTGAATAACTAAAATAATTAGCTGGTTATTATTTGATTGATTTGTTATCAGGGAGGTGTCAAATCTTTAAATTTGACACCTCCCTGATGTGTATTGAACCATGAAATTGTTTTTGTTTGTATAAAGCGTCGTTCCATGGGGGGGGGGGGGGGGGGGGGGAGGGGGGGGGGGGTACTCAGATTTGTTTGGGCGGGGGTGCGGCTGAAGCGTCCAAACCCATACCCATTATTTTATGGGTCATTTTTAGGGACTTCCATTCAAAACTCAATCCATGTTTAAGGTTCTGCGTATTCCATTTGTATGAATGATTATTTTTGCGGGATTTTGCATTTGGAATTTTCACTTTAGCGATATTTAATGGGTGAGATATTATCCTGAAGAAAATATAGTAACCCATGTTTAAGGCCAAGATCTGGTATTAGTGGGGCACTTTTAGGGATTTTGAAGCACTTAATCATACCCCAAAAAGTAATCCATTAGGCGAATAACTCCCACCCCCACCCCGCCGTCGTTAATATAGGTACACACTTAAAAACAGGTAGTCAAAAATGACCCTAAAGTAGTCATTTTTGACCCCATATGCAGGGTCAACTATGTGATATTGAATTGTTCGATGGGTATTCGCGTTTACGTGTTAAACCAATACGAATTGCTAATTTAGGCAAATCGTGACCGCCATCGTCTGCCCCTTTAAATTGCAAGGAAACTATACATTTTTTAATGTTTTACAAAAAACTTGAACAGAAAAAACATTGAACTCACACCGTATCATTTGTGAATCGAGCAAATATTTTCCTTCACAAGTGAATGTCTTGTAAGTGCAATTATCAAGAAACAAATGTCTTAAAAACGATCGATTTGTGTAATAATTTTAGTATGTGACAGTGAAGTATGTATGTGAAGTATGTATTTTAAGTATGTGTAGGCGGGTATAGGCGGCCTATCCCATTGGAATGGCGAAAAACGCGGCAAGCTTATAATATGATATTAACTTGAACACAGTTTGCTTATTTTTCATTCGAGGCTTTCACACTCTATACAAACAACAACCATTTTATGGTTCAATGCACAAATCAAGGTCAAATGGCCGTTTTAATCCATAACAATTTTTTTACGCTCCATGTATTCGTGATAGATCAACTCATCGGTAACGAACACCGCATCTCATGTCTTAGCTAGACGTAGACAGCCACACTGGCTCGACAGCCCACGAAGTATATAGGGATTTTGAAAAATTGTATATAGTTATTTTTCTTGTGGTTGGGTAACGGGATATTAATTTGAATAATTTATTAAAAATGGTCCTTTTAAATTTGTTCATCTGTTTCAGATTGTCGACATTTTAATGCCGATCGGATCCAACCACGATAAATGCATTTATTCCGGAAATTACTGATTAAATTTTGATGGCTTACAAGGCAGAATTAAATTACTTGGGTCTATTTTGAGAAAAATACACTTTTGTTCTGGCATTACTCCAGTTGCCCATAATGCAAGAGGGAAAGATACTGTTTAAAACATTACAATTTTTCAATTCACATTAGACAGCAATTGATAATTGAAGTATCTTTGCCTTATGTAATTGGACTTTTCCCATTCACTTTACTTGTAGAGCACTCGCGTCAAATTTACACACGTGTGCCCTACACGTACGGAGTTTTTCTTTAGTGTTTGCCAATGTTTGGGCCGCCTTGACACCCTCTCCAGAGTCTAGCACGGATTTGCAGACACCGTGGTATCAAGTTTTGAAGTTTCTAGCTGATTCATTAGGTATTTACATCACAAAACCGGTTTCAAATTTTACCGGTGTCTTCAAAATTCACGTGATGTGAGATTTGTACAGTGGTCTATGGCGTTCCGCCATCTTTGTTTTGTTTAGCCAGCCATCTGTCGAGCTGTCCCACTTACTTTTACTGTCCGACTTTAGATTGTAGATTTCCAAATCATCATTTTCACACCCCTTTTAAATCAACTAGAGTCTAGACAAACAGGTGTTTCATTTCGTGATTCTTGAATTGATGGCAGATGGCGTAACCGTCAAGCCCAAAATGAATCATCCTAAATTCCTAATCCTAGCAGGTGGCCAAATTGTCCCACCGAGTAAATGGGCAAATATGGCCACCAAGGCAAAATGCATAATAAATTAATTTTTTTTCATGTGTGAAACCCAAAATAATTGGGCAATGTCTTGCTAGACGTCCCGTAACTCAAGTGCGCATGCTCAAACCAATAATTAAAATACGTTGTAGTTGGTAGCGTTGTAGTTGTAGCAATAGCCTATACACGGTTTATTCGGGACGTGAGGCAAGATATAGCCAATAATTGTTCCAATGGAGTTAAAATCTGCTGGGGAAAGGTCAAGTTTGATTTCCTGTTTGAATTAAGCAAATTGTGATACTTGTTGAAAAGATAAAGAACATTTTGTGATTTTGGTTTGAGACTGAGAGGCTTGATATCTCCCAGCACTAAATCTGGGTGGAGCCACTAGCCTAAATGATCACTTGTGCCCAATGAAATACAATGGGTGTGTTCGTGTGTCAGAAACATGCATTCAGCATTAAAAGCAAAAGTTTTGTCTATTGTAAAAAAGTTTTTGTATTGATGGGCGGCGCAACAATAAATTAATCAATACCACATGTGCTTTTTGTAATAAGGGGGTTTGGTGCGAGGTGGGGTATAGGAAGGGGTTAGTGATGAGGGATGGTATTTGTGGTTGGGAGGGGGTTAGTGATGGGAAGGGTGTTTGTTGTTGCGGAGGGGGTTAGTGGTGCAGTGGGGAGGGGTTGTGGTGGAGGGCAGGGGTTTGTGGTGGCAAATGGGATGGCTGGGGAGATGGTTTGTGGTGGGAAGGGGGTGGATGCGTGGGGTGGGTAGGGTGTTTGTGGTGGGGTAGGGGTTTGTGGTGCCGTTGGGAAGGGAGGGGGTTAGGGTGGTGGATTGTGATGGGGTTGTGTTGGTGTGAATGCAGGGGGTGGGGTGGGTAGGGTGTTTGTGGTGGGAGGGGTTTTGTGAATGGGAGGAAAGGGGTTTGTGGTGGGGATGGGAAAGGGAGGGGTTTGTGGTGGGGAGGGGAGGGGGTTTGTGGTGGGGAAGGGGAGGGGGTTTATGGTGGGAATGGGAGGGGTTTGTGGTGGGGATGGGAAGGGAGTTTGTGGTGGGGATTGTGGTGGCATGGGGTGGTGAGGAGGGGAGGTTTAGATGTGGAGGTTGGAAGGTGGAGTGGGTTGGTGCATGTGGGAGGGGCAGGGTTCGAATTCGGGGATTTTTTTTGCATAGCAGAAACTGCTACACAAAGTTTGTTTTGCATAGCAAGTCCAACAATTTGCATCGCAGTTTTTTGCTATACAAAATATACTTTGTATAGCAGTTTTTTGCTTTTTCACTGAGCCCTGGAAAAAACACGTTTTTAAAAGTAAATAAGCTTACTTTTTATAGTCCGATTTTTTGGCAATAATATCCTTAGTTTGTAGTCAGTATTTACCTTTGTAAATGTAACGAAACACTAAGAGTAAGATGTACCATCGTATTCCTTCTTTAATATCCTTCCGTTATTATTATTTAATAAAACGATGCCCCTTCATTCATTAAAAAAGAATCTCGCTATCAGAGACCGCAATTTCTGCGATCGAAGGCTTAATGCACATGTTTTGAACCGCGCTTTTACCAATGAGTGACAATTTTGCAATATCTCGCGAAATCTCGAGTCAAAACACGTGGTATCAAATTACTAGTATGACGTCATTTTCTTGGGCCTCGGGAAAGTCGAAAAAATCTGATTTGTTTTTGAGAATGAAAAATTGTAAATTGACCTTTCCCACTGTCACAACGCCTGCGTAATGATGATTTTGGTCAGTTGCTATTGCATGATGGGAAGGGAAAATGGCGATCGCCGCGATTGGTTGTGATTGTGTAGTTCGCTACTGATTGCCGAAATAATGATGTCAAAAAAATGGCATAATCAGCAAGAAATCTGACCCATCAATGCATCGCACATTTTGCGATGCAAGGTATAGAATTGAGGCGCAATTACTCAATTTTGATACCGTCAAATTCTGGGGAGGGGTTTGTGGTGGGGGAGGGGATTGGTGTGTGTACACTAATAAGTACACAATAAGGCCTAAAAATGGTTTGATTGGCCTAACACGACAAAAACAAATAGGGTAGGTCGGTTGGGATTTTGTTGTTGTTGAAATCACCAGCTTTGGGGACTTAAAATAGCCGAAAATGAAAGCAAACATTCAGAAATGTTAATACTTAGTTCAATTTTTATATATATATATATATAATTATTATTGACAACCATTTCTGGTTAGACTACGACATTTGAATAGAGTGCTCAATACCGTAAACGGTAGAGCTTATACATTTATATATATATATATATATATAATAAATTATCAAAATGATGCACTGCCCGTATCAAAAGTGCTCAATTCCTAAGAAGAGCGTAATATGATGAAATACGGCCACGCGTTTTGAGGTGGGCCCATTTCCGTAACATCGTGTGATTTTCCAGAAATCACACCATTTTTTTCTTCAATTTGGTTTATTTTTGTTGTTTGACATCCAACCCCCATAAAAGTATACATTTTTGGAAAGGAAATTGTCTCAGGAATCCATAAATACAATCAGAAAAGGTCTAGGGTTAAGTCATAATAAAAGGCTTGAGATCAAAATGTGTGATTTTTTAAATGACATTTTGAAATTTTGATTATGAGAGACTTGTATACCCTATGCCAGAAAAATGTGCATATTTCAACTCTTCACAGTTAGAGCTTTCCAGTGATATAAAATTTGCCAGGGGTAATGTTTAGTATAGTAATTTTGTGCGATCATCTTTTCACCGTAAAATATGTATAATATTATATGCTGCTGTCTGGAGGATTTGCGCCACCTAGGCATGTGGGATATAGTGGCCGCGAGGAGATTGCGATTTGATAAACTCATCGCGACAGCAATATAAAATTCAACATCAAACGATATCCAACAATGTAACTTTACCTGAATAATCAGTGGATACAAATTCAACTTTAGTGTCATCACATTAAATAAATCTTCATCTTGTCGACTGTTATTTATTCCTTGTTTTCAAAGTTCTACACAAAAATTGACCATAAATAATCCAAGAAAATCTTGAAATTTTGAGTTAAATACTTTGATCGATTGTATCTTTCAAACTGGGTCGGGGAAATACCTTTTATCGGTTGTAAACAACTTTTGGTTCGCGTATATTATTTCCCCCCATGTTACACCGTACTGTAAAATTGGAACCACCAAATAATTGAGAACGCGCATGGAATGAAGTAATGCAGAATGCCAGCGGTTGATGAAATAAGACTCTGCCACCCTCTACATTTTGTCATCACTGATACTGTACAGCAATATTGACGATCGACTGGGGGATGTCAAGCAAGATGGCGCGCGTGTACAAAAACAAATATTTCTTCGGTGTAAAAAAATGTCAAAACAGCACTGCAGAAATTAATTGGAATATAATATGCAAATGATAAAACCTCTCTACCACCTGGGGATAACTTTTTTGTCTTTAAAAAATAAATCGAGTTTTTTTCGGGCCTACAAATAAGGTTCGTTTTTCATAACTGAAAAATTGATTTAAGCTTTTTGTAATATGGAAAAAAATATCGTGACACGGCGATATCCCGATGGGATTTTACCCACGATTTGAGATATGGTGGCGATGAACACATCTAGCACCACCATGCGCAACATTTTTGCATAGATTAATTATTTTGCTAGGCCAGCTAGGGGGTCAAAAAAACAATAAAAAACAAAAGCAATGAATGCTTTAATTTTGCTTCATTTTTGTTGTCATATCTAGAAAACCGTACCTACAATCAATCTCAAATTTCAGATTCTTGTGGAGCCCAGCAAGCTCTATTAAAATATCAAATAAAAAATTAGCCATAGGAACAACCTTAATCTAATCTAGTAGGCCAACATAGCACGCTATAGTGCCTGGTCGCAGCCAAAAGATTGTCCGAGAAAGAACATCACATTAGAATTTCAAACTAGTCTAAAATAATCCTTTTGTATACTCTACTGCAGGTGATTGGTGACCCACAGCAAAGCTTGCAACCATGTCCAAAGTCTCTGCAAACCTGCCTACCGCAGTAGCAGGAGGACAGCCCGGCAGCCAGCGCCACCCGATGGTCGGCTCCGCCGCTTCACCTCAGCAGCAGTCCAGGCCAGGAATGATGCCGCAGTCGCCGTCCACTGGAGCCACGGCCACTGGTGGCGTGCATCCGGGGATGACGGCAAACCAACCTGCTGCTGGCGGTAGTGCAACTCAGGTGGGTGTTGCTATGCGTGTGGTTTAGTTGCTTAATTAAATATGATTGTGTTGTGAACATATTAGATTTCATTTCCTGACACAAAATGTTGGCAAAGGAAGGTGTTTTATTACGTACATGTTGGATGCAGAATTCGACATGCATGACAATGTAGTCAGTACTGTGTGTATTGGGTGTTTTTGTTTTTTTTAAACAACTGGCCTGGTTTTCATTGCATATGAGAGGTAAATCCTAAGCCAATATAAATCATGTGGTCCTGTGGTGGTGATGTTGGATTAGGAATGGGTGGCGGCATGGTTAATGTCGAACAGAAAAAAAAGAGAAAAAAAAGAAGCCTCCCCCTTCATTTTTCGAAGACCCCTGTAAACGTTTTGTTGAAGTTGCCTAATATCTGTAGTAGCGTAACCTTTTTGATATCGCATTTTACCTACCAGCCTAGCCCTAGTACAGGAGCTGCCCAACAAAACATGGCAAACCCCAAAGAGAAAACACCCATGTGCCTACTCAACGAGTTGGCCAGATACAACAAACTGGTTCCCCTCTACGAACTCATGGATGAAACCGGCCCTGCCCACGAGAAGACGTTTGTGGTATGTCTGACCCTCGGTCAACAGAAGTATGAAGCCAAAGGGAGCAGCATTAAGAAGGCACAACACCAGGTGAGGGGGTAGTGGTTTGGTAGAGGTGAGGGGGTAGTGGTTTGGTGGAGGGGGTACTTTTTGCCAATGTGTTGTGGTCTCTTGGCTTGGCTTGAGACAGACAAAAATTGGGGTGGGGAATTACGGGAAATCAAATCTGGATCACCAGAAAATTCCCAGTGCTTTCTATTTCTTGCTACATCATGGGAGTTACTCAACAAATGCACTTATATACAGGGTTGGTCGATTAAAACCACCTGGTTTGACGGGGATTCCTCAGTTTAAACTTAAAACAGGCTTTTGACTGCTTACCAGACAAAACCGGTTTTGATCGGTCAAAATTCCAACGATGCATATGATAGCCTTTTATAACCTCGATAGCTACAACATGGAGTAGTGCTGTGAAAGATTCTGTTTTGTGTGTGCATTATATAGCTTACCATGATTGTGTTATGATAAAAATTATAGGTATAGAGTTGTTGTTCAGTTTTGTTGCATTCAGGAGCATAATAAGCAAGAAGGAGACATCTCAAGGTGGTCTTTGCTTTTTAGGTCGTCCGTAGGAAGAGACCTTATGGCAGCATCCTTCGTGTGTGGTGTCTGTCGGGGTGTGTGTGTGTGTGTGTCAACAATTTGGTATACACTTTTTGTATTGTCCATATCTTTTCCATACAATGTCCAATTGCAACCAAACTTCGGTCATAGATGCAACATGGAAACCTTCATATGTTAATGAGGTCAAAGGTCCCATACCAAGGTCAAAGGTCATCTGAGGTCAAGATGTAAAATTTAGTATACACTTTTTGTATTGTCCATTTCTTTTCAATACAATGACCAATTGCAACCAAACTTCGGTCATAGATGCAACATGGAAACCTTCATATGTTAATGAGGTCAAAGGTCACATACCAAGGTCAAAGGTCATCTGAGGTCAAGATGTAAAATTTAGTACACACTTTTTGTATTGTCCATTTCTTTTCCCTTCAATGACCAATTGCAACCAAACTTCGATCATAGATGCAACATGGAAACCTTCATATGTTAATGAGGTCAAAGTTCACATACCAAGGTCAAAGGTCATCTGAGGTCAAGATGTAAAATTGAGTACACACTTTTGTATTGTCCATTTCTTTTCCCTACAATGACCAATTGCAACCAAACTTCGATCATAGATGCAACATGGAAACCTTCATATGTTAATGAGGTCAAAGTTCACATACCAAGGTCAAAGGTCATCTGAGGTCAAGATGTAAAATTTAGTACACACTTTTTGTATTGTCCATTTCTTTTCCATACAATGACCAATTGCAACCAAACCTTGGTCATAGATGCAACATGAAAACCTTTATATGTTAATGAGGTCAAAGGTCACTTACCAAGGTCAAAGGTCATATGAGGTTAAGATGTGAAATTTAGTACACACTTTTTGTATTGTCCATTTCTTTTCCATACAATGACCAATTGCAACCAAACTTGGGTCATAGATGCAATATGGAAACCTTCATATGTTAATGAGGTCAAAGGTCACATACCAAGGTCAAAGGTCATCTGAGGTCAAGATGTAAAATTGGCTGCATATGTAAAATTGATTACATTTAAACAGATGAAGTACAATTGCAACCAAACGACCCATATAAACGGACGACCTATTTGGGACCGCTGTCCCTATTTTTGAAAAATAAGACGTCGAGTGACCTAAATTGTTTTTTTTCTCCAAAGTTGAAAGTCATTTTCAGTTCTGAAAATCTTCTCTCATTTCAAGTGGATTTCTTAAGTACAGGTTAATTTCAGTTTTTGAATTTTTATATTACGTCATTTGGAAGGTATGATTTTCACTCAATAATCATTAGTCAATATATTTTAATTATTTTCTTGTCTGATATATGACTAGTGCTGTTATCGAGATCTTTTTTTCATGTCGACATGTTGCTATTCTTGAATCTCGATATCGACATGATGTCGACATATTATGATCCAAATACCAAGCCGATTGTCCCCGCAAATAATGTCCGCGATAGTATAGAATATTACCGCAGATCAAAAATATCGCTAAGTCAATGTACACAAGTTAAAAATCCTTTAGTATAATACGCCACGATCATTAATTCGCCGATTTTCTACATCCTTTTATTACAAAATAATTTTGAAACAATGTCAAACATTACGGACGGTTTAATGTCAATTATATTGACATCCCAAAGTTGATATCGACATGTCGGGATATTAGCCGATATCGACATAATGTCGACATCATCCATGTCGATGACAGCCCTATATATGACAGTGGTTGGCAGTGTTCTAATCTGTAGTTGGTGTTTAAATAACAACTTTCATAAGTTTAGAGATTTCCTACCTGTCATGACTGATTCTTTTTGAGTTAGTGATGATGGACCATGTATGTCTATTAAGGCTGTGAATACCGGGTACCCGAAAATAGAAACTAAAAAAAAAAATTAAAATAAAAAAAAATAAAAAAAAATTTTGAAAGATTTTTTTTGTTATAAGTACAAATTTGTCCCCCAAAATGACACATGGTAGGGTCAATAGAGGTCATTTGGGGACACATTTGTACTTTTAAAAAAATGGAAGCCATTTTTTTTTTTTTTTAAATTTTTTTTAAAATTTTAACATTTCGGGTATTCGGGTACCCAATTTGCCCGGAATAGCGGGCGGGTACCCGGGTTCCCGGGTATAAGTCACAGCCTTAATGTCTATTTTGTGATGACATGCCACGTACAGAAGTAACAGGTGAGCCTGTTCTTACACATAGCCACTTTGTACTGATGATTTTGTACTTCATTCTCCAGGCTGCTGAACAGGCGCTACTGACATGTGGTCTACCTAAGCCTAAGCCCAGGGCTCCAAGACAACCAAGGATCCCTAATCAACAAGTGCCTGAGGTAATTGTTCTCTGTTTTGCTCTCACACAGACAGTGCTCATAATATCCATTCCCAATCAAATCTTTTTCCTACAGGAATCTAAAACAAGAGAATTAGTTTCAATGAGTTTGCCATTAAAGCGTTTAAGTGAACTTTGATGTAGCCTCTGAAGATTTTCATGTGAAGAGTTTATAAATATTCAAAAGGCGTTCAGCTGTTGTGGTGATCAATAAACTTGGCATTCAAAACCTTGTTTTTTTACCACTGACCATAAACTCTTTTGTCGGTACCCCAAAAAAGCAGGCGCTCACATCAACAGTAAAGCTGAACAGTCTGGCCATGAAACATGGTGTCCCAGTGGAGTACAACATTCTTGACCCTGGCAACTTCCCTGGCAACGCCGGCGGTCCACGTCACCCCTACTACAATCAGCAACAGCATCCGCCTCAACAAGGATATAATCGGCCACAGGGACCACCGCCGCAACAGTATGACGGGATGCAAAACCAACAAGGTCTGCCACCGAATGGGGGACCAGGAGGCATGTATCATGGCGGACGAGGACCAAGGTGGGTATTGTTACTGTAGAGACAAGTCATTTTCTAGTTGGGTTTTTATATCCAGAAATATCTTGTTGTTTGTGTGAAATCTAGTCACCTGTAAGATTATCTGACCATGAATATGTCGTGCAAACATCACAAGACGTCACTGGGAAATTCAACATTTCAACATTTATTGAATGGTCACCATAGAAAAGGACATCCATAAGGACATTGGATGTATCTGATACTAGAACAGCAACTGAGAAGAAGAAAAAATGATAATCTTAAAAATGATTCCTTTAATTTTTCATGAAATTATTCACTGATTGACAGAGTAATTGTTTGTTTCTTCCCCTTCACAAAGGTACCCTGGTCCGTTCCGCACTGCCTACGTCAAGGTGTCAATTGGCAACCGTGAATTCATAGGCGAGGGACGCACTCGTAAAGATGCCAGGCAGGATGCAGCGACTAAAGCACTGAAAGCCTTTGATGAGGATCCACTTCCACCAAGACAAGACAATGTAAGATACTCTTCCCTTTCCCACAGCCAAATTGAGCCACCTGAAAGGTGGATGACCTGATTTGGACCCACATTTATGGCATGATGTTTTCTATTCTACCTAGAGGTGTACCGTGAAGACAGTCTCAGTCCAAATTTGAGTGAAAATTGACAGCAGATTTTCTTAACGAGCAGTACAAATTTTGAAGCGAATTATTGCTTCTATCATTAGGACCACTAGAGTTACAAACACATTTTTGAAACGGTCTGTAATTATGGTGTACCTTTGTGTGGAATAGAAACACCTTGAGGAAAAGTCAACCTAAATTGGGTCTCGTACCCTTAAAATTGTATCTGCATTTAATTTATATAAAGGCTCTAGACGGATTTATCATCGCTGTCCTGTCAAAAAACTCATGTTTTTCTGGCCCTTCAGCGTGTATAAAGTCAAACTGTCCAATAGTTAGGCATAGGAACTGTTGTTTTATACATGTTTAGGGGAAAAAGCACTTACATGTTTTGGCCCTTGAACATGTTTAGAGCAAACTTCCGCCAGGATATACATAAGAAGTTTTAGTATATACATGCACTGTCCGGACAGGGATCCGACACCCGCCCTTTTTATTTGGGAATGTTCATACCCCACCCTTTATAGCCTAAAGGAGGCATGTGGTGCTCGAAAAAAATGACGCCTTACACTTTGCGCAGAAATTCCATTTATAACTTTAGATGTCATATTGAAATACCATTGTTTAATGTAAGTAAATGGGTTTGGTTTATAAAGATGTCCAAATTGATTCATTTTAAATGGATCTTAAAGAATGAATTGTTTCTAAATTCAATGGGTCACAAGCAACATTTCGCTAATGTGAGTTATTTGCAAAGCTCCAGAATATTGATTGTGACACCAATCTGGACGTAAACGTTCGAGGCAAATTTCATGAATTAATGTGCAAGTTTTCATTTTGAGGAAATGCAAAATAAGGTTTGGATTAATGATTCCTAATGAATTGTGTAGTTTGGTGTTAGGGTCCTGTCACACTTTTGTGAATAGATATATGGCCCAGTCATATAATACAATTACCAGTATCATTTGTCAATTTATCACTTATTTCTCTTTGCATAATTTCAGGTTGACGGTAAAGTGGACGGAGTTGATGTTGGGATTAAGAAAGGCAAGTTTTATAAATAAGGTGGATGTCACCTGTCAAAATTGCAAGGATAAGATTGAGTTAGTCGCTTTTTTTACAAAAAATATTTTCAAACATTTTGAATTTTTTTTAAATGTCAGAAATTGTTGAAAATCACCCAGATGCTAAGGTGGATGTCACCTGTCAAAATTGCAAGGATAAGATTGAGTTAGTCGCTTTTTTTACAAAAAATATTTTCAAACATTTTGAATTTTTTTTAAATGTCAGAAATTGTTGAAAATCACCCAGATGCTCTCGAAAATTGTAAAGAAAAAAACCCAACTGCCTGCCCGCCCTATTTGAGACGTCCGTTTGCCCGAAGAACAGGGTTGGGTTTTTGTCGCTTAGGCACAAATTAATTTTGTTTTCTTGTGTGTGTACACCTTGATATCAAATACAATACTTGTATTTGGCAACAACTTGAATTGCAAAAACTTAAAGGTAGATGACCCGATCACATTTCGATTTTCAACTTGAAGTTTTCTATTCTACATGAAAGGTCATCCTTAAAAAAGTCGTGTTCCAAAGTTTGAGTTGCATAGCTCTAATGGTTCTTATTTTACACGCACAAGATGCTGTGAACTGTACCCATTGAGTAGTACACAAACTATATCGGTGGTATACCACCATTCGCGGTAATTCGACGTTATTTCATCGATTTCTCCGTAATTATACCGATTTAGGCCGTCAAATTTCAGTATGATGATGAGAAAAATACGAGCTTTCATATGATATGAAAATCTCCGTATGTTTGAAATAATTCTGTGTTACGAAAATGTGATCGGGTCATCTACCTTTAAATAGCAATGTAAGTTATATCACAATTTTCGACGCAAATTGCAATGCTATATATGAGGTGACCGTTGTTTACATCCAATGTTTATCAACAAACGCAACGGGCGAAGGGACTGGACTGTCGATACACGCTTGAGGGAACAGCATATGACCACAACACTGTCCGCTATGCCGTATTGCCCTTTATAATGCGTTGGCGCGAGTTTTAAAAGCACGGGTCCTAAACAAAACATGATGCGTGTCACCTGTCACCCCATCTATACAGTCCATTTTGAGGGATGTTTGTAGCGCTGCTTAATAATTGATGCCCTGTAAATGGTTTTAATTTCAGATGTGAGCATTAATGATGACGTTGTCAAGTCCGACATCAGTCTCGTCTACGAGACGGCTCATAACCATAGCTTGGGCGTCACATTCAAGGTGAGTAGTAGCCTAATTAAAGCTCCGTTTATAGTCACACTATCCATTGTGGCAGGCTTCTTGTTCACCCTGATGTTCTCCTATTTTGCAACATAGCGCTGGATGCCATTGCATGCGGGTGACCCAGTGTGACCTGTGACAAATTGCCGTACACTGCGACGGAAGTTAGGCTACCGCACCTCATCGCACAGCAAATATCGCCTTAACGGAGTTTAAGGATGAAATTATGTTTCCCAATTTACCACCATGCGTTTGCGTTGTTTGCAGCAACAATTGAGTGAAGTAAACAACCCAGATACATCAAATGGAAGATATCCTGTCAGTATTTTGTACAAAGCATAGTGTCACAAGTGAAATACATCCTCGTGTATTCTTTCTTGAACAATGCCAGATTAAAACACCTCTATTGCAACCTTATGTCACTAACTCATAGTGACATAGTTACAAAATTAGAGGAACATAATCGGGACAGTGTCATGGTCAATGTGTTCAACGACTTGTCACAACTTCCAACTAAAAATTTCTATAATCAAAACAAATAATTGTCGATCTAACGCCAATCCGAGCGCTCTTTTCACCAATTGTTGAACACGATCTTGTGATGCACTGCATTCCAAAACAATAGGCGCACAACTCTGTGCATGTACATTTTGAAGTCGCGTGGTACGCGAGGGAATGGTTATGATCGACAATTATTGGTTTTGATTATAGTAAAATGCTCAACAAACTGTTAATGATCTATCCTATGTGCTACATTGAATGCTAGCGCCATTTATTCAATGGTGAAGTGGTGGTATTGAGTTAATATAAATGTTCCCCATGTTACACAAATAAGTTGATGAATAATGTTGGATGCTCTTTTCACATTATCAATAATGTTTCACAACCTTCTTGTCTGGTTGGTTCTTCAGGAATGATGTTGTGGATATAGCGTCATTTCCAGTGTTTCTAGAAGCGGTTTGGATCAGCTGATCGTATGCATGCCTAAGTTGATAAAGCCCTGCTACGGTTCATAGCTGATTCACCTCATCTTCTGATCCATATGTATTCCTATTATATCCATCCAGTGTATTTATTTTTTGGTTTCCCTGTGTAGAATTTGTATACTCTTTTGTATAAATCAGTGATTTATTCCATTCTATCCATGACAGGTGACGGAAGAGCAAGGGCCACCGCACATGAAAAACTTCAAAGTGCAAGCCATCGTTGGTGAATTTGTCACCGTGGGCGAGGGCAACTCTAAGAAGAACGCCAAACGTAAGGCCGCAGAAGCCATGATGGCCAGTCTGCGTACATTGACCCCGGTGATGAAACCTGAGAGGCCCAGAGGGCGCTATCCAGTCGTCAAGAAGAAAAAGAACAAGTCACTGATCCAGGTAAATGTACTGTAGCAAGGGTTCCTGAGAATGAATGTGAGAATAAATAAGATTCATACCAAGAGGCTCTTTTAACATGTAACATTCAAGAACTTGGACGAAGACAAGATCATATTTGTCTGTGTTCGCCAAAACTCTTCCGCGTTCAGGTTCTTTTAAGATGTGGCTTCCCAGCCAAAGAGGGAGTTATTACTGGCCGTTCTTTGTGCAATGCCAATCACGTAGCTATTCCCAAAGTCAACACCAGTAGATATGCCAACAGTCCTGATCCATACCTTGTCAAACTGTGGGTGGGGGTGAGGGAGTGTTTATGGGTGTGTGTGGGTTATAAGTTTTATAATGTGTCTTTTTTTCTTGCTCATATGGTTTGTTTGTTGTGGTAACCTGATACAATTTTAGTGTTTTTAATATATCTTTGTATTTCTTGCATTTTTAATGCATATTTTTGTATTTCTTGCATTTTTAATTATTATTTTTGTATTTCTTGCAATTTTTAATTATTATTTTATGTAAACTTGTAATTGTAATATTGTGCCAATTCAGACGGTTGGCTGTGATGACAGTTAATCATACCATGAATAATAATAATAATCCAATCAGAGCAAGGGGAAGCGCAGTCTATCAAGGATGAGTGGCTTTTTTTCTGCACATAGAAAACCACATGTTTGAAAACATAAACATCAAGCAATAATATGGATCACTGGTAACTGGATCAGATTACATTGTAAAAGTTTGCTGGCGTGATTTACTACGAAACCATCAAAATGTGTATTTATGACCTATTTCGTCAAAGTGTATAGTGTATACGTTAGGGGTTAAAATACTTTTTGGGCTATGAGGGCTATTTTAAGCAAATTCTGCCAAAAATCGCCCCTTAGTACATTTTACCATAGGACAAAATGTTCTCAGGGGGCTATTTTGTGAAAACTAGGGGCTAATCGCCCTTCGCCCCGGTCTATTTTGAGCCCTGGACTGATACGGCAAAATATAGACCCAACAACCCAATAGAACTTAGTTAGCATTTGCAAGATCTTGATACCAAAATGTTGGTATTGTACGTCTGTTTGTTAGAAAATTGCGAGACCATCGTAATTTGTATTTATTACCTAATTCGTCAAATTAAGGTATACTGTGAAATATAAGCCCAAACAATGCAATTGATTCAAACTTGCAAGAAATTGAAACCAAAAGGATTAGTCTACACATGCATTGTTCATAATGTATTGTAGATACATTTTAGGTTCTATTAGGAATTGAACCCCAGGCCTCCCTTTGATTAGTCGGGTCTTCTACAAACTGAAGTCATGGGGCTAATTGGTATCAAAGTGTTAGGAATGTATGTTTACGCTCATGATTAAATTGTTCATATTACCTATACTTCTTCTTATGATCATGCTCTCTAACAATATGCTTCTGTAATGACAAGCATGATTAAGGAACACGCATAAATTTAAACAAATCAAAAATGAAATGGAAGTCAAAATTAATTTGGCTAAACCTGGGATTGAACCCAGTTAATCCTGGCATGTGTGGCGCAGTGGGTAGAGCACTGGATTCATGATCTAAAGGTTGTGGGTTCGAGTCCCGCTGTGGTCAACATGTTGTGCTCTTGAGTAAGGCACTTTACCGCAATTACTCCTCTCTACCCAGGTGTATTTAAATGGGTACCGGCATTCTTCAGTGCTGGGAAGGTAACAGACTCGCTGTGGAGGAGGTGTAGCGAGCCCCACACAGCAACATTATAAAAAAGGAGTGAGTCTGGCCCTATCGCTTTGAAAGAGAGATGGGCACTCCGCTCCTGGTATTACAGGATCGACCGCCTTTACCTAATCCTGGTTACCAGGCCAGCACTCTACCAACTGAGCTCATTCAGATTGTTGGTAAAGAAGTGTTACAAATGCATATAGGCTTAGGATTCATATCCCATTTTTATCCCCCTGGTTTGTAAAACCAGAAGGGGATTTTGTCATCATGTCAATGTGCGTGTGTATGTGTGTATGTGTGTGCCTTTTGGTTAGCCTTTTTTTTCCAAATGCTGTATCTGTTGAAAGGATGGACGGATTGACTTCAAACCTTCAGTGATAGGTAGGCCATGGTCAAACACTGTAGCTGCTTGTTTGGGGGTCTAATTTGCAAAGGTCATCTGAGGTCAAAGGTCATTTAGAGGTCAAATTGTAAAAGTTGCCCGATTGACTTCAAACTTGGAGAAAAGAAACATGAACACTGGGTGAACATGTCTAAAATAAATTAGAGGTCATCTGAGGTCAAAGGTCATCCAGAGGTCAAATCGTAAAAGTTGCCCGATTGACGTCAAACTTGGAGACAAGAAACATGAACACCGGGTGAACATGTTTAAAATAGATTAGAGGTCATCTGAGGTCAAAGGTCATCCAGAGGTCAAATCGTAAAAGTTGCCCGATCGACGTCAAACTTGGAGACAAGAAACATGAACACTGGGTGAACATGTCTAAAATAAATTAGAGGTCATCCAAGGTCATCTGAGGTCAAAGTTCATCCAGAGGTCAAATCGTAAAAGTTGCCCGATTGACGTCAAACTTGGAGACAAGAAACATGAACACCAGGTGAACATGTCTAAAATAAATTAGAGGTCATCTGAGGTCAAAGGTCATCCAGAGGTCAAATCGTAAAAGTTGCCCGATTGACGTCAAACTTGGAGACAAGAAACATGAACAATTGGTGAACATGTCTAAAATAAATTAGAGGTCATCTGAGGTCAAAGGTCATCCAGAGGTCAAATCGTAAAAGTTGCCCGATTGACGTCAAACTTGGAGACAAGAAACATGAACACCGGGTGAACATGTCTAAAATAAATTAGAGGTCATCTGAGGTCAAAGGTCATCCAGAGGTCAAATCGTAAAAGTTGCCCGATTGACGTCAAACTTGGAGACAAGAAACATGAACACCGGGTGAACATGTCTAAAATAAATTAGAGGTCATCTGAGGTCAAAGGTCATCCAGAGGTCAAATCGTAAAAGTTACCCGATCGACGTCAAACTTGGAGACAAGAAACATGAACACTGGGGAACATGTCTAAAATAAATTAGAGGTCATCCGAGGTCAACGGTCATTAGAGGTCAACCAAGGTCAAAGGTCAACAAGGGGTTAATTTGTGCAATGAACACCGTGGGAACATGTAAAAAAATAATTAGAGGTCATCTGAGGTCAAAGGTCATCCAGAGGTCAAATCGTTAAAGTTGACCGATTGACCTCAAACTTGGAGAAAAGAAACATGAACACCGGGGGAACATGACCCATATATGACCGTTGACCTCATTTAGTTGATCTCCCAGCCAGGGGGATTCGCAAGTCGTGACTTGCAGTATTTTTTATCCTGCTTCTCTCATCTCTAACAACAAGTATGATGGAGGAATATTCATCATCAATTTGACGTAAACAATTATGTCAAAGTTAAGTACACAAAGATGAAAGGGATTAATTAATTATGTAATAACTAATACAAAAATTGTCTTTCCAGCAGACTCGGGCTTCAAACCCCGAGTATGGTGCCCCTGGCCTCAACCCAATCAGTCGTCTTGTGCAGATCTTGCAGGCCAAGAAGGAGAAGGAGCCCATCTTCAGTGTGACGGAGGAACGAGGCGTGGTGGAGCGTAGCGGCAGACAGGTACTTCGCAGACGTGAATTTACCATGCAGGTATGGCATTTATAAATCGAATGAATATTTAACAACAAAATGAATTGGTTTGATTGGCCCATTTGAGACCAAAATTTAAGGGAACATAGCAATATTCGCATGTATTTGCGATTAAAATGTAATTTAAACTTATACAAAATAGTTGCAACTTAAAACTGGTTTTGTTGACATAGATCACATCATATCTGTAAATTGCTAGCACAAAAACCTTGATAAAAGGCATCAAGACTGTATGATGGGCATGACCTACTTGTCAGTGGCTAGTTGCAACAATTGCTTGAATAGAGATTAGAGAATGATCAAAACCTTACTGGTGACTTGATTGGTTCGCTGGAATTTTAGGTAATTTTGGGCCAAGCGACTTGTAGCAAATCAATGTCAACTAATTACATGTTTGAACAACAAATGAAACAAGGTAATACTTATGAAGTGTGCAAGTACAAGAAATCAAAGTCTAGAAAAGAAAACATCCAACAAATAATAAAATCTTGGTTTCTGGGATGCATATCTCATACACTTTTTTTCTCAGAAGGAATGCCCCTCTACCATTGACCAAATTCTTTAACACAAAGTTTGGCTAAAGAATACCATACTTCTCTTATATTCCTCACTGTGTAAGTGTATGGGTAGCTCTTTAAAAAGTCCCTTTGAAGACATGCAGTGGTGTGGGTATACAGGGTGTATCAGAATGAACTATACCGTGTTTCTAAAATAATTAAAAAACAAAATTATTATTGTTTTATATATAAACACCTGCAATATAAAGGTGAACATGTTCCCAAATTATATGTTAATTTCGTTGATATATCTCTTTAGGTTCTCGTGTGGCAAGACTTAATCGTAAATCGATGAAAAACAGTTGATCATTTCGACCAAAATTGAAATCTACCATCTTTACCAGAAAGTCTGTATTTTCCATCAGAAATGTCCGATTTTCAAAATCTAAAATTCTTATGTAAGCTGGGCGTTTGTGCAAGATATATGTGAAAACGGTTTGAACAATATCGATTGAATTCATACCATAATAAATCATATTGCCTCGGTATAGTTCATTCTTATACACCCTGTACTAAAGGAACTCCCAACGTTTCCTATAATAATGCCAAATGTGCTGCTGTAAAAGAAGTGCCTAGCATATTGGAATATTATAGCACAGTATAGCAATATACACTACCATACCAAAAACGATAAAGCTATTTATTTTCTTGTTATTACTCTATCTATATAGGTTGTTGCTGGTCCATATACATGCACCGGCAAAGGCTCCAACAAGAAGAACGCCAAACGTGCAGCGGCAGAAGAAATGCTCAACATAATGGGCTACAATACAGTACCTAATCCAAACAACTCAAACGCACCCAATAAATCAGCCCTCAAGAATGCTGTACAGGTAAGACCATAATAATAAGAATAATAAAACGGTGCTTTTAAAGCGCCTCCCACCAAAATCTCTTAGCGCTTAACAGATAACATAACAACACTGAAATTACATTACAATATAAGAATAATACAATATGTGGATGACCATGCAAAAACATTGTAAACATGGAAAATCAATCACCATGTACACTGTAATTGTGATTTTTCGTGCTTCAATCAGCTATCGTAAAAAAACAACCATTCCAAGGCCATGATTTTCATAAATCAAAGAGTTACAAACCAACTTCAGTTTTAAGCCATGAGTCCCAAACGAATTTGATTTCCAAGCCATGGATTGCAAACATAGTATTGTCACTAATCAAAAGACAATCCAGAATGATCAAATTTTACAGTTAACATTTTCCACTTCCTGTTGTTTGATTTTGCAGAATGATGATGGCAGTGACCGCAAAGTGACATTTGTGGACGACCCGCTGAAGAAAAAAGGTAGGCAAATCAGATTCAGATAGCAGCACCAGTAGTAAATTGCATTCTCTCGATTCATATCGAGAGAATGAATAAGATCTACCAGCAAAACTTATGCTTTAAAAACGAGCACATTTGTAATGTTAATCACAAAACTGGAGGAGAAATGTAAATTTTGCTACGACAAGGAAAACCATGTGTGCATTTTATGCCCTTGAACATTATCAACACAAGTTAATTAGAGATTGCGTAACAATAAGCACAGGGATTTTCCCTGCTGAAGGACAAATTCATGACTCATACATTTCTTGTATACATTTTTTTGTCAGGTGACAAGGATGAGCCGATCCTACCCGGTACCAAGCTAGCCCCAGGATTATTACCCATGATGCCCGGTGTGACAGGACCATCCTATCATAATAAACAAGGTATGTGTTAACAGACTTAAAAAGGTTAATCTACTTTTAACTGATCAGTGCATTTACAACATGTGGCCAGTTTTTAACTCATTTCAAGTCTAATTTTAAATGATAGTCTCAACATCTAAGGCCAAGGGGAGAAAAGAAGAAAATAGTTATTATGCTTTTATTTGGAAAATGAGCAATGCAAAATGCGGAAATTCTATTTTGTTTTTGCTGACTTTTTCGTTGTTGCCAAGAAGTCAATTCTTTTCTGACAATGAAAAAAGGGCACAAATTTGGCTCAGCGCGTTAACTAATGCGGCAAAATTGGCTCAATATACTTATGCATGCGGGTATGTGAGACATACTTTTTCCTTGGCCTAATCCACTAGAAATTACCGTAAGAACAGACAGGGTCTGCATTGATAAGAGAATGAATCAATTAAAAGAATTATTATTTAGTTGCCCTGTCATTTACTATTATGACTGTTTATCAGTTCTCCAATAGGAATACTTCAAACCAAAATGCATTGTTTTATTATTGTTTACCTTACAACCTATCAATGCCCAAACCTATCAATGCCCAATATTCCACTCATCTATTTCTAGGTCTTAATCGTGCACCCGGTGGCCCTCTTATGGGACAAAAACAGGCAGGCATACCCCAAGTGACGGCTGAGATAGCACGTGACCTGCTACGCATGGGACGCTCCCCGACAGCTGATAACATAATGAAGTCCTCTGGTAAAATGCCGGACAATAAGCTGAACCGCCCCAAGCAGCAGCTTGACTACTTGGGTCGTGTACAAGGGCTCATCATACAATTCACTGATTTCCCAAAGGTTAGTTATGAGTTACTTAAACATTCAAATGTACTATTGGCTGTTTCCATTGGTAAAACATCGCCCGGCATTAAGTTGAAGCATCCAAAACAACAACTAGAGAATCTGGCTCCTGTGAAGGGATTTTTCATACAATTTACTGCTTTTCCAAAGGTTAGTAAGAGTCTATGCCAGGCATTCTCAAATGGTGGCGCGCGCCACTTGTGGCGCATCAAGGCATCCTAAGTGGCGCAAGAGTGGTTAAAATTTGTTTTAAAAATAAATCATCATGATATAGCCAAATTTCATAGGCCTATGACGGTCAGATGTATAAAGACAGCAATTTTTCGCGCGCTGTGCGCGCATATGCCCTCAAAAGAGTAATATTAGTTATTATGTTGCCTACATATAAATGTTACTATATTTTGTGACGGGAATTTTGCCATTGTAAATTCTAAAAAATATGATCAAGTGGAGCTTCAACAAGTTGGTTACTAAAATGTGGCGCATCAGTAAATCTAGTTGAGAAAGCCTGGTCTATGCTATGTTTACTAAAACATTCAAATGTTTTGTGGGCTGTTGTCATTGTACAATACCCTTAACCCTAACCTTCCTGGAACCTGCGATTCAATGCGGCAAAAAACAATGTACACGCGCATGCTACAGCATTCAACTCGATGATGTTATCAACCAAGCTGATATGTGGGTACAAAATCGCTGCCCGGGCTAGCGTTAGCAGGCTAGCCGTGTAGTTGGGGATGTGGTGCGGTGATCCGAGGGTCTGGGGATCAAATGCTGGGGGTTTCGCAGCAATTATTTGGGTAAAAATGTCATACTTTGTCCCCTCCCCGGGTTTCCACAAAAAATATGCAATTTTGTACTTTTAGGTTGATTTTTTTGAGCAGAGTCCAAATCTGATATGTGATGCGATCTGTGAAAACCCGTCGGATGTCGCAAAATGTGAAATGGGGATTTTGGGTAAAATTAAAATAATAAATAAAAAAATAAAATAATATATTTTTTATTTATTTATTTTAGATTTTTTAAAGAAAATTAAATTCCAATACTTTGTCATCATCTTTCATGAAATTTCCCCTTCAAAAACTTACTTAACTCATTTTTATTATTAACCTTATAATGTTATTCTATTGAATTATGTATCTTTTTTGGCCTGTTTTCATGATTTCTTGTTTTGTAGCTTTTAATGACATCATAATCATCAATCACTCATAACTTTGTTTGTAGTGATCGTAGAAAAATGATCGAAACAGTTCTGTAAACAGCACAATATTAGCTTTCTTATGATATAAATATCTCCAATATGAAAAATGCCACCATGTGGCTGGTTTTCACAGATCGCATCACATATTATAACCATTCTTCATCCATACAGCAAGGTAACAAGGCCGAGTATCTCTCCCTGGTGTCCGTGTCCACCGATCCTCAGCTAGTCTCGCACGGTGCCGGCCCCACCATGGAAGCATCCCATGATGTGGCCGCTATTACAGCGCTACGATCGCTGGCAGGATTCAACCAGGAAGATGACTCCGGTCATCAGCAACAGCAGCCAATCCTCAACCAACAAGTTGGAAGGTAGGTGTTTCATGATTGAATAACTTTACTTTTTGAGGGGTTTTTTTCACAGAATTTTCTTTTGAGAATCTGTGCAACATGCTGCCATTTAGTATGTAGTCCTATGGTCACCTGTCACCCTCATATCCTATAGTCATTTAATCCTGTAGACAAAATGTGTCAAATTATGCCAAGAGTTAGCAGTGTGGATCGGTAAGAGATTTCCTTTGCGTGTCCAATGTCTGTTACAAATGAGCACTGAAATCCATCCACCGACGCAAGCGCAAGTTCCTGTCAATTTGACAAAGTTTCCTCATCAAAATTACTCGGATGTTTTTTCAGTGGTATGCTCAATTGTGGATAAGAAATTTTGGTTTTGCAAAACAGCTTACGTGATACCAACTGAAAATATGACCTACTCATTTTCATAAACTCCATTCTGCCTGAGGTACAAAATGTGATGCCATTATGTATTCCAGATAGATTCCTCTTTTAAACAGAGCATTTTTGCTGCCAATACCAGGATCAAGCAAGTTCAAGTACAAACACTATAGTTTGATCAGCTCCAAATTGGCAATGCCTCCTAACAGCAGCGAATTAATACAGAATGGTGTAGGTGCACCTGGATGCGGCATGTGCACAGTGCATCATATGTGTGACTCGTGCATTTGGTCAAAATCGTGTGCGTATGGCCAAACTTATGCACATTCGCTTGGATTACCCTGCGTACATAGATATAAAAATGCATATTTCTCTCCAATTTGGAACTGATTTAACTATAGCTCGTTAGAATGACACAGCTGATGATGATATTAGCAGAGGATAACTGAAATCACTCTGACATCACATTCTTACTTCAGGAGTATAGATAACAACACAGTAGTTTCATCATTCTTCTCAAGTATCATTGATGTTTCATACCACATTTTGGGGCCTAGAGGGATTCTTCCATTCAATACCTGTTAATACTGTCTTTAACTTACAGTGCACACACCCCTCCCCCACACCCCCTATCCTTATTAAATGTACCATCAGAATCACACCACAACACATTATATACACCTAGCACATAAAGTCCCTGACCAGGTGCTTTGAGGTTGGCTAATTCAAAATAGATAATTGGTACCAAAAATCTGAGATATACAATAAATGATCAAATTCCTACTCCTACTCAATGATTTCCTATACCTAGTGCAACTTTGCTGTTGTTATGCGCGGTCATTGAAATCGCCATAACTTTAAAAGTATCCATTCGATTTTGTTAAATGAGGTATCAAACTGTGGAGAAGGAATTTGCTCATTTAATGTATATCTCAGATGTTTGGTACCGCTCATCTATTTTGAATTAGCCAACCTCAAAGCACCTGGTCAGGGACTTTTTGTGCTAGGTGTATAGCGTTCACTATAGTAATTTCTATCAAACACCTTAAATTGTTTGGTACCAAATAGGTGAAAATTGGACAATTGTGATACTAGTGCTTACATGTATGCAATGAAGGATCCCACCTGTGATCCCTGCCTATTGATAATATGTCACAAGAACGAGCCCATTGCTGTTGTGTTAGGTATATAACTTGTGTTTCAACGAGATTACTTTTGCCAGCAAACAAGGACACACACATGTTTTGGGTTTTTTCAAACCGGTACACGCTTGCTTCCAACTGGGGCAGTCCTCTGTTTCCTAATATGTGCAAAATGTTGCAACATTTTGCAAATATTGTACTACAGTCCTCACATGTGATTTCCCCTGACCGGTCACGGTTTGATAGTGCACCGTCTAATTGGCGGTATCACCCCGCTAAAAACCCACCACCAAACAAAACCATTTGTCCTCATTTAATCGGGAGTGTATCCAGGTTGGTGTGTCCTCGTTTGGATAGTACCACTATGGTCCACGTTTGCAGGTGATTACAACTATGTGTGACCCTGCACTAGTTTAAAACATTTAGCAATTTTAAGGATTACTTATTTGGTACTGAGCAAACTAAGACCTGCTAAACAAACAAAACTATTAAGCCTCGTTACACTTCCCATTTAACGACCATATTATGATTGATCGTCCTTTCTTAGGTGTTATAACAGTCACTATGATGATCGATCACCAAAAATGGACCACTTTTCTGCGTGAATATAATGATCAATTAAATTATTGCACTGTTTTGAAATGTCTGAATTAATCTCTACTTAAGCCAACAACAAAAAAGTTTGTCTCAAAGCTTGTGAAGGCTTCAAAATCGGGCCACGCGCGCAGTTTTTCTGCTTCATTTATTTATTTTTTGTCTTCAATTTTTTCTCTTACTATTTGCAACCGTTGACACTTTCTGATATTGTTTTTTTCTATTTGAAATGAATATTGTGATGTAGTTGTGTAAAGAACAATTGTGCAGTGTTTTTTGAAGAACTGACTCATGTAAAAGTTTGAGAAAAGGAAAATCTGCCGATATTTTTAATAAAAACTTGAAATGAAATTTGTAGGGAAAAAAAAAATAGATTTTACAATTTCATGTATTTAAGACGCGGTATTGTTGGCATTTCAAAACCAATGCGCGCGCAAGCTTTGAGACAAACCTATTTTTTTGTTTGGCCTTAGCGGTGATTGATCGAAATATTATCGGTTGTTGGGTCAGTGTGAAAAGGCTTCTTATAAATTGCACCTCATTTTTGTTTTCTCATCATATTTCATTCCATTCTCTCTTTTAGGTTTTAGGCAGGGATGCACCCATCTCTCCATCCATCAATCGCAGGCTGTGTGCGTGATGATAGCGCCCTCGCTCACACACAGGCAGCGGATGTGATTATCTTATTATCATTATCAATACTCAATTTTCATGATCAATAATTGATTTATCCAAATGATTATCATCAATCAATTTTACTAATATTAATCATTGTACCTTTTTAATCCCTCTTGCATTGTATTTGCTTGTTTGACGAATCATTGATCAGTAATTTTGTGTAATACTGCAATCACTTTAAGGCATTTGTGGTTTGATGGGTTCTTTACTTAACAAACAAAAAAGAAGAGAATCAAACAATTTCACTCACCATATTGGCAAGGGGGGGGGGGGCATTGGGTGTTACTCTATAAAACTGTTGTGGTTGCCTGTAAAATTGAAAATGGACCCTTAAATAGGCCAGTTTATGAAGAAAAAAGACCCAAATGTTTACCCTAAAAGATTTGATTCCTACCTCCCTCCCCCATTTTTGAAAAAATTACATTTGGAAAGGCTAAATTGTATCTAGAAATAGATCTCTTAATTTCCTATAGATATTGAAAATTCGACTCTATTGATTTACCAGACAGGTGAAAGGGAGGCTATTAAGATGCCCCCCCCCTGAAAATATGAGAAATTATTATTTCAAAGTGGGTTTTCAGGCACATTATGTGCAAAATGAAAATAATATTGTTGTATGAATAAGCACAATTAATGTTACTAATGTTCATGATTACTCAATTTATTGGAATTCAATGTTGTGTCCATCAAAATGACATTTACCAAGTGTGTGCACAATGTTTTAGAAAGAAGTCTAAACAAGAAGTTGTTCTTTTCTTATCCCCTCGTCTGTTTAGAGCGCAAAAGGTTGGAAACCAGAAACGCTAGCGTGTGTCCCCCATCCTCTGGGGCGGTTGGAGCGGAGGCAATGCATTATGGGAGATGTACCAGACTTAATGGGCCATTTTAAACACCACACTGGTGAAATTGTGTTGATGTTAGTAAAAAGAGGGAGTTTGTTGTAGTTGAAGACATTTAGGTAAAGAAACTGCCAGTTGTAAAGGCATTTAAGTGTATAAGACAGTTAAAAGTGTTTACTATATCTGTTTAACAGAGGTATATATATATCTATAAAAAGCAGAATTGACGTCTGAACAGTGTTCAGTTGTTTCATTGATTGCAAGAAAAATGTATTAATTAGTTGAGTAAAATGGACAATTTTATCCCTCTGTTAGTCATTTGGTAATTGGCTTGACCTAAATTCTTTTTTTATGTTGATATTTATTTGATTGAATTGCACACTAAAACAGTACATGTGCCCTGCCTATCTATAAATTTGTGCATAACTAATTTGAAACAGCTCTTGATTTAAAATTGATAAATATGTAACTGTCATACTCTCACCATATAATGCCTTTGATGCAAAGCAACGACCCATAGACACATTGTTATTAGTTACTATCTGTTCCATCCTGGTGTACTATTGATGATACCCAGTCACTCACGGATGGGCATTGTAATTAATATAGCATATATCAAACTTAGCATCGTAGAGGTGAGAATATGACGGTTTAATTTAATTTAAGCCTTTTCACACCAACTCCACGATCGATCTTTGGACGATAGATCATCCATTTGTAAACAAATTGATCCTTGCCAAGGTTGATTACCAAAAGGAACAGAACCTATATTTGATTAGATATGTTTTTTTAATAAGACTCTACCGTGCGACCATCTATCGTCCAAAGATCGATCGTCAACTTGGTGTGAAAAGACTTATACAATGAAGCACTACGATTTAATGCATGCGCACTTGTTTTGTATTTCCAAAGGTCTCTAATCGGAACAATAGTTGTGTGATTGGGTATGCTGAGCTACTTAAGACAATTTTAAACAGTGATTTTTAAGTGGCATATAAATTGGACTATATTGCCTAATTGTTCATAATGATGGACCGCCTATCATGGCACTTAACAAAGCAAACATATCAATCCGTTTTGTGTTAGTATTCAAGTACAACATTTTGAGAGTCAGCACTGATAGAAGTGTTAAAAAGATTGGAGAAAGGAATTCCTGCTGTCTTAAAGTTTTGCATCTCTTTTGTTCCTAACGAATAATGCCTAATATTAAGCTATGGAAATATAACACAACATTGTGTGTTATTTCATAGTGCTTTATAGAATGTGTGGTATAATTGTTTTTATTTTTTTGGATAGCCTTGGCAGAGATGACAAAAGGAGAGGGTCTCTTCCATGGCCGACCGTGACCTTTGACCTTGGTGACTGACAGCCTTTACCACAAGGCTCATCAAACTTGCCCTTGTTCACTGCAATTTCCAAGATGTCTCAACCAATCTCAGTCATTACACAAAAATGTTGAGACAAATTCACGTATTGACGTTTTGGTCTTATACCTCTCGTTAATAATTCATACACTTTGTACTAGTATGGTCGTGAACTTGCCATGGGAGATTGTATGGTTTTGTCTTGTATGTTGGTGACAAGGCTTATTATATTATTAGTTTGTAAGAACCGCATATAAATTTAATGCACTCTTTATGGGTTTTTTCTTTCTTTTTTTTACTACGGTATATATATTGTAACAGTATGATTAGGATTGAATATTAAATGGTTTGAGCTATGTAACCTTTGACCATTTACCCCCTGTCAGTCATCAAGCAAATGTAAATTAATTATTACAGACATTCAGTAAAATGCGTTCCCACTTTCGGTGCGAGTGGAACCACTATAGATCGCTAAAGAATTACAAAAAGTTGGCAGCAATTAAAAAAATAAAAAATGATGAAAAAAATATTGTACTAACAGATCTGTATTTTAGAACAATTCAGGGAGAATACTAAATGGTTGAATTTAAGGAAATATTAATTGGTCATGTTCCCCTTTCCCCATTTATAAAAAGAAAAAATGTTACTTTCTCTCATTTGTATTTCCTTATTGTCTCGTTTAACTAAAAAAGAAATTCAACTTGTTCAAGATTTTCATGTATATTGTATCGGCTAGGTATTATATAATACTCCTGGCAAGATTGTTCGTAACCTAGAAGTAAATAGCAAATAAAATGATTCGGATGTAAAATTGCTGACGGTACTATGTGGTATTATAAAGTTGATTTGCCATTTCAATGAGATGCGCTGGGCCAAAAATGCATCATTTGAATTAATGTATGGTTATCATAGTCAAGGTCAATTTCAGATTTGCACACCCTAGTCAATATCCATCAATGATTTGAACTTTGACCTTAACTAGTAGTAGGAAATGCAAATTACTGCTTATCCAATCCCTCAGCAGCCAACATAACTTGCAATGATTGCAAAATTTGAATGTAGGGTAACTTTAAGACTGTTATTTCCGGACTGAGGTATAATGATCTGGAGGGAGTCAAATGAATCAAATTTTGGTTGTAATTTTTCTTACTCCAGATGTGCACTTGACATGATTTTCAAACTTGGAAATAAGATTTCCAGCGTACCCACTGACTCCTTGTCCAATTTGATCTGGGTTAGGTGGAGGGGAAATAGGAGGCAGCTTAAACAAGATAAGCTAGATTTTCTTTACCGATCAACCATAATGTATCATATTGTAGCACTTAAAAAGTAGTTTAATGTAGTAGCGATGTATGTGTATATAATAAACAGACATCTAGTATTCTCCCTTGGTTGTTATAGGTTTACACTTGAGTGTATTAAAACATGCCAACATGCAAATGGGGCAAATAGATTGGATATTTGGGGCAGAAGCTGCTGCCTTGTGTCATGCTGAAAATAATTGTGTTTGATATTTCAAGATTGTATGGAAACTTCTGTTCAAAGAAGGCATTGGCAAGGGGTAAAGCTTGCTAAAAAAGCCCATTTCTAATATCAAGGTCTTCTTGTCACAGTCTTATCTGCAATAGCTGCCAGTTGTTATATATGGTGTGTTTTTATATGCTGAGCAATTGGTGTAAACTAAATGAAACTCAGAGCAGCTATTGCAAATATGATCTTTTATGATTCAGATCAGATATTTAGTGATGTGAAAAGTCATTATCTGCCAATAGCTGCCACATGTTATACACTTCTGTTTCTAATGGTGCTCCCTTTTAAAATACAATCTTACACCTGGCAGCCATTGTAGGTAGGTAGTTACAAGGAAAGATGATATTTACGATGTATAAAAGTATTTATTATCCCGACGTTTCGATCCTCCAGTCTTTATCAAGGTAAATGATAAAGACCGGATGGTTGAAACATCGGGATAATAAATTCTTTTATACATCGTAAATATCATCTTTCCTTGTTACTACTTTTACTATATGATGTAACGTAGCATCCTTTTTACTTCTGCCTTTGTAGATAAGGCCTTGTGGCTCCACACCCTTGATATTGTGCAACATTTTGATGACTATTATCTCATCGCAAGAATGCCATCCAAGCAGTTGGGATATTTGAAATGTTATAACTTTAGAGCCAAGGTATTTTTTTGTGAATTTGGAAAATAGGTATTGTTACATTAAAAATCGAAATTAATGACTCAAGATTGTATGTTTTAGAGCCATTAGAAAAAAATATGCAAACAGAAAACAGTTTGGTGTCACCATTTGCATGTTGGGAAAATAAATAAGAAATGTTAAAAAAACAAGGAACTTTTATTAATATTTGAAGTTTAAAAAAATGTAAGCTGTCGTTGTCAAAAATGAATGCTTTGGTATACTGTATACCTGATTGTCTATGGTTGATAATAATAAAATTTGCAGTGACAGTATTGCATTAAAATAATCCGTCTGTGGGTGTTTTATTTTGTGAAATGAGTTTTATGAGACATAATACAGGGTGTCCCAAAAGTGTCGATACCTTTTTAAAGCTCTGTATCTCCGGTAAAATAATTCCCAGAATAAGACTAAGAACATATTTAGATAGAGAAGACTTATAGAATTATTTTAGAACCAAACTATAACAGCTGTCTGTGTTGCCATTATACAGATGAAAGTTCTTTATAAACGTGTATATTTTAATAATGAGCTTAATAAAGTGAAGGGAGCAAAAGAGGTAGTGAAGAGAAAAAAGGTTGTCTGCAATGATTTTAAATTTAAGATTAAAATTATCTGTAATATGAATATTATTAATGTTGTGCACAAAATGTAATGAGAGAAAGCCTTTGAAGAAAACAAAATCCTCATGAATGGAATGTGAGGAACATGCAGCATGTCTGCAATTATATGGTACAATATTATATTGACTAGTTTTGTATTCAGAGTTATGTGACAAAACCTTTCAGCGAATGTTTTATATTAAGTGGCCTCAGAAAAGGGTCAAATTGGGTATCAAAATAATTCTAATAAATAGTCCTCATCTATATATGCTTTCATTTTGGTACAAAGCTTTAAAAAGGTATTCCAACTGTTGGGACACCCTGTATTAGAGCCATTCTGAGAAACCTCCATGACTTGTCCGTGCTACGATAGCAGCATAAAATGTACAAATAGTCTATAGACGAGGGGTGTTCCATGTCTGATGTTCTTATATTGCTGTGAAGAGTAACGTAACCGATGACCTCTTTCATGTACACAGGACCCCGTCAGACAGTGGACTAAAAATGAAATACTGTACGGGGTCAAACGTATTGGTTGGTCGGGCATTTATTGTCCCTCCCCCAAAAAATCAAACTTTTCAAATAATGTTCATAAAATCTTCAACAACAAAAAAAAAAAGTTAGTTGGGCCCGTAAAACAGGTTTTTTCCGTCGTCTAACCCTTAAAAGTTCAGGTTGGAAGTAACCGTATGTTCAATTTTAAATAGGACCAGGATTTTCAGGAACTTTAAATTGAAGATCCCAGAAACGTCGGATTTATTTTGTAATTATATTTTATGCATCTCTACAAGAACACTATTATATTATATTTGCTAGTATTTTATTTACACCATTACAATGAGATACAACGTAGCAAAACATTTTATTAATCACCTTGATTCCCCCTGATCCCGCCATTGCGCTCTCACTGATATCGAGTCTTTAGCGACATCCCGGGGGGGGGGGGGGGGGGGGGGGGAGTCAGTGAACATACCAGGCGGGTACGCATCCGCGTCCAAACAAACGTCGAAAAGGGTCCACAGATTTCCCCACACGACGTCGACGTCTTTCTGAAAAAGGGGTACTTTTTAGGGGGCATCGCATTAAGGGTATCCATTACAGCATCGAGGTATTGACGTTCAGGGGTACTAATTGCCGGGCTAATTGTTGTATGAGTGACTTTTCAATAAACATGCAAAATGTTCAATATTTCCCTACTTTTTGCATGCATTCTACATCATGCATATCTGTATGAGTGTCACATGATTATGAATTAAGATTATTTTGAGCATTACTATACTACGCCATTTAGGTGCATTGAGTGTTGGTTACGCCGTTTAAGGTAGGTTTGTAGTGTATACGCCATTTAGGAGTATCAAAATAGTGTTCTGGTTTACGCCATTTAGGGTCCATTTCAGAGGTGCTTGGACGCGCATCTGTACCTGCTTGGTATGTTCACTGAACCCCCCGCCCCCGGAGCGACATGCGAGAAATCGGGTTCCTTTTTATCCCCCTTGGCTTATGGCTTGAAAAGCCGGTGGGGGTATTGTGTACATGTAATTTGTCTGTGTGTATGTTCCTTTTTGATTAGCCTTTGGTTGTTCGGCCGCGGCTGTTCAGTGATCCATAATTATGAAGAATCGGGTTTCAATCTCAACCATACTTACTTGGTAACAATAATCATTGGGTAGAAGGGACTTCAGATGCTCATGAGGTGTACACAAATTGACCTCTTATCAGACTTCAATCTCAGCTAAACTTGGTGACAATATTCTTTGGGTAAGGGGGCTTGAGGTGCTCATAGGTGTACACAGATTGACCTCTATTGACGCCTACGTGACATTTGACCCACATTTTGTCAACACTTTAAACTGCACTTTAAACTGCACTTATTACTTTTAGGGTTCTAAATCCGACTTCAATCTTGGCCAAACTTGAGATGGGACTTGAAATGTTCATGGGGTGTACACTGATTGACATCTAATGACTACATGACCTTTAACCCCAATTTGTCAACACTTTCAACTGCACTTACTGCTCTAGGACTCTCATGAAAAGTCAAACTCGGAATTTCAACCAAACTTGGTGACAATAATCTTTAGATATGGGGACCGTGAGATGATGCATAGGGTGTATCCTGATTGACCTGTGACCTGTAATGACGCCTACATGACCTTTGACCCATTTTGTCAGAACATTAGGGCCCTCTCTCGCATATGAAAAGCCAAACTTCAATCTCAACTAACTTGATGACGATAATATTTGGGCAAAGGGATTTGAGATCATGGGGTGTACCCAGATTGACCTCTAATGACCCCTTTATGACCTTTAGGCCAGGGTGCATATACCCAAATGTTTTATTTGTAAACTCTAAAAAATCATGAAACTTAAAACGTTCGGGCTCATTCACTTTCCGATATAGTAGCCTATATCTCAACAAAGTAGGCTTTGACAACATTTACATTCCGATGGGTAATTTCACAAGGAACTCAAATATGCACTAAGTAAACTATTGGATATGTATCAAAATAAAATAAAGGGGACTGTCCCGGGTTGTCAGCCTTTTTTGCACTATGTACACGACGAACAGTCCAAAATTGTCATCTTTATAAAATAATTATCCATACGGTAATTGTTAGATTTTAATTACTGTCCAACCGCGAGGTGATCATGAACATGATATGTAAAATAAAAAGTGCATGGACAACTCACATAGTATCAGTTATATACACCTTTTTAAATAGGTGGGTCTTTAACAAGTTTTAAATGATTGAATAGATCAACGTCTGATATAGAGGTAATTCCAAAGACGGTGGGTGCAACAACTGAAAATGCACGATTTCCAAGGGGAAGACGTTCTAGGAGTGAGCAAATGTCCCCGGGGCAAATGTTTGACAGAAGACCGAAGGGCACGAACAGGTTGATCGCGGAACATGAAGAATGATGGTACAAGTCCATTTAATGGTTCCAAGTTTTTTAAAGAGTACTTCGAAATGAATTCTTTCAGTACAGGTAGCCAGTGCAAATCTTTTTAAATTGGAGTGATATGGGTCAACTTGTCCGTGTCTTTTAAGAATGCGGGCAGCTGCGTTTTGAGTAAGCTGAACTTTACCAAGAGAATGCTCAGTGATACCAGTCAGGAGAGAATTGCCATTGTCGATACGTGAAGTGATTAGCATGTATGATTAATAGTGCAATTTCATATGATAACATTTGCCTGATACAATTAATATTCCAAATACACGACAGGCAGATCCATATACATATACATATACAATAAGCTTTTATATACCGCCATTTCATTTAGATCACAGCGGTTTGTGATGATACAAAGAACATATACAACCTAGCAAAGTAAACAACATGATAAAAACAAAACATTATATATACAAAGAGCAATATCAATAAGGAAATAGGTGAGTTTTCACTTGTTTTTTGAAAACATTCACAGAGACCGCAGAACGAAGAGTACGCCTTACATGATCCATATTAAATTAGATTATTGTCCAATACAATCCTAAATTGCGGGCCTTTTTGAGGCACTAAATGGAAGCAGTGTCAACTTTAATCTGATGAGTGATGGCATGGATTTAATGGCATTTATTAGTTGCGTATCATCCGCGAGCGGCTAAAGCTAAAACATATCTGCACTTTTGCGAGCAATGTTAGCAGGAGAAGAAGTGACTAAAAGTATAGGTCCAAGTACAGATCCTTGTGGAACTCCGCCGCGTGTAGCGTAGCATTTAAAGTGACGCCAATTGCTTCAAGACGTTTGAAAAGAATGTCATGGTCAATATGGTATAGGCAGCTGAGAGGTCCAGAAGTATCAGGAAGACAAAATTGTTATCTTTATTTGTTGGAAGTGGCTGTTTTTAATAATAATTCAACCAGCATGCTTAGGCTTTTTTGCTTGTTCGCCAAGGCGAACTAGCATATATAAGGCTTGGAATTGGTACGCGTTAGTATGGCTCCGTTCCGAGTGTCACTTTGCACAGAAAACCTAATTGGTGTCACTGGTATAATATGCCAAACGATACTTTCATACGCTCATAATTGATGGACGAGAAGTGTGCCATCCGTGTCGATGGTTTTGATTGGACGAGAGATTGATATATCATCGCCAGTGAATATTAAACTGGGTAGGCGTTGTAACTGGTACTTATACCGAACATTGTATGGGCGGCCAATGGGTTAAATATATTGAATATATACTTGGAATTTGTTAGAGATTTATAAATGATAACTTTTTTATAATGAATATTAATAAGTAATATGAATATTCATGATTAATTTGGGATCCTCTTGAATCATCTCGGTTATCTCGGTCAGTGGCGTAACAGCCGGGGGGGGGGGGGGGGGGGGGGGGGGGGGTGTAGGGGGTCGCACAGTGCCCCCTGAAGGTGCTCAGCAGGAAATTCAAACCTACCCACCAGGAAAAATGGAGGGGAAGGGAAAGAAAAGAGAGAGAGGAAGGAAAAAGGGAGGAAAAAGAAAAAGGAAAAGGAGAAAAAAAGGGGAAAGAAATAAAGAAGAAAGGGAAAGAAAGAAAGAAAATTTCGCCGTACAAAAAGCACACAACAGTCAACACATTGTTGACTGTTGTGTTTTTTGTACTGCGAAATTTTGTTACTGTGCGAAATTTTGTGACCGTGCGAAATTTGTGACCTTGCGTAATTTTGTGACCGTGCGAAATGTTGTGACCGTGCGAAAGTGTTTTGACCCTCCCCCCCCCCCCCCCCCCCCACACACACCTACGTGAAATTCACGAGGTGACTGAATGGGAAAAAAATTGGGGCAACCTTTTAAAAATTCCGGGACGGAATTATTCTAACCATAATTTTTTGGGCTGTGCCCCCCCCCCCCCCCCCCCACCCCTGACAACCAACCTCTGTTACGCCACTGATCTCGGTTCAACCTGGACCATTTCAGTTCAATCCGGATCATTCATATTCATGTTAATTATAATTCATTATTGCAAATTAGTAGTCATTACAAAATTATAATTTATCTTTTTTTACCCCGATTTTAGACTATATTCAATAAATTTAACCTCATTGGCCGCCCATACAATGTTCGGTATAAGTACCAGTTACAACGCCTACCTAATAGGCTAGCTGTTGTGTCATCGTATTGAACTTTTCGTGAAATTTTGAAGTGGATTTGCGTGATAGATCGCAGTTGTCTTCTTCATTACCTATAGCAAGGGCCGTGTACTACATTTTTATTACACTTTTAATAAAAACAGCTCATAATCTTAGATCAAGTTGAGACTCGATTTGACTCATACGGTGAATTTTGGAGTTTAATTTTTTGGTAGACGGAAGGTTTATTTCGTATGCTTTCCGCCATATGAAAAATACGTTGATTTTCGTCTTATATAGGATAATAGGAAATGTATATTACGTAATGTTTTGAGAAATTGTTTTCCAATTGATCCATCAGAGAGTTATCTCTAGAACAGGTCTGCAACTGATTTTTGTCTGCATTATTATTTTTGAGTGATTTTTGGCCAGTTTCAGTTTAACCAATGAATGAATTTGTAGTAAGCTTACTTACCATTTTAAGCTTACAACTTCTGACTTTGATATTTCTAATCCGAGATTTTAACCACCCATAATCATGTTTATGGTGCTAGGGCATCTAGTACAACAAATGTCTTTTGATCACAAATCTGTTACTGATTATAGGTAGCTCAAATTCGTATCATAAAAAGCAAATAAAGCCCGGTTTAATAAAGGCACATTACATGTATATGATATTTGCCTATTTTTTCGGAATTGGTTGAAAAAAACCCACATTTTTCCTTGAGATTTCTACACGAATGTCATTTATGTTCTCAAATTGGTTGCGGATTGACCGTGCAGTGATACTGATATATGATACGTAGCTCAAACTGTGATATCGTCCTTTAAAAAGTAAATCAGGCACATTATATGAAGATACTTTAGCATATGGCTAGTTTGTCCACAATTGAATTGGTCGGTAAAAAAACTGTTTTTCCTTGCGATTTCATAGGGAATGTCATTTATGACATCAAATTGGTTGCGGATTGACCGATCAGTGACACAGATATTATACGTAACTCAAAATGTGATATCGTATCCTAAAAAGCAAATCAGGGCACATATGATAGTTTGTCTATTTAGTCCCTAATTGGTAGAAGAAGAAAAAAGTGTTTCCTTGTGTGATGTCAACGGCAACGCTATTTGTCGTCAAATTGGTTGCTGATTGACCGATCAGTGACACCGATATCATACGTAGCTCAAAATGTGATATCATATCCTGAAAAGCAATTCAGGGCACATTATATGATATTTAGCCTATTTTGTCCGGAATTGGTTGGAGAAGAAAAAAACACGATTAGGTTTTGCGATTTACGTAACTCAAAATGTGATATCGTATCCTAAAAAGCAAATCAGGGCACATATGATAGTTTGTCTATTTAGTCCCTAATTGGTAGAAGAAGAAATAAGTGTTTCCTTGTGTGATGTCAACGGCAACGCTATTTGTCGTCAAATTGGTTGCTGATTGACCGATCAGTGACACCGATATCATACGTAGCTCAAAATGTGATATCATATCCTGAAAAGCAATTCAGGGCACATTATATGATATTTAGCCTATTTTGTCCGGAATTGGTTGGAGAAGAAAAAAACACGATTAGGTTTTGCGATTTCAATGTGAACGTCATTGTCGTCAAATTGGTTGCGGATTGACCGATCAGTAACACCGATATCATACGTAACTCAAAATGTGATATCGTATCCTAAAAAGCAAATCAGGGCACATTATATGATAGTTTGTCTATTTAGTCCCTAATTGGTAGAAGAAGAAAAAAAGTTTTTCCTTGTGTGATGTCAACGGCAACGCTATTTGTCGTCAAATTGGTTGCTGATTGACCGATCAGTGACACCGATATCATACGTAGCTCAAAATGTGATATCATATCCTGAAAAGCAAATCAGGGCACATTATATGATATTTAGCCTATTTTGTCCGGAATTGGTTGGAGAAAAAAAATCATTGCGATTTCAACGCGAACATCCTTTATGTTGTCACGTTGGTTGCGGATTGACCGATCAGTATAACACCGATATCATACGTAACTCAAAATGTGATACGTATCCTAAAAAGCAAATCAGGGCACATGATATGATAGTTTGTCTATTTTGTCCGGAATTGGTTGAAGAAAAAAAAATCACGATTTGGATTTGCGATTTCAATGTGAACGTCATTGTCGTCAAATTGGTTGTGGATTGACCGATTTGTGACACCGATATCATATGTGGCTAAAATGTGATATCGTATCCTAAAAAGCAAATCAAGGCACATCATATGAAATTTTGTTTATTTTGACGCAATTGCTAGGAAAAAAACCTGTTTTCCCCGGCGATTTCAACGTGAACGTCATTTATGTCGTCAAATTGGTCGCGGATTGACCGATTAGTGACACAGATATCATACACAGCTCAAAATGTGATATCATATCCTGAAAAGCAAATCAGGGCACATAATATGATATTTAGCCTATTTTTCCGGAATTGGTTGAAGAAAAACCCCAATTTTTGCGATTTCAATGTGAACATCATTTATGTCGTCAAATTGGTTGCGGATTGACCGATTAGTGACACTGATATCATACGTAGCTACAAATGTGATATCGTATCCTAAAAAGCAAATCAGGGCACATCATATGAAATTTTGATTATTTTGTCCGCAATTGCTAGGAAAAAACCCTGTTTTTCCCGGCGATTTCAACGTGAACATCATTTATGTCGTCAAATTGGTCGCGGATTGACCGATTAGTGACACAGATATCATACGCAGCTCAAAATGTGATATCATATCCTGAAATGCAAATCAGGGCACATTATATGATAATTAGCAATTTTTTTCCGGAATTGGTTGAAGAAAAACCACAATTTTTGCGATTTCAATGTGAACGTCATTTATGTCGTCAAATTGGTTGCGGATTGATCGATTAGTGACACTGATATTATACGTAGCTACAAATGTGATATCGTATCCTAAAAAGCAAATCTGGGCACATTATATGATATTTTCTGGATGCATGATATGGGAATTGCTCACATAAAACTCTAATATGTTTCACACTTGTTACAAGCATTTCCCTTTTTAAAGGGTTTTTTATTAAGCCTGGCCCGAGCAATTTGCTTGGAGTGGTCCCTTTCAGGACCCAAGCGTGTGTCTGTACGGACCGACCGTGTAAACAAACAAACAAACAAACAGACAAACACTCGTTAATTACCATATGGCATCCAGTTCGCGTATACGTCATGAGCTGTCTGTGTACCGTGATATTTTCTGTATGCCGACTATTAAATGTCCTTCTGTATAAACCTGAGACTGGTATATACTACCCTGCTAACACACAACGTTCTTAAAACGTTCTTAAAACGTCTCCCGACTAGTCTCAGGTATAAACTTTGTAATTCGCTGCTACAAGAGGGCCGACCGCTCGTCATCGCCAATTTGGCTGATCAATCTGATATTAATTATTACTATTTAGGCTACCAAGAACTTTTACGAACGGTCTAGCCTAGCACCCCCTGCTGTTGTTGCAAGGCACCAATCCTTTGGATGTACTGGCGCCGCACACGCTGACCCCAACCAAACCCACTCAATTATAGTCTTTTACGCATGCATGTTACCCGGCACTGCGATAAGCCTGCATATCTTGTGACTGTGTAAAAGATTGTGTACCCCAGTTGATTAGATGAAAACCAGCAAATTCGGTACTGTGACAGGGGTTTTCGATCCCATATTCTGTTCAATATCTTGAATTAGATAATATGGATCTGAGTCAAAGTGGTGAAGACAACATCCCTGTAACCACTTCCACCGGAGGCGACCGCAGTAGTGAAGAAGGTTTGTATGTAAATAGTTTTAATAATAGTAATTAATTTAATATGACTTCAATCGTTTGACGTTTGGTGTTTTTTTTTTACTAGAGCAGAGAGAGAGGTCAGAGCTGTTGAATTCGGAGTCCCAGTAGTCATGCCAGTCCTAGTACAGGAAACCCATACGTTGGTGGGGGTTTTTTTCTTTTTCTTTTTTCCCTACCAACGTATGGGGAAATTGTATTGCGAGAAACTGTCAATTTCATTTGCTGTATGAAGTGAATGGAGTGCGAAGTATTCATGAAGAAGAAGAAGTGCATCTCAAAATGATTTGCGCGGTGAATTTAGTCTCATTCCCATCGCCAACATCTTATACGCACATCACTTTTTTACGAACTTACGAATGTATTGAAACGAGTCTATTATAATAAAACATGGCGCCGATTTCGATAAACATCGCGAGTGCCGTTAAAGTGAATTGGCTTAGAATTTCACCTCAAATTTCAAGGGAATATTGCATTTGTACAAAATATTAAACGAATGGCAAGATAGATGAGAAAGAGTAGATAAGAACAAGCACAAAGAAGTGTGTTTTTGAGCTCTGGTAAGCGATACAGAAATTAACACGAAAATCATATTTAGAAGGAGTCATACTTAGGATGGGGACAGATAGTGAAACATGCAAAATACCCTATGATGAATAATACCAACTGATGACAAATAACACTAAGTATGATTTGTTGTACTATGCCAGTCCCAGTACTACTATGTAGTTTGATCTGTTCAAAATTGGTGAAGCCTTATATTTACAGCAATGAATGAATGCAGAAGGACGTGGGCGCGCTGAAGGCAATCACACTGTGCTTCATGATATGTGGGACACGCATACGTGCGTGCGGCAATACATTTATACAGTAAGTAAGTGTGTACGGTTAATAAATTCGCCGCCAGGACTGTGGTAGCATGTACATGTAGTGCTGTTATCGATTGTCGGAAGTGTCGCATAATCGCGATGTTCAATCATGTTGTCCTTTCGTATGTCGACAAGACAAAACGATATCTTAATTATACAGGCTTTAATAGTAAATACACTGATTTTTTCTGATCGCACTTTCAAAATTCACTTACCGTATTATCCCTATTAAGCGCCCAGGACCTTATAAGCGCCCACCCCCTTTTTCTCAGGTGACTTAAAAAATATATACTAATTAACCGCCCACCTAAAAAATAAGCTTACTTAAAAATTACTCACATCACACTAAATCTCGGACTACAAATTGCTTGAAAATAAAGGGGAAATTATGGTTATTTTAACTTCAGACATACTTGACATATTGTTTTGTGTTCCAAAAGTGAACTTAAATCATGTGTTAAGCCTTTAAACAGCAACAGAAACCATCCGAAATACGCACGTTTCGCGTTTGTTGTCATTCATGGAGGCCGCCATCTTGAATTGCAAAACATCGTCTTTGGACGTAAAGGTTGCTGAATTTTGCAACCTTTTGCGCCCACCCAAAATGACTTGGTTAACCGCCCTGGGCGCTTAATAGGGATAATACGGTACACATTTTTACGATGAGTGGCAACCACTGATTAGCATAGCAATCCGATGATGTCAATCGTCTCGGGTTTCAGCCAATCGGGACAATCTAAAGCATATTTATGAAAGAAAAATTGAGTAATGATGATTTTCGTCAGTTAATATGGCAGTCATCGACCAGCTATTACAGAATGGAAACAATATTTGTTTAATTTAGTCTTCATTTTTACATTTTTAAATTACTCTCCTTTAGTCATTTAATCGGTGGTCGGATATTTCCCCAATCCAGAACCGATCGACTGATTTTGATCTGTACCGATGCGATCTGCAGTCATTGATTGACATTAGGCCCTATGTCGTTTTTTTCTGACGACATATCGACACAATTTTTAAAATTGATAACAGCGCTAGTGGTATGGACTTAGAATAATCATTGTCAGCTACATGTATACCAGGACATGTCAGGGGTAGCGCTTGCTTTTATTTTAATAATAGAATAAAATGACTCTTTAACAACATCCAAATGAAATTTTGTGCACCAAAACCCAAAGATGTGTGACTATGGCACAATGACCTTATAACGCAACCCCTGGGACAATGTGTGCACACAGTGTACCCCCCCCCCCCCCCCCCCCCCCCCTCGACTAGGCAGGGCAGACATGAATGTGGAACCCCACGGCCACATCTGACACCATAAATGATCATAAAATATGTGTGCACTGTATTGTGTCACAGACTATATTCACGGCATGGAAGATACTTTTTATTGGTAAACTAGACTAGTTGATAACTTGCCTCTCACATGACTTGTTTTGTTTTGAAAATTAAAGTACTAGATAGTTTGTCCCCCAAGTTTTTCCATTAAATGCTGGTCTGTGTCGTAATAAAGAATGCAAATGAAAATGAATTGGGTATTGTTTTGTCATAGGTAAATTGTCTGTCCAACCACAACATAATAGTTGCTGAATGAATACACCCACCATGTGGGTGAGGCAGTTGCAGTTTGTTGGAAAAAATTAATATCCTAAAAAGTAAAAATACCTTAACCCTAACCCCGGTTTAGGGTTTTTGACCGGGATCACAATTTTCGAGGAAAAAACACCAACTAAATCTCCGGGAACCTGCCGGGATTCGATCCGGAGACTCTCCGTTCTCAAGCCCCACATCCCAACCATTAAGCCACGGCCCTCAGCTACACATTCGCGCAGTATACTGCGCTCACTTTATAGGCTCGGTTTACTACGTCATCAAAAACCGACGGCGCATGCGTTTGGAGAGGGACTTTGGATTAGCATTTTTTAGCACTCAGGGGGGTTAGGGTTAATAGAACACACACAAAAAAAATGTTACCATAAACCCTAACCCCGGTTTAGGGTTTTTGACCGGGATCACAATTTTCGAGGAAAAAACACCAACTAAATCTCCGGGAACCTGCCGGGATTCGATCCGGGGACCCTCCGTTCTCAAGCCCCACGTCCCAACCATTAAGCCACGGCCCTCAACTACACATTCGCGCAGTATACTGCGCTCACTATATAAAGGCTCTGTTTACTACGTCATCGAAAAAACCGATGGCGCATGCGTTTGGAGACGGACTTTGGATTAGCATTTTGTAGCATTCAGGGGGTTAGGGTTAAAATAAAATAAAAATCCTGCAGGGAGCGGGTGGTGTGTTTAGGTTTAGTTCCAGATACACAGTTACACACATTATTATGGAGCGGGTCAATATATTTCAATTATTACAAATTTAAAAAATGTCACTATATAAACCTTTTCTCTAAATTTGACAAATAAACTCTCTTTTTTTTGGTGGACCAAAGTTTCCCAATAAGAGTCAAAGTATCCCCATTCTACAGTACCTGTATATAAGTAGTTGAAAAGTAATTCTGCCATTATGTTAACTCTCTATTTTCTGTTCTGCTTTCTCAGCAAGCGCTGTAGCCCAACTATTGGAAATGGCACAGAGCTACCAAGTGGAACATCCCAATCCCAATAAGGATGAGGAGGAGGCTAACGATGAAGATGCAGATGATACTGATGCACCTGCAGCTGAAGAGGCAGATGACAATGACGAAGCACCGGAGAAAGATCCATACGAGATGAGCGGCAAGGAGGCGGAATTCAAGTGTCACTGCAAGTACAATAAGGGCAAACCATGCTTTTCAAGATACGAAAAGCCGGAGCTTATGGCGTTTCGTGGCCAATATAAAGCCCTCAATAAGAAGGAACTTGACATTGCCATATTGTCCAAGATCCAGACCGGAATGCATCTGTCCCCGTTGACATGCCAGAAGAAGAAAGCCCACACAGAACGGAAGAAAGTCCGTTCCGATCACTATTTCCACGGCGATAAGATCTGCCGCGATACATTCTGTTTCATTCATCGCATCTCGCACAACAAACTCTCTGTTTTGATGGCGCACTACAGGGGGAGCGGCATATGTGTTAGGGTTATGAAACGCCAAGCTGCGAAAGAGAAGGCAGAGGCACTGGCAAAACAGACTAATAAGGCCAAACGGGGAAAGGCAAAGGGTAAGGCCGGTACAGGTAAACCGCCAAGGAAAAGGACGCCTAAAACAGGTGCTGCAAAACAAGTCAATAACAACAAACGGCAAAGACAAAGTGGTGCTGTTGTAGGTGTCAGTAGTGTTGGCATTAATAGTAGCGTTGGTGGCGCTGTTGCGGACAATATCCCTATCCCTATAACTATCCATCAAAATGATACTGACGCAGCCAGTGCCATGGCTAGACATATAGAAGCAATGCACCAATATGTGGACATTCCTATTGGACAGATGCAACGCCGCGCAGCAGACAAACGTTACATGGATGTTTCGAGACTGCCAGCGGAGGCGTCAACCACGCAAACGACAAGTCACCCACACCCCCATCACCACCATGTTGCATCATCGGTATCGGTTATGTCGGCTGGTGGTGGTAGACCTGAATCTGTGCAGCAGACCCAGGCTCAGCATCATCATGGCGTGTGGCATCTACCACGTAGACCGGACATGCAACACGAAGGACCATATCTGTTACCTCTTTGAATAAGAAATACAGAGTGTCCCAATAAAAGACACCCATGTTAGTTTAAATTCATTATAGAAACACTATATCTTGATATAAAATGTAGAGATTTGAGCAATTTGTTTTCTATCAAAAATGACCACTTTAAAAATATTGTATATTGGTGTAGATATGAAGCTTTGAATGTAGTGTTGTACACGACCATAGTAAAATTCTAAGGTAAAACTTCATGTATTTAATTGAAATGTTTTTATGTATTATTGATAAAAGTAATGATCTTGGTTGTAAATGGACATTGGTGTATTCAAAATTGCTATACACAATAAAAGGAGATAATAGAAATATCTGAACTCCAGTGGGGGGGGGGGGGATGATCTGACATGTGGAGGGTCCCCGGATTGATTCCCGGCCGGCTGTCTCTTTCAAAATTGTGATCCCTGTTGAAAAACCAGGTTAGGTGGTTAGGTTTAAAAGCTACAAATTGCCCAAGTCTCTGTGATTCTGATCAAGTTTGACTGTGTTATGGAAGCTTGAGAATGTTTCTGTAATAACTTCATAGTTCTTAAATTTTATAATGCTAAACTTTTATTTAAACTCTTATTTTTGGGACACTCTGTAAAATAAGCCTTTTCACACTGAGCAGGAAATCATTGGTCCTTCATGTTATTATTGGTCTAAAAGCCATGTTAGTTTTCAACGGTTGATTATCTCTCTCCTTGCTGCAGCAGTTAGGACATCATCATTTATGGGGAGGGGTGTGGAGAAAAAAAGAAGAAAAAATTACAGTGTGCAAATATAGCTTTTAATGTCAAAATTACCAATGTTATCTGAATTTTGTCTGAAACTAGGTATAAATTAACTTAACATAAAATATCTGACATTTTTCAATATCTGTTCGGAGGGTTGGATAAGAAACAAATTTGGTATGACATTTTCTACCCATGCTCCCAACTCTTCATAATACCACCATTTCACTGTGGTAATCTCCTATGCTAAACTCAGTGTGAAAAGGTTTAATATGGTGACAAAACAAAACAAAAAATTGGAAATACTTTTGAAAATGTTGAAACCTGTTGAAATTTACCAACATTTCCTGAAATGTTTAGAAAAGACCTGCCTCATGAACGACCCTACATGAGAGGTCAGCTTGCCCGTAGAACAGGGTGTTTTTTCTTCGCCTAATGCCTTGACTATTTTAATAAATGTGAAGCCTTATCATGCGATGCATCACATCAGGCGCGTACGCAGGATTTTGTGAAGGGGGGTGTTTTACAAACAAATATATTGATATAATTATTTCACTATCCATGCCTGCGCGAAGCGCTGGCCGGGACACGCTTGCGTGTCCCGGGGGGAGTTCGAGGGGGGTATCCCCCTCGACGCCAGAGGTTTTTTGAAATTCACGGTTGAAAAGAACGCATTTCCTTGCATCTTTTTGAACACTTATTGCAGGTTTATTCTTAGTTCAACGTTGCAATTTCTCACCAGTAACTCATGTGTTAACACCAAATCTTAATACTTTTGACTGAGTTGCAACCCTAAAAACATCATCATTATATACAGTACCGTAACTTTATCCGCAGACATTGGTTTTACCGGCGATCTCATTGGTTCAATGTGTGTCACATGACACGTGTTATTCTCTCTTTCAAGTTTAACAGACGGACAGAAAAAGCATCGACGCCTGATAATCCTGTCAATTTAGTTTCTTTTAGTTTATCTATTTTTCTCTCTTTTCATTTTTATCCTGTCTTTTCCCTTCCTATTCTCTTATTTTTCTTTTCACCCCGGCATGGAGGGGGTGTTTAAATACGTGGTTAACCCTTTGAACCCTAACCCTATGTCCCCGCCTGTTTGTTACCCTCACTGAGGGCAATGAAAACATTTGGAGTTTTTGAAATAAAAGGGTAATGAAAAACTGTCCTGAAGCCATCTTGTTTATCTTAAAAATGAAATATTGAAAAAAATGCATTTCTAACACTAATAGTCCAGTATAATAATAACGTCCCCCACATAATATTTAGAATTTTTGGTGTGGTTTGAGGGTCATAATAATGTGAAAACCTTATTCGCACGGAGCGCACATTTTTGTTTAGTTTTAAAATTAAAATTGGTCATGGAAAACTGTCCTGAAGCCACCTTGTTAAGCTTAAATAATCAACAACAAAAAATAATAATACGCGCAAAGCGCACAAAATTGTTTTTTTAACACTATGGTCCAGTATGATAATAACGTCCCCCACCTAGTATTTAGCATTTTTGGTGTGGTTTTTGCATTAACACTTTGGTCCAGTATGATGTTTTTAAAGTCTCCCACATATTTAGAATATTTGGTGGTTCTGAGGGCCAATATAATGTTAAAATCTGCATAAAATATTCGCGCGGAGCGCGCAAAATTTGTAATTTCTTGAACTAAAATGGTCATGTAAAACTATCCTGAAGCCATCTTGTCAAGCTTGGATAATGAAACATTGAAACTAATGCGCGCGATGTACATATAAATTGACACTTAAATTGGTCCAACATAATATTTAGAATATTTGGCATGGTTTGAGGGCCATTATAATGTTAAAACCTGTAGAAAATATGCGCGCAGAGCGCGCAAACTTTTTTCAGTTTTTGAACTAAAATGGTCATGAGAAAATAATAATGGTCATGAGAAATTGTCCTACAATACCATCTTGTTAAGCTTGAATAATGAAACATTCAAACTAATGCGCGCGATGTACGCACAAATTTACATTTCTAACACTTTAGGTCCAGTATGACGTGTTTAACGTCCAAACATAATATTTAGACTATTTTGTGTGTTTTGAGACCCATTATAATGTTGAAACCTGTTGAAAAAGTGAGCGCGAATCGAGCAAAAAAACCCCCAGTTTTTGAACTAAAATGGTCCAGAAAAAATGTTCCTGAAGCCCTCTTGTTAAGCTTGAATATTGAAACATTAAAACTAATACGTGCAAAGCGCGCAAAAATTGGCATATTTAACACTAAAAAGGTCTAGTATACCGTTTTTAACGTCCCTCCCTCACATTAAAATTATGGGGACGTGACCCCGTAACCCCCACCCCCATTTGCGCCGCATATGTCCATACCATTCCACCTCCTCTTCCTCCTTCTTATCCTATTTCTCCTTTTTTAAAACTGTTTTTTCAATGGGGGCATGGCCTGCTGCACCCTGGATACGCCACTGACTGAGGGGTACAAACAAGGAGGAGGACCGGGTTTCCCGGGGGTTCCCCTCGCCTTAGCCTTCCCACGGTTTACACACACGTGCTGATAAAAGCCCTCAATTGTTGAGAAAAACGCGGCGTTGGAACTTTACCCCCACTTTGTCTAGTTCGCCAGTCGTCTTAGCAATGTAAACAAACCCCTTTTTTAAGCATGCTATATATACGGCGCCGCCTGAAAACCGGTACTGCCTCTCCCCCTGTCTCCGCTCTCTCCTTCTCTTTTTCCTTCTCCTTCTCCTTTTCCTTCTCTTTTCCTCTCCTTTCCCCTTTTTAATTTTTTTTAGGACAGACCCAAGGGGGGTGTTTCACACCCAAAACACCCCCCCCTGCGTACGCGCCTGCATCACATCAAAGGTAACTCCTGTCTACTTTTGATACCTAAAGAGATACAAATATTAAACAAGCTTTTGTATAATACATTTTCGTTGTTGAAAATTGGAGTAATACTTTTGGAAATGTGAGGAAAAGAACGTAAACACATATATATTTATTCTTCTTTATATTTTACAAACTGTTTTGCTCTATATATATCTCAAAATAACACTACAACTAATTATGATGGTGTAGTTTTGGACATCCTGTACTATTGAGTGTACTTTTTAAGCTCCCTTAAACTGTGTCAAATTCCTTATGGAAGTCCAAGAAAGCCATAAATGTATCTTTTTATCTTAAACAATATAGCGACGAGTAGGTGTGATGATGGTAAGCTTACATATTTGGCTTTCTTGGACTTCCGAAAGGCATTTGACACAGTGGAGGAGCTTAAAAAGTACACCCAAAAGTACACACTGTCTAAAACTACTACACCGTCATAAGTTGTAGTATAAGCCTTGCCGATAAGTTGTACCTTGTGACGTAGACTGACGTAATGTGTCACATACATGTAGCGGACACAGGGGTAGAATTTCGGGGCGAATCCGCGAATCGATTCGCGTGAAGATTCGCGTAAAATCACTACCACGTGAATATTCGCGCAAAAAAAACAACATTTTTTTTTTTAAAACTTTTTTTTAAAGTCCAAAACAGGACCATAGATGATTGGTATTTGACACTCAGTCAACAAACATGCCGAATTTGGAAGTTGTGCAAGCTTATAGCCTTATTCTTGATATTATTTTCATTAATTTTGCAATAATCTATAGATTCTCGCAAAATCCTTCCGCGAGAATCCTAACAGATTCGCGCGGTTGGTTACGAAATTCTACCCCTGGGACAGAATTTGAACATTTTGATCGTAAACCAGACTGAATAGTTATCATTCATTGTGTAGTTTTCAATGTGGAAATGTATTAATGCATTACCAGGGGTCAAAATACACGGGAGTGAAGGGTGATTAGCCCCTCCCCTAGTTTTCTCAAAATAAACCTCTGAGAAAATGTTGGTCTATGGCAAAATGTACTACAAGCCTAAAAGGGCTACTTTTGGCAGAATTTGCTCAAAATAGCCCTCAGTATCTTAACCCCTAGTATTTGTGCACATTATTGTATTTTATATAATTATTTACAACTATTTTTCAAATTACTTTTGAAATTTGTATTGTTCTTTCTTTACGAAACCAAAAGATACTAAATTGGGGATTATCATTTTGAGATTTAATAGATTTTAAGCCAGATATGTTCCACAGGACACCCAACCAGATCAAAACACAGATTTCTCCAGGGTTCCACAGTTTCTTCCAAAGCGGACAAAAATTGTCTCTAATTCCACATTTAAAGTTGCAAATTTTCTTCTCTTCCAATAAAAATGATTACCTGGCATGCTTGCAACACGTGGGCACCCTGGCAACCCCTTTCATTAGACTGGCATGTAATATGGTGCTTGTAAACTTGTAAAGGAGTTTGTTTAGATGAACAAGTTAAATGTATCCATTAGAATAAAAAATGCAGATAAACATATGAAATACATTTAAATTTTACTGATGATGTGTGATACATACCAAAAACAATGTTTTCTTTTACTAAGTGTCATGAGTGCATTTTATTTTATGCCTTTTGCCAAATGTGCAAAAATTCAATTTCTTAAAGGCATATTATGTGATCTTTTCCAAGTAGCACCCTCTATCATTGATTTGTACTATGAAAGTAGATTTTCTTGCAAATTTGCATGTTTGATCATAAATCATAAAGATCTTCTAAGTTACAGATCGATATGATTCCTTATTACTTCAAAATCATGGTTTTATAATAAGATTGTACCGAGCGGTACAATCTATTTTTTCAAATTATGCTCTAAATTCACTCTAAAACCATGATTTTGAGGTTATTAGGAATCGTATCACACTGTTACTTGGAATATATTTATGAATTATGATCAGAAAAGTAAATATGCAAGAAAATCTGCTTATCACACTGTTACTTGGAATATATTTATGAATTATGATCAGAAAAGTAAATATGCAAGAAAATCTGCTTCCACTTTTTTTTCGAGGATTGAGGGCGTCCCCTGGAAAAGATCCCATAATACCTTAAACTTGATCCTTAACTGAGAATTAAAAAATTGATTAATTTTGGTCAGATGCTGAGATTCAAAAATACAAAAAAGAACAATACAGGCACTGTGATTGATAATTTCAATTAAAAGTTGTATGATTTGATTATAAAGTATCAAAGATAACTTTTGTTAACATTTATTAACATCACCAAAAGGTTGTTGTCATTTAATCATTAAAATAGATACATTGATGTTCACCTAAAAATGTGTTAGCTACAATGTAGTTTTTGCTTATTGCTCAATATTATAGATGTACATTTCTTCCTCTTTTTCCGCTTTCTTCCACTTTTCCCACTTTCTTCCACTTTCTTCCAGAAGAAACTAGAAGAAATACCTTTTTCCCAGTTTACATAAGGAATATATTTGCACGTTTTTATTTTCGCGCTTGCTGATTTTAGCGTGAAAAGCGCAAAAATATATGTAGCACGAAAATGTCCACTTTACAGTACATGTAGTTGCCATTTCTTTTTGGCAAGGATAGTCAGTGTCATAATGCTATGGATATAATTCTAACAACGCATGCATAGGTGTGTACACCCAGAAGTCTCCTGTAATCTGGAAAAACCTATCAATTTTGTTGAATGCAAATTTGAGAAAACAAAAGGAAAACTGTTCCCATATTTTTTCCAGACTAGGTTTTTCCATACTATGTTCTTCTAGATGAAAAACTGCCAACAGGAAAGAGTTTCACACACTTAAACTTGATAAACTGAAGGGGAAAAACCTATTCCAAATATGGGTCTAACTCAATTTTTCTCAAAAATTTGACTTACTAAGGTTTTTCCAGATTACAGGAGAAGTGTGTACCTGACGCTTTCCAAAAAAATGACAGCGCGTCCTGATTGGTCAATCGTGAGATTGGTCATGCTCATGCATGCATAGCTGTTCACACATTTCATGCATCTGGACAACAGCAAAACATGGTCGCATGAAATAGCTTGAATATTGTCCATAACATTCACCGTCTATGATAAAACTTGTTTGTAAACTACAGCTGTTTTTGTAAAAAACGTTCCTACTATTCCCCCGTCTCCCCTACCCTTTTCCCTGTTGAATTTAGACCCCTTAACGTGTTACACATGTGACGTGTCCGGTCTCAAAAACACCCCTTAGTCAACACAAAAACCAGTCGGTCTGGTTTTTTTTGTGTACATTTTTTTGTTTTCAACATTTTTGTAAACATTCTGGTGAATTTCAATTATGTGCAAAATTGTTGTAAACATTTTTGTGAATTTTAACAATTTGCAAATGTTTTTAAAATTTTCAAAAAAATAAATTCTTTGATCTGTGAAATTGACTTAAGTATATAGTCCCTCTCCAATTGGTATGTGAATTTGCATTAATGCATTGACAGAGTTGGTACATACCTTGAAATATTTAGTTTATAGTAAAACAATGTTTTAACATCAACAACTTTATTTACTACAATGTAAACTCAACTTATTTGTGTTTGACTACAAGTGATGAGCATTTCTCTTAATTTAAGGGGACTATACTCTAGTCAATAATGCAAGTAAACTGTATTGTTATCATATTTTAATCAAAGCAAAGCATTGTGTACATTGCTATTTACATTATTATTTTACATAAGTACAGTAATATATTCGCATTTATTTTAGTGTTGTCTTAAAATGTAAAATAAAACGAATAATAAAATATATATTTGTATTATTATTATATGTGATGCAGCACATAAAAGTGGGAGGCTTTGCGGCTGTGTGTTTGTATAGATATAGATGAAAACGGACAGAAAAAACCAAGAAATAATAAGAATTTAGGCATCATTTTTGATAAATGTGGTGTCATTTTAAAGCCTAAAAAATGCTCTGAGAGGACACGTAATAAACTCAAAATTGACATCACCTGCAAAGTCCCCTGTCCCCTTTGATATGCTGCATCACATATGATTATGTGGCAGTTGTTTAGAGCATAGTTGTTTAAAGGGTGTTCTTTTATGACTTAATTCAAACATTTACACGATAAATAATTGTTTGAATGTAAACACCCTTGCTAGCTCAAAGAGGTAAAGCTTACACAAAACCTCATAAAGGGGTAATTAAACTTCAGAAGTTGTTTTGTTTGTAAATACCATAGGTAAGGACATCCATGTGTAAATGATTTATTGTTAATATAGAAACACTTACAGGGACACAATGTCATGTTGATTTTTTTTAAATTTTAATTAATTTACTTCAGAATTCAAGATGAACATTGAAAATTGCCATTATTGTTGTTTCTACTAAAAATAATTCAGCAAAACTTGATTAAAACAATGTTTTAAATATGTTGGAATACCACCCTTTACCATGTAAAATGCTGGTTGCGGCTCTACCAGCATTTTTGAATCAACGTTTTGTTGTACAAAGAGGGATGATTTTTCTTAATCCTTATAGGTGTAAGTTCATACATGTAATACAATTGTAAAAATAAACAAATCCCAGTTTTTATCATATAGTTTTGTTATTGAGGGCGCTGCCGCCACCACATCTCTTAATGCCCCTTTAAGACTTGAGTAGTGGTTCGTATAAGGGTACTTATGACCAAATATGGTCAAAAGGGTATGGTGCAAGCGCATTTTAAGTGAAGTAATGTGTTGTACACCAAACTTGTACAGGGAGAGTCAGAAAGAATGGGCACATTTTTCATAAAGGTGTCAAGAAAACTTCATTGAATGGTAGTGCTAAAAGACCAATAATTTGGCTTTCATTAACAAAAATTGTTTTTTGAAAGTTGATCATTGAATTTTCATGTTATACTAGTGTAACGCACTCTTTTTTAAAGTCAAATGATAGCATCATTCGTTAATGTATTCTAATAAAGCGCGCTTTCTTATATCAGCTGAGTTTTTCTTCTTTATTAGGCTTTTCCTAACTCAAATTTCCAGTTCTATTCATTTTCAGTTATTTTAAGATTTTGTATCCGGAATTAATGTTATACTTGTGGCATCTCTGAATCAGCCACAGACATGACAATATTATGTGTTATTGCCATCCGGTGGATTTGCCATAAAACTACTAAGCTCTATTAAAATTGATGTAACTTTTGATGCAGTGGTAGAATTAAAACATTAAAATGAAAGCCTTACATTATATATTGTGGTCATTTTAGCACTATCATTGGTTTCGAATTGGTTTCATAATCCATTTGATTTATTGGTATCCTGATGTTTGGGACAACCCTACTTCTGGGTTCCCTATTTCATTGTTTTATGTTTGAGCTATGTTATCAGTGTACATGTATTGGAAAATAAATTGCAATATTATCATGAATTTATAAGAAATATTGTTTGTTAATCAGTTTTTATTTTTCTGAATTATGAAAATGTGGTGAAAGGCCATTGAAGAGTCAAATGTCAGCTGGTACAAGCCTCCTATACTATACCTATATACACAGTTCAACAAAAATAAGTTCCCCTTTAGATTATGCCTGATATTTTTAAAATGAGTTACTCCATCGAAACGACTTCTGGCACACATAATAAACGTGTGCACAGCAACACCAGAACGGATTTATAACTGCGCCGGTGTTGTAATGCTTGAATGAGCACACATTTAATGGAGGAATACCTTAATCTAAAGGTGAATTTGTTTTTGTTGAACTGTGTATATATTTCAAATTGTAGAGTGCCCTTTCCCCTACCCCCACAGGTACATCAAAAATATTTTTTTGGTCATTTTTGCATGCTCTCAGAAATAGCTGGTCCATTATCTTAATCAAATGTGACCCAACATAAGTTAATGAGGCACGATGCGGCAGTAGCTAATTTGATTCATGAGCACTAATGTGGTACACGGTCATAAAAAGTCAAATTCATAAACAATCTTAATCCTGATCTTTGATATCTGTTATCCAACCAAACACTAAAATTCATAAAAATAAGAGTTAAACTACAACTTGAGGTATTTCATTTTCATTTACTCCATCGATTTGTTAATCAAACTTTCAAACGTCCATTTGATGTTTTGTGACAAAGTGATTCCCAACAATCTGTAACTTTGGTTTGGAATGTGATATAACATTGACATTGGTACCAAAATGTCCCTTGCCATGATATAAATAATCTCAATATTTATATTTCCCTCATGGTGCCGTATTCATTTACTCGCATTGGGTCACAACTAATTATAACTTGCATATAAAGAGAAAATACAAGCATCACAGAATCACGATTTGTAGTACTTTTTATTAAAGGTTTATTTGGTATTTCTTAGTGTGGAAGAACAATGTAAATACGACATGTGGTATTGTTATTCACATTTTGTATTCTGAGTAATTGTTAAAACCGGGTTTCATATTATCAGCAGTACACCTAACTTGTTAATTAGAGAATAAAGGATGGACATTTTGTTTTGGTTGCCAGACTATTGTGTGACAATGGATGGGTCTGTCCATCTTTTATTCTCTTTCTAATGCATAGTATCATAATTATATCACATTCCAAAATTATTTGTTCATGTAAAGTGACAGCAATTTTACCCATCTTTAAAATAAACGAATCCAGACTTCTTTTCTTCGCGGTACGGTGCTTTGGAGCGCGGGTATTGACTGCGCCAAACAGGCACGCACGGCGCGGCGCTTTGAAGTGAATGCAGAATGCCGAAAACATGCGTTTACGCCTGATATTGGAATTGCCATCAATTACAGCCTGGTATAAGGCAGCAATAAATTGGAAGCGTCCAATCAAATGCCGTATTTTTGATGATTTACATATTAAACCACTCCCACTGCATTAGAATGAGAGAATAAAAGGTAATTGTTATTAGCCCCTACCATGTATCTGTCATTTACTACTGCACAGGTGACAGCATTATTTTTGTGGGACAGCGAGGCAAAGCCAAATTGTTCTACACCAAAACAGTGTTATCTTCATATGACAGGACAGATACACAACAAAGGCAACAACAATTCTGAAACACTTTTATTTAAAGAAAACCTGATAAAAGTGAAATTAAACTTGTCACTGTGAAATCAAAGTTGTGTGTGTGCTATCATGATATCTCTCTGTAGAATGTGAACAAAGATGCCACAAACTAGAACAATGTCTATTGTCTATAGTCGATTCGCAGACATTGGCCGATTTTAGCGATTTACCATTTCAGTAAAGAGGTAACAGAAGCAAAAGAGGGGGAGGCACTCAAATTTAATCGTAATATGCAAGGTTAATACCGTGTCTTCGTGTGCATGTAATACTGTGATGTAGTCACCACTAGGTACCTAGTGACAGGGAACTTGCGGTTGGATTATCGGCATAACGATAAAGAAATGTATTGGTATTCAGATAAATTGATAAAGGTATTCAGGTGGTCTCATAGCCATAAATACTTAAAGTAATGATTATAATCCGTATCTTGGTTGATATAACTGTTTTCCATTTAATTAGGACAAATGGTTTTGTACCTAGGTATATAAAAAAATGATATTGAATTATTTCCCGGTTTTTTCTCGCAAATAAATATGTAGAACTGTTATTTTCATTTTAATGTTTCCTTTATTCCACGTGCATAATAAAAACGGAAAATAATAAAAAGTATCCACTAAATTTAATGAATAGGTAAAATGACATAGGGGCCTACATAATATATTTCTTTCGAAACCTGTATACGGTCGATGATAGTAGATTTGTTTTTATTGTGGTAACCGCTTCCAAAGGGATAACACATTTGAAGCTGCTGGATTAAGTTTTTGGTTGTCGTGATTGTAAAGCTATGATCAGCCCTAGCCCTATTCATAAAGCCAGACTATCATGAATAGCATTTGATTATGGAGCGCAAATAATCATTATAATAACATCTATAAAAGTACCGCTGTTTCATCATTGGTCAAAATGGGTTCCTCTAACGCCCAATGGACGAGGTCCAAAATCGATACCGATGCGCCAGGGTTTATGAATCTACTATAAGAACTTTAAAGGAAGGCGTTGGAGAATGTCCACAGTATAAATGGTATGGTAGATGTTGAATTTTGGATGTAGGCGAAGAAATAAAACCCATCCTGATCTACGGATTGTTTGCACATGAACATTTTTTTCACTAATTTCTTAAAAAATGGTTCGGTCGGTCCCGTAGAACAGGTTTTTTTTATTTGTCGCCTTTGTCACCTTACATTTTTTAACATTTTAAGATATTGATCTGCTTTGTTCCATTGTAAGGGTCTTGGCTGATGGACTTACACAGCAGTTGATTTGTTTCTTTGCTTATGTCATTGCAGCTTATAACTATGTGCAGCTTCTATTGGTATGCTATACGCTACTTGCACGCAATCACCATTTTAGAATGAAAGTGAGGCTCTCCCCTCATCACGCTCACGCCACATGATGCCCCATCCTGCGTGAAACCCGACGCAGTATGGCATGATAGAGCGTGGTGAGGGGAGAGCCTCGCTTTCAATGGCGTCATCTGTACCGTGCAAGTAGCGTATACTCTATTTGATAGAGACGTAATTTTACAGGCACAGCATTTACGCACGTGTATGTATCCTCCGTCTTTCTACGCTCGTGTGTATACGCCAGCGCCTCAAGTAGGCGCACACGTTTATGTGCTATTAGTAGAATACACAGTTATGTCACTGTCTCATGGATAAATAGACTATAGTAGGGCATGGCTTATATGAGATAGGCCTTTGTGGATTATATATGCTAGTGCACCTTACATACCAGATGCAGCTAATAAGGAGAATCCACTTCATTCACGCATGCCTGTAACAAAAGATTCTCGTTCCCATATTATTCGTTGATCAGATCAATTCAAAGCATGACCTTCAATACAAGCGTTACTGTTCAAAGAATGACCTATACATTTTGCGGGTTATTTAAATAAGTATCCATCAACATGTGTGTAGGGCACATATGTGACGCGATCAAGCAGAATGAGTCATATGTCCGGGATATTGATTTTGAGTTATAGGTAAAAAGAAGTGAAAAATTCTATGTTTTACACTGTTTTCTCAGTTGGTAAATTGTTTGTACCTTAAAGACTAGAAGTTCAATTTTAATAAGGGTTGGACCATACTGTAGTATTTTTCACCTGCTTTTAAATGATGGACAAATATAAAAATTGAAAACTGCCAACATGCGACTCATTTTACTTGATCACGTCACATATTTAGATGTGGCATTGGTCTTTATAAATTTGGGAACAGATTTTAGTTCCAGCAAATATGGCCAACACAATGGATGGCCTCTTATTTATGCTTTTATATGCCACATGGGACATTTGTGTTATATATGCCGGGAACAACGTATGTGCTCTACAGTGTATTCACCAGAGCTACTTATAATGTACACATTATTGCAACATTATTGCAGTGTATATGCCAATGCAGGTATTATGCTGAGTAATAGCTTATATGCTGTACAGGCCTGGAAATAGCCGGGTGGGTGAAGATGCAAAAATGCCCACCCACTGGCTGGTAAAACTTTTCAAGCTCACAGTGTAAGTGAGTTACACTGGCTGGTGGAATTTCTGTTGGGCAGGTATTTTTTGTGAGTTACTGCCGGACTGGCTGGTTGAAAAAATCTGAAGTTCCAGCCCTGATGCTGCATATCGAGGGTTGAGCGCCAGAAGACCGTAACTCAACTTTTAGGCAAATTGATATTTTGGTACAAAATTATCCATATAACCTAGATTTTCATAGGCATAGAGAGATAACTCATAAACACTCTGAATTTGACTTAAATTAGAGTTATGCCATAGTGAAGTACCCATGAGGCTTATACAAAGATTTACTCTTTCAATTCAACATCTTTTCTATTGTCACTATCAATAACCCCACTATCCTTCATCAGAGTTCTCTCCTTTGCAGTTCTCTCTTCCTCCTCCCTTTCAGCGGTATTTTGCTGTACCAGCCTATACATGAAACTATAGAAATAGAGTAGATTGTCATATTGTCCATTGTATTGTGTTGATGTCGTCTCCAGGAGTTCCCGATGGTACTCTAGGAGGAAGTAATATACGGCTTCTATCGTTGCTAGGTAGGTGTCAGGTTTATCAGGCTGCGTCCGCCAGAAATGGGTTTTCTTGGAATTCAAGATGATACACTGTAAATCTGTAAAAAAAATGGAGAGGTAAAAGAGCTTTTCAGATCAGTTTTGTATTGTGACACAATTTGTTGTGGTACCTTTAAAGTCCATTGATATAATTAAAAAGTGACTTTACTTCTAACTTTTCAAATTAGGAGAAAATAAACCCCGAACAATCACACAATAAACAAAAATCCACCTCCGCAACACAAATATAATCATTATTAGGCACAATGCACAATAAAATGCATGAATGGAGTTTGATAATATCAATTGTGGTATAGTTACTAGTTGGGTGGGAAGAACATGGATGCTTATTCGCCTTAGACAAAGGCATATTATACAATCTTTTTCATGGAACACCCTCTATATTTGAGTTTAACCTCTAAATCCAATTTCTTGGTCAAATTACATTTAAAAACATGAAACTATTAAAATCTTCAAAGTTACACAGCAATGTTTTCTAATTACTTCAAAATCATGGTTTGAATGAGTTCAAATAAACTGTCAGGGGAAACTCCAAAATATTTCTGAGTGTCTTAAACAAATGTGTCAGTTGTAATAATCCATATCTAAATATTCAATTTTTGTTATTTTGTTGTATCATTTGCTGTATAAGTTTCAAGAAATATGTTTTTATCATGTTATTTTAGGAGTATTATGTACAATGTTATATTGAGTTGATCACAAACAGCTGTTTTATGTTGACCCATATATCATGAATAAAAAAGATTATGTAGTACAATACAAATAAGATATGTCTTACTTTTAAAAGTAATGCATATTGTGACAATAATAAAAAACATCCAGAGAAATAATGTGACCTACCTTTTAATCTCTCATCCCTATAAATCTGATTGCTCTGACTCCAAGTACTGTCTATAAACACCACTCTTTCCCATGTCTGTTTACGCCCTGCAGATTCATCCACCGCATCTAATCTAGTCCTCTTTGGCTGTGGCGGTGTTACATCCGAGGGACTGTGATGCTCACTATGAGTTACTACTGAAGGTTTAGACATACAACTATGTGTCTGCATGAGTTCTTTTAATGTGACTGCGTTCTTGGTTGGGTAAACAAGTAGAACCTTTAAAAAATAAAAATAAAAGATAGCAATTTCAAAGTATGTTTGTTATTTTGGCACTAATTATAATAGTATGTTTGGGAGCAACTGGCATTGCGGAGAAAATTAGTTTGGAAAATGGTATGTAGTATTCCTAAATCGAGTATCACATATGTGACCCGTCGCATCAAAATGGACATGTTGGAGGCCGATTCAAATCTGAGCTATTGGTATGACTTGAAAGAGCACATTTTAATCTTTGAAATGGCACCATGTTGAAGGCAGTCAGACTTTGTAATCATACGATAGGATTTGAAGAAGCATATTTTTTTCTCTTATTTTCTTACAAAAAATATTCGCCTTTATCTCAAAACTGTGTTTGCCGACAACATGTCCATTTTGATGCAACTGTACTGGTCACATATAAAGACATCAAAAAAAGTAACTCTGCTGTTGTAAAAGCACCTATAATTTAAAATTGTTACTCATATTCTAAAAATGAGAACACCAGGAGACGGACAATTTAATTACGGTGATTTTGACACCTTCTTTGTTAAAATCGATAAAGTATTGTTGTCGCGGTATGTGCTTACAGATAAAAAGTGCCATTTCCATTGTTGCATTAACTCCTATTGAACTTTCTGATTCAGCGTGAAGATAATAGCGGGAATTTTGATTAGCTGTTCTTGTTGTGCTGTAAACTTGATTAGCATAATCCGGGACAAATTTAATGGGGATGACAGGCGTACTTCTTTACAATTAAAAAGGATGAATTTAAAACTCCAAATGCTCAGAAGGTCCGAAAAGACAGACAGGACAGGTCATCGCCATGGACAAACTATCAACATTCCCCCTATTATCTTCACGCTGAATCAGAGAGATCAATAGGAGTTAATGCAACAATGGAAATGGCACTTTTCATCTGTAAGCACATACCGCGACAACAATACTTTATCGATTTTAACAAACAAGGTGTCAAAATCACCGTAATTAAATTGTCCGTCTCCTGGTATTTTCATTTTTAGAATATGAGTAACAATTTTAAAATTATAGGTGCTTTTACAACAGCCGAGTTACTTTTTTTGATGTCTTTAGAATAGAAACACTAGCCCTTATCATTGGAGCAATAAAGTTAAGCAGAAGTCATAATGCAAAGCTCTCTAAATAATCTGTTGTCCACCGTCTCAATCAATAAAAATCATCACAATATTACAGTATGGAGAGAGGTATATGATGCCATGAAAGCTCTGAAGATGCCTTCACACTGGGAATCAAAAGACAACTATTTCAACAAATGTCCATTATACATTATTCCATTGTCAATCAAATAATTATTTGTTCACAGGGGATATTTTGTGAAAATGGGGCAAATGAACCCATAGCCACTGTTTATTATGACCTCTGCTTTACACCTTCTTTTTGGTCATTAAAACCCAGCCTGCCGCATTCTTAAGAATCTCATTTTCTTTCAGAATTAAAGAAAGTCCGGACCTCGCTACCAGATCTGCCCTTAGGTGACAAAAACAGACACCCTGTTCTACAGGCCTGACCACCCTTTTAAAATTGTGCAAATTAAAAAATAAATAATACAATTTGTGATATTTTTTAAATGAAAATGTTTGAACATTTCCCAATGCGTTAGAGCGCATTTTCTGTGTATCTTTTACACTTACGATTATATGCGCATTTTTGCATTTGGAAGCATAATTATAATACGCAATTCTTTAATATTGTTATGTTCATGTTTCTGTATCATTCACCTGAAGAGCCTTTGGGCGAAAGCATGCTTGTAAATTAAATGACAGCATTTGACATCTTATCCTGTTGAAATTGTTTTTCCAATACTATGTTGAAGACAATCTAATAATAGTGCAATATTTATTATATATTTATTTATTATTAAGTGTTGCTAACTTGCATAGGAAAGGATAATCTAACTGATTTCTGAACTGGTCCAGAAATCAGGACTCATCACTAAACATATTTAAAAAAATATTTATGTGCAACCTTTTATGGTTATTGGTTAACATAAAAAGTAGTGTTGCAGAGGGGAAAAAATGCCTTTTTTACATTTTATAGCAGTATATTCATTACCTTGCTTTTATCCTCATAATGTGGAATGCATGGATAGGTGTAGAGTTTGACGTCACCCGGTGCAATAATGGCGGCGTGGACTGCTGTGCTTTTGCCGTCAATTTCCTTTGGATGCTTGATGATGTCTACTTGGATTGGTAACTAAATAGAAATAGAAAAGAGGCTTTTAAAATAACCTACTTATCGATGCTATTCTTTCAAAAGCTTGTATGTTTTACAGCCCTTCAGCATGTATAAAGTAAAACTGCCAACAGTTATGCATAGGAAAAGTTGCTTTATACATGTTCCGGGACAAGAGAACTTACAAGTTCTGATAGATGTGATTTGGTCGTAGACTGCCTAAAGGTCATACATAGGAAGTATTACTTTATACATGCTTCAAAGCTGGATGGAGATACAAGGTTTTGAAAGAATAGCGACGTTCTATAGAATGTGTTATAAAGAGCTCAACAAAAGAAAGGCATACACTTTGTTTATGTCGTTGTCATATAGAGTGACTTTCAATTATTTGTTGACCAAATAGGCTACATGACATTTGGATGATGAATCTGTAAGGCACAATTTGGTACCAAATTTGCCACAAAACAACAAAGATAATTCATGATTAGCACCAGTTAATGAAAATCTGTGATGTTTCCAAATTCGCATATTCAACACACTATGCGGGAGAAAAGACCGAATGTACCTAGCACATAGTCCTGTATTTGTCCCGTGTTGATCACTGCATATTTCCCCTGAGCAGGCTTATTCAAATTCATACTGTCATGCATGGGCAGTGTAGCACTGTTGCAATGTGTGATCAATATCCCCAGTGGTTATCCAGATCATGCATGTTTGGTCAACAAATAATTGGAAGTCACTCCATAGGGCATAAACAAAGTGTACTACTTTCTTTTATTGAGCTCTTTAGTACCGTACTAATACTGTGATTGTGCAGAGTGGGTGGAACCAGGATGGTCATTCAAAGTTACGTAGTATTGACGTAGAAAATCCTGATGTTTTGGTATTATTCCTTGGTCTATGAATAACAGAGGTTAATAGCGGGAGGGAATACCTTCCTCACCTATACACACAATAAAAGATGGACTGACACAGTGGCGTAACTAGGGTCTTCAATTTGGGAGGGTGGGGGGGGGGGGGGGGGGGGCATGAGGGCAAAGGTTGATCTTTTTACCAAATGATATTATCATATCTGGTGTCTGATAAGCGTCATTAAAAAGTTGGCTACATTTCTAACTTGTTATCAGACAATCCCCTAAGGAACATTCCATCCCACTTGAACATGCAATATGTCTTTACAACTCACCGATATTGTTCTGAGATTTGCTGCAACTTCTGGCATCGGGACGATACAGTTATAGCAGAAATACTTGCGTGAAGCGTTACAATTAGGACAATGGCTTCTTCCTTTGATGTCGGCAAGAGTTGCGTGAGAATCAATGTTCAAACTGGAAAATGGATCCACTAATTGCTGTTTTGGTTCGGCCATTTTTAAAAAGTTTTAGTGACTGGAATGAAGATCAAAAGAATGAAAAACCAAGTTTAATAGATTTATTTTCTCAAACTTATAGGAGGAAAGAGGACTGGAAGCTAAAGCACAAGTAGAGGTGTATACCCTGTGTCAGATCAAGTTGAGGATGATATCGGTGCATAAGGTTAAATCGGTGCATAAGGCCAAATAAAAATAAGTAAAAAAATGGTTTCTCATCCAAACTTTTGGAAAATGGAGGATGAGGGCACTTTAAAAAAGAAAAGAAAAAAGGACAAGACCTTTGTAAAATAATTTTAATTCATGGTTCTTCAGGGTTGAGTAACACAAAACCAGTTTTTAAAATGCTCTTTGGACTAAAAGCAAATCTATAACAATCTGTCGATTTCTTAAATATTTTAACAAAAAAGTTATGGAAACAGAAATAAAGAAGAAGAAAAAAAGGAACATTATGGAATTCCTGAAACAGGATGTGCGAGGGGACGAGAAACTACTTAATTTTTTTACTTGGTCTAATCGAGGGAAAGCTGCAGCACTTTTTTATCGCGAGTATGCAACCACCATTGCATTGTAGATCTGTGCACGATACCACCATGTGTTCAGTAGACTTTACCTCTCAACTTAAGGTAAAATCATGTACAGCTTTAGCTTTGTGAGTCACATCTTTCACTGCGATTAGGCCCCAAAAAGGTTGGCTTGCCCTTTAAGTGGCAACATCTGGGTCAGTCGGTCAATTTTTTATATTTATTTATTATTTATTACAAATAAACAGATACTACACAAAAACACTATTTAAAAGAATGCATTTTAGCATTCTTTTTACCTTTTTGCTTTTAAAGGTGCATGTTCCGATCACTTTTTTTTGCCTATGAATATGATTTTTTTTTCACATCAAGATATTTTGATATCAGAAGAATATCCATAATTTGTCTCATTATGTCTGTAAAATCTTAGGGGCCAGTAATGTTCCATTATAGGCTAAAATGTGGTAAATTACTGCCAAAGGTGGTTAACCAACCACCAGTTTGTGTACTACTCAATGGGCAAATTTCAAGATGGATAAAATCAAGATTTTTTATTATAAATATTAAAAATGTACACTTAAAATATTCAGGGGGTAAACAAGGAACTCCCACATTTTCAACAAACTACGTACATGTATGCGGGGAGAAAAGACCACACGTTACCTGTTCACAATCGAATAGCCCGCTCGCTCAGGCAGAGAAATAATGAATAACCAACGCAGTTTCACTGTGTGATCAATATCCCCTTACAACTACAGACCCGGGATGATCCACTACTCTTTATGGTGGCCGAGTGTGTGACATTTTTAACGTGCTCGGCCCGGGTATAGCTCTTCCGATACACAGGACTTACCATTTATACGCGACTAACGAACTACGGTGTGCTGTACATGCCTACTTCAATCTGTACGGTCTGAAGGAGGCATGGCCTGGGGACGAGGTTGTATGGGAATCACCGCAATTTCCATGTCGAACAATTGAAATCAACAAACACCCGAATTGAAACTATCCACCAAGTCCAAGTCAACTTAGTCTCGATAGATACCAAATCCATGATATGGGTACATGCTCAAGCAACTCTGTAAAGTGGAACCAGAACTGTGACTTGAACCGTGACCCTCTAAAAGTGAGCTATCATGTGACTAATTTACATTATAAATAATTAATGTCTAAATTCTGTTTTTACGGACACAACGGACATGTTTAACTTAAAATTTAGTGTTCACCTGGCTCTTGACCAATATGTATCTATTATTTGGATGAAATTCAATCCGGTAGCCTTGCACAGAAAAATAAAAACCTAATTGAGTAATTGACCTTGTGTTGTTGTTTTGTTCAAAATGGCCGACACAAAGGTGATTTTGTGTTTTATACCCTGTTTTACTTGCTAGTCCTATTAAAAAAAAATTCCAATGCGACTTTTCTGAACACTTTTGCTAGCTCTTAATTTTATAGCAATGCCATGACTAAATAGTGAACATTCAAGGACAACTTTGATTCTCCAAAGAGGTGAGTGGGACATAAAAACGGAGGATTTTCAGGTGACTAAATTTTTTGTCTAAAACGGTTCCCTTCAACATTATGCATTGAGCCGATACCCATATCATATGGGTACTGCATGGACTAAAGTCAACTACGGCACAGCAGTATTATGAGATGAGTATGTACATGATAAATCATGTACCGTAAAACGGGGTGAATAGGGACATGGGGGTGAATAGGGACAAAAATGGGAAAAGATTTTTAAATGTCACCCGGCCAGTTTGTGTACCGTAAAACGGGGTGAATAGGGACGTGGGGGTCCCATGTCCATATTCACCCCGTTTTACGGTACACAAACTTGCCGGGTGACATTTAAAATGATCGTTTCCCATTTTTGTCCCTATTCACCCCCATGTCCCTATTCACCCCGTTTTACGGTACTGTATGTAATTGTAACATTGTTATGACTTATGACTATATAATATAGACAACCGTTTCTGGTTAGACTAGCCATTGAATAGTATATTATTATTATTATTATTTTTATTAAACCATCAACTTCAACGTCTGCAACGTGCCCAAAATACAGCCGCACGTCTCATAACTCTCACCAAGAGACGCTCTCACATCCCCCCTGTACTCATTGACTTGCACTGGTTACCAATAAAACAACGCATTGACTACAAGATTCTTGTTATTGTTTTCAAATCACTCCATGGATTAGCACAACAATGAAATGTTAATAATTGTTATACTTATAGTTATACTATAGTTACATTCACCTTTCGATTGGGTAGTTACCTCCGTTTTCAGTTTCACTTACCATTAAATATTACGGATGTTAGGCCCGTTCGTCGATACAGTTTACCTGTAGTTCGTATTGTGGCATTCATGTTCATCACAAGCCCAGTTTTCGACCAAAATTTCGTCCATGGGCGCCGCCATCTTTAATCGATTTGATAGTTTGTAACGCATAACTCCACTAATGGAAAATGTGCACACGGCAGCTATGAGTATGACGACCCTGTGACTGTATGGACAGCTAGTATGTATAAAAAAGCAGAAAAGAAACTGGCTATATATAGGCCTACACACACTTTGAAAATAAGCAAAACCAAAAATAGCACTCAACTCATTTTTGGGTACGTAAAAAAGTCGTAGGGGTATGCCACCAGGGTCTCAAAAATGGGGGCTTTGTAACAGTTTTTTGAGGAGAAAAAAGCACAGGGGACAGTTCATTTATGCTGGAGGGTGGGGGGGGGGGGGGGGGGGGGGGGGGGGGGGGGGCTATGTCCATGATGCTGCAACTGTTTCATATATTGCGGGCAATGCGGGGGGGGGGGGGCTAAGTAACTTTATATTCTTTAACAGGGGGTTGTGCAACTTTAGATGAATTGAACCATGGACTTATAGACAAGTCCATGATTGAACTATTGAGATGCCGGTGGTGATTGGGTTGGGGTGCGGGCCGGCCAGCGGCCATTTTCTGCGTTTTCTGCATTTTCAGGCCATAGGCCCTACGTGACGGCCTATCAAGTTCAAAAACACCGTGATTTAAGTAAGTTATAAAGACCGTACTTCCTGGCAGCAAAACACTGCGGTTTTATCAGTGTACTGCTCTGACGATCTGTTGGTAAAACATCTATTGAATGATTGAATCATACGGTAAAGAAATCATAGCCAAGCATAGAAAGAGTATAATCTTAAAAATCCAACTAGGGCCTATTTTACTTGCATTTTCATCTCATCTCAGCTTACGGTGCACCAATGGACACAAAAGCGGCAGAATGTTTGAATGGACACAAAAGTAGAATGTTTCACTAGGCTTTTCTCGATGACATTATCAAAGTATGCGTGCCGAGCGGCTTTTTCCACTAGTACCATCCCGGAGTACCATATCCCTCATGATTTAGGCCTATAATTTACTATAGGCCTATATTAGTGACTTTCATCTGAATCTGCTTCTTCCACTCTGCACCTAGAGCTTCAGTAAGGGGAGTTAGATAAAGGGATAGATAATTAAACAAATTATCATATAATAGGGGTCACATTTTTATTATGATAAAATCACAGATGGTGGAATTCCCGGCACCATCTGTGATAAAATATAGGTCATAAGTTTCTGCCATGTTCTAAAATCATTGGCAATTTCGAGCTGCATTTCATTTATTAATTATTTTTAAAACAGATAAAATGTCATAAAAACACTTTTCTCCGCTCCACTGAATACTTCACATACATATGGGAGGAAAATTCTTCTAAAGTTTTCAGAGTGTAGGCCGATGCAATCTCACTCTCCTCAGGAGCGTTTTACCAGTCTATAAAAAATAAATAGCTGCTCTAAACTAAACATGAACAGAAGCAGAAGTCTGTTTCTTGCACAGAGTTGTAGTAAACATTGGTAGAAGAGACTGATTGATGAATATTCACATCTCCTTTTTGAGACGGTTTGAGCAACAAACGAAGTCTGTGTAATGGATTGATTTCTGTGTGCAGTGTAAAGAAGGCAAGAATGCGCTACTTGCAATTCAGTTGTAAACATAAACGTTTCCACTTTCGATTGGATGGAGGACTTCACGAGAGCGTGGTTTTAGTGTAGCAGTAGCACAATCTTTATTTCAGTACTACAGTCATTCGTAAGTTTGTCAGCAACAACACTTCAGCATGTCCTTTGACATATTTTTTAGATGAGAAGTGTGTGACTAATAATGTTAGTAATTATGTATGTAAATTATGTATCCCTATAAAATAAACTTTATCCTCAAATAGGTCTTACACACGGAATAAAGCACAAGGCAGCAATTGTTTTGCAGTTGTTTTACATTGTTAAAACTGATAGCTGCCTTGTTCTTTATTCCGTGTGTAAGACCTATTTGAGGATATTGCCAACGGCGATATCTTGAGTTACCTTGCAACTACTGTTATAAAATTTTGGAATAGTAATTAACACACATAGCCTAGATATAACTTGGGTCAAAAATTGAGGTCGGGTTGCCCTTTCAGATTTATCAATATTTCCCTCTTTATAGGTGATTACGGAGTGACGTCACATGCCGTTGACCACAAACTACGTGAATTCAAACAAATTCAGATTGCACCATCACCAAAACGGCCAAAATTTAACCCTTTTTGTACTCCCGTGAAATATTACCATCGAACAGAATATTTGACAAAGTGATTCCTCTACAATACTCATGTTATCATATTTACACATAATGCAAGTTTTCACATGTTTTTTACAGGTCAAAGTCTGAAAATCGAGTGAAACATTTTACGAATTTTGGAAATATTGCTCATGTAAACAACGGTCGCTTACACAGCCTCACATGCTCACTAGGAACGTTCTTCTATATGGTCGAGTAGAGCGTAGACTTGATTTTGATGCTTTGTAGTCAACGGCAAATTGAAGGTCCGTAACCACCTATACATAAGCCCCGGAGTATGACGCGATTGCGTTATTTACGCCGTGATTCTCGCTTTTAGGAACATTTCTCGGTTTATTGAAAATCGCCCGCGAATTCTCGGCATCATGGGTTTTATCAAAGAAAAATTCTGAAATCGCGGGTTTTTCAAAGAAAAATGTCAATCTTTTATTTCTTAATCTGAAACATTAAGATAGAGATCAAATCGACCCGTGTATCAAGCATTTTAACAGTCGTCCGGGAATGAGATTAAATGTCAAGTGCCCAGGAAGTAGCTTCGATTTCCGCATCAATGCCGTGGTGAATACAATTACATCATAGCGTGATTAGAAGGGCTTTAAAACTAATTAGCATGCCGACCGATCCACTAAAATGAAGATAACTTTCCATCCTCGATTATTTACAATCGATTGCGGCAGCATACAATTAGATCATAGCATGATTCATACCAACAAAATGTGCCTCGCCTGGTCGATAAATCGTATTGCAAATTATACACGTGGACGATGGATGCCATTACGTAAACATGGTAAAGAAACTAGAAAGACCGACCGCGGGAACCATTTTTCAACACTCGACAACAACAAACAAAATTCATTGATAAATAAATCATGTGATGATGAATAAATTACAATAATAATGCTGTAAATAGATCGGGGTGGTGCGATTGGTTGAGATTTGGTTTGTGTACTCCTTGTACGTGCGTGCGACGAATGTTTACATGTGTTCAGGTCATGACCTCGCAAGGAAAAACAATGCAGAAAGGCCGGCTAAGCCGCCGGAAATTGGTAGTTGTTTACGGTGGGTTTTTCCAATGCCTAAAAAAATGACCGCTGCGTGTCGTTCGCCATGATTAAAAATTGCAATTTTCTTACGAAAAACGTGCGATTCCGTGAAAACGCGGGAGGTTTTTAATAAACCAAATGCTCCCAGAAATAATTTTGCGGTATTCTCTCGCTATCAACAGTATTGGTGCGTTTTTCTTGGGATTTGCGTGATCTGATGAAATCTCGCTTTATCTCGCTTTTGCTTAAAAGTGCGTGCGTTTTTTACCAAAATCAATTGCGTTTTTTTCTGGGGCTTGCCTATAAAGCGTAGTCATTTTGAACAAGAAATCACACCTTGTAGCACGTTGTGTTCAATGTGTATCCTTCCGCCAATATTTTTAAATAAAACGTTAGATGTATACTCTTTTCATTCAAAATATATCGAGTACAATTCAGTGAACAAATAAGAGACAAAATTCAATCATCTTTGAGTGCCAAATAATGTCAATATGAATCATTCTTTCTGTTATTTAGGGACTAGCTGGGTGATGGCGATGGCCTTTGACGTTGACTGTAATAGTTGTGTGCACCCTTGACCAGGCGCGTGCCCATTGGGGGGGGGGGGGCTTTGGGGGTTCAAGCCCCCGGGTTCCCAGAGGGGGAAAATAAAAGAGGGGAGAAAGAGGAGAGGAGGAAAAAGGAGGGGAGGAGGAGGGATAGTATCGCTCACTTTATCTCAACGTTAGGCATGTTCATAAAACTTTGAAAATATAATAAGGTTTATCGCGAATCAACAAAAATCTATTGATCCTTTTCTGTTGCATTGTGGGATTGAGAATGGACAAAATATGCCCCATTCTCGATCCCACAATGCATCAGAAAAGGATAATCAATGGATTTTTTTCCGATTGGCGATAAGGCTTATTATCTCTTTTTGAAAATGGAATACATGTGCACATGGAAACAAAGTACTTTACAGTAAAAAAAGATGGTTCAACCATGTCTGCAGGCTGCATAATAAAGGAGTTGTAACCAAAAGTAGTTTGCCTCATATTGCTGAAATCTGGGCAAGGTATGCACATTTAAAAAAAATTTAGGTAAAAATAGGTTTACTTTCATGATGTCTAGAACTGTGCTTGTGCAGGGTTATATATATAGACATCAGTGAATACATCCTAGCCACTTCGTACTACATCGATGTATCTAAAAGAGGTAAACATGGAGTTTTCTACATATTTTGGCCAACTAATTTTCAAAAGAATGTCGCCCTCTGTAGTCAATGATATGAACATCTCTATCTACGTCTTCTTCTTCCGATCCGATAAAGTGCAGAATTCATTAAATAAATGAATATAGTCGCACTGCGTATCCCTGGAACCTAGGAATACTTATGGAATTTTAGGTACAGATACAGACCGGGATGATCCCCTACTCTTTACGAAGGGTGTAAAGTGTAACCTTTTTTTAACATGCTCGGGGATAGCTCTTCCGAATCACAGTGCGCCATGTACATGCCTACTTCAGTCTGCACGGTCTGAAGGAAGCATGGGGACGAGGCTGTGTTGGTGTATTGAATTGAACTCACGCTCAAACTATCCACCAACAGAACTATGGTGCGCAACAGTGTTACAACGCTCTAACCGACTGCGCCAAACCATGTCAGTGTTTTATAATTAACAAGTCAAATGTAAATTTTGATAGCAAGGTAAAGGAGAGTTTCAAGTCACCCAGGCAAGCTAAAACCCAACAGCTTGGCCCACTGAATCCCCGCCAACTGCATTCCCCCACCACCAGTGGTGTAACCAGGGGGCCCCAGCAGCCCCCACCCCCATTGACAAAAGAGGTAATGAGCATAGACAGTGCTCAAGTAGGGAGGGGGGGGGGGGGAGCACGCCCCCATAATTTTCATGGGGGGGGGGGGACAGACGATGCACCCTTAAAAGAAGCCATTTTTTGCGCGAAATTAGTTTCAATGTTTAATGGTTTCAGGAACGTTTTTGTTTGCTTCGCGCGAATTAGTTTTAATTTTAATTTTCATTATTCAAGTTATAAAAACATGGCTTAAAGAACGTTTTTCTGGACCATTTTAGTTTAAAAAACTGACAGTTTGTTCGCGTAAATTATTCAAGCACTAAACATGATGGCTCAGGAAACATTTTCTGGAGCTTTTTAGTGTTAAAATAGCCATTTTTGCTCACTTCGTGCAAATTGGTTTCAATCTATAGTCAGTGAATATAACCTATTTGCTATTTGTGTTTGAAGTAGATAAACTATTTCAAATGTATGTAAAAACGATAATAAACAAATGCAACTCAACGGCTCCACATCTTGCAGTTATTGTCCGTTTTACCATTGAACACAGTACAGTGCGTGTGTAATTGAAGTGTAATGTGTATACATGTACATGTAGGGAAAAACTTGTTTCAATCATATCACGATTCATATTTTTGAACGAACTGCAAATTCAAGTTTATACTTTTAAATACAACATACTTAATTTATACGGGTATATGATAACAGGACCATCGTCACTTTTTCTAGGGCTTTTATCCCGTCCCATTTTTACCCATCTGGTAAATGAATGCCCCTTTTCATAGCTCCATTTTGGGTAAATCTACTGGTCTTAAATCCTTACATTTGCTGTATTTTGGGTCAATTTACATGACAATATTCTAAAGAGTATGGGATGAAATATTCCTGATTGGTAATCTTTAACAATATGCACAATTTGTTTTCCTATGGCAGGTAGAAAGTGAAGCACGATGGACCTGAATTCTGCACTAGCTGAGCTGGGCATGCTGAGCACAGTAACTGAGAGCCGTAAAGATTATGTGAAAGAGAAAGCTCAAAAACAGAACAAGGATTGCTTTGAAGTGGTTCAACTCAACACCAAATACGTAACAGCCATGGGACCAGTGCTGCGTAGCCGTAGACCAAAAGGGAACTGTCCCAATCCCAACGACTTAGAGGAGGCCGCAGTAAGCCTTCGCGCAAGAAAACCAGAACCGATGATCGTTGACGAAGGCCGCGTGGCCCGATACAGACGCACACGCACGAGGTACTCAAAACCGTACCAGACGCCGTCGAGATCAAGGAGGATTACCGAACCATCAGAAGCGCAATCGATACCCACCACATCAACGACAACAGACTTGTCTCGTGTCAGCGGGTGCCAGATACCACTAGCGGGTGCAGGCATTAGATCACTATCCAGATCCAAATCAATGGATGAATTAGAGCTGTATAATATACAACAGCTAACCATAGGGAGTAGTAACCATGATGGAGAGAAGAAACAGGATAATGTCGAAACAGTTGCCAAACACATGAAAGATCTAAAAGTGAAATGATGATAAATGAAATATTAGTGAATTTTTAATATTTAAGTTATCAGTGCAATTTGAGTATTTATTAGCCCCATTGTTTTGCCATATATATATGGATGAATTTGGCCTAAGCCTATAATAGCCCATTGGTTGTAAAACTAAAAGTGGTCTAAATATCAAAAACAACCACTCTACATGTGAAAGTGTTTGTGGTTTGTTTACACTGGTATTCTCATGTCATCATTTATCAGATATAAAATTAAAATGTTGAATAAAGTGGAACCATTTCAGTTGTGCAATCATCCGCTTCTCCAGTGACAATGGATGCAACTGGCCTGGTTCTAATACTTTCAGCCTGAGATGAAAGAACCATTGACACAATGGATTTGACAGAAGTTTTTGTTCGACCCGGGACTCACCCATTTCGGAATTGGCCGAAGAGCTCAGGACGGTTGTACAAGGAGGAACAAGGTGTACCGTATTCTACAGGCCTTGTCTTTTTTTTTAATCAATTCAAAAATTATTGATCAATTTTGAAAATGTTTGTATTTTTTTAATTTCAAAATATTAATAATGAAGACCTGAAAATAGAAACAACTGACTGTTTTTTACCTCCATAGAGCATGGTTGTTTTTCGATGCCTAAACAAGACTATACAATCAACTAAATAAGTAACTGTCCAGGTAATACATTTGCTGATTTAACTCTAAAAGTATAACTCCTACATAAATAAACATTAAATTATAAAGTTGTTGTGAAATTTCTCCTCTTTAATTTGAGATATTGTACACTAAGAATGGTTGATTATTGAGGAAGTGACAATCCCAAATGTAAGGTCAAGTACGATTTTCATTTTTGCTTTTTGCTTCTCTACACGTGGAAGAGGGCAAATTATTGATTACTGGTAGTTGGTAGTGCTAATTCACCGGTCGATGCCCAGGTTGTTGGATAGTCAGCTGGTCACATTGTTATGGTTGATCAATACCGGCACACACGCTTTACCTGTCATATTCTTCCCGTGTAACTGTTGAAAAGAAAAATGTGAAAATGAAAATCATACTTGACCTTACATTTGGGATTGTAACTTCCTCAATAATCAACCATTCCTAGAGTGCAATATGATATCTCAAATTAAAGAGTAGTAATTTAATATGTTTATATAAGAGTAATACTGTTACAGTTATCAGCACATTTATTACCGGGTCAGTTACTTATTTTTTTGACTGTAGTCTATTTATCTATCACAAGACAGTGCCGTAACTGCGTATTCTACTATAGTCAGATTTATAATTGAACGAACACATTGATGGGCACAGCATTTTGCATACATTGCGTGAAGCGCGCAAAACCATGAGCGTGAACATTTCGGAACGCGATCATCTTTGTGCTGTGTGCGTGGTGTTCGTACAATTTGTAATCATACTATAATTGCAGCAGATAATGCGCTTGCCTACTTGAGGCGCTGGCGTATACACACGAGCGTAAAAAGACTGGAGATACATACCCGTGCGTAAATGCTGCGCCTGTAAAGTTACGTCACTGTCCAGAGGAAGACAAATAGAGTATAGAACTAATATTAGCTGTTACAGCTCAGTATACATTGGTGTTGCCAATCAGGTATATAGGTACCAATGCTGCTTCTATTAAATACTATAATTACTGTCATTTGGGCTGCAGAGCCGTGGGTTAGACGTATTAGTTATTTAAACAAGACAAGATATTATCTTCAAACTTGCCTATCACTGCAAAAAGTAAAGAACACATGGCGCGTTCAGAACATGTTCACGGTGTGTTCTCCAGGTGTTTCAGAACATGTTCAAAATGTAACAGATTTAGAACATGTTCTGAACATGTTCTGAACGTGTTCTGGATATGTTCTGAACGTGTTCAGAACACATCACAACGCGTTCAGAACATGTTCAGAACATGTTCTCAATCTGTTACATTTGAACACGTTCTGCAGTTTTTGCAGTGTAGTAATCATCCAACAAGTATCAGTCAAAATTGTATAGCTCATCCGTCTCCCTACCATGGGCCACATACTGATCAATTGTACATTTGTACATGTTTTCTTTTCTTTTTGTATTTTGTGTGCCATTATGATTATTATACCTGTTTTCTACATTTTGTATTTTGTGCAATTTATCTGTGACTGTGAGTTTGTACCAATACAATTGATTCTTTAAAAAAACACACTTTATGATGATCTTAGAAGTTTCTAATACTTTTTTTCACCCATCACCATCACAACAACTTTCTTGAATCGTCTGACAGACCTACAGCTCTCTTCCACCCCACTCCCCTCCCTGAACCAAATAGATAGTGACGCCAGGTCTTATTTAACCAGCGACTCGTCTTTTGGACGGGCAGTTTCTAATGTGGACGAGTGGAAAATCCTCAACCCGTCTTATGGACGAGCAGTTTTGGACAAGCAAATAAAACGAATGCATATCCCCAATTTATTACAAATATACCACCGTATAAACAAGTAAGCTTGCTTATTTCATCCGACCAGTACGGCATATAAGGATCTCAAATCATTTGCAATCATCACATGGGGCGTAATATTGGGCTACTATCCAAAAGCTCGCCACAACAAGTAGAGGGTTTAACTTTAACCACAGATATTGGAACGCATGGATTATCATCTGTTTGGACAAGCAAATAAATTGTATTGTAAATTCTGAAAAAGCTGATACGATGTTTGCTGCGCTCGCACCTATATGACTGATACGTTTGCAAAGCGCAGGTTATCAAGATGGGCATTGGTAGTCTGTTCCCACAACAGAATGTTGCTTTTAGGGGCTGTTATATGATACAAAACTATTTAAAAATAAATTGCAATGGTGAAAGTTTATATACTTCAATCATTGGGAATATGTTTAAGTAATAAATAAATCTACTGCAATTGCTGTAACAATATCTATGAAGTATTTTATACAACAACTTCACCCAGAGTGATGTAGTTTTTCAATGTGGTGAACTTTGCACTAATCATAAAAATTCTTCATACATTTGAACTGTTCAATATTTGACCTTATTACATTCGTGAAACAAACTTGAACGTATAAACTATCTATTCCACTAGTTTGAAATGAAATGTTTGCTGGTAACCGACACTATCTAGGAAAATGTAGAAGTTCACAGTTCATAATATTGCAGTAAAAGTACGAGATTGTATGTTTATCGGCTCCCTCTTTGACATGAAATCGCCAATTACGAATAATGTCTATAGTTCAATAGAAAGAATTGTGTGTACATCAACAGTTCCACACAATGAGGTAGTATCATGCCGTAAAGTTGGCCTAATGGCCTAATAAACTGTTGAGTCGGATGAAAGTCTTTTAACTTTAACACAATATTGTCATAAATTCTGTTACAACATAGGTTATTGTAAAACAGAAAATGCCCTGTACTTTGATTGTACATTCACCCCAGCCATGACAGACTTAATCCTCTCATGACTAGTCTTATGGTTGGACTGCTCTAAATTCATTGTTTTTCTATGCCCCATTTCCCCTCACAACAATGGCATACTTGAAACCTATTTTTTGTGTGGATATGCAGTATATTTTTTATTAAGCTTTTTTCACGTAATATTTTTTAAGAATTGTCCTACATGTATTTGTCCAAATATGTGATGTGATCAGAGCAAAAAGAGTCAGAAATTGGCAATATTGATTTTGAGATATAGCTAAACAGGATAGAAATTCTTGTGTTGACAGTCATTCAATTGCTCATATATTTGCATTATGTGTCAATTTATTGGTGTTTTCTGCAAAATATATATCTTTGGAAATAACCAATACTACCAAGTAAAAAAATAGACTTCATAGACTCATTTTGCTTGATCGCATCACATCTGATGCTAGCAAAATGCAAGCGTTTGCTTTCTATTTTTTATGTATAGTATTTCAGTTTTATAATGTGCCTTATTTTACTTTTTTTAACAATTGGTTTGGATGATGATGACCTCTTCATCCATTGTACATGTATGTCACATTTTTCTTTGCGTTGTTAAATGTCATTATACTGTACAAGTTTTTAAACATTGTGCTTTTCATAAATTTATCAAAACACAAGAACTTTTTTAAAATGTTACATAATTCCAACAAAATCTGGGCTTATGCAGCATTTAGTTAGGTGCCATGATCTGAATTGTCTGAAAGCAATATTATGTGATCTTTTTCACATATTTACACATATTTTTCTCTCTTTTATAATGAATTTTGACTTAACACAAAATACTTTCCTGGACTTGTAAATCTATTTTGACTGTATTTTCCGGAATCATAATGCCAATCTGCTACCAATGTTAGGAATTTGTCAACATATTTGTTTTGATTTTCATCATAAAGCATTCTGTAGGGGGCGTGTTCACTTGTGTACAGTTACGGTCGCAACCAGACGCACTGTAAAGAGCGTTAACACGGTACAGTGTCAAACCATGGAATTCTATTCACGAACGAAAAAAACTAAACTTATTTTAAAATGTGATTTTGAAGTAATTAGGAAACGTGTTGCTCTGTAACTTAAAATATATAGTTTCATGGTTATAAATGTTATTTGACAACAAAAATACATTTCTAGGAAAAAATCACAGATAGAGGGCATTCCATGAAAAATATCGCATAATATGTCTGTAAGGTAATTGTGATGCTCTTCAATTTGAGCTCATATTGTATGCGACCGATACCGGTTATTATTGTACTTTTACAAAAAATACAAGACCTGAAAATTGACATGAAACTACTCAGTGGTGAAACCAGTCGTTTTGAATTGGAACTCTGAGAAGGATGCAAATCCACGCTATCAATTTTAATTTGCCAAAAAACTCATACAATGTACCTTGGTGGTATTTTGATCAGACCTACAATCTAAGAAAAAAGTCCTTGGAATGCTTAAAGAGTGTTAAGAGCTGAATAGGACATATTAGACAATAATTGTCCCTTCCCCACACCCCATCAATCCTTGTTGTGACACCTTGAACCACTGCTGAAGACATTAACATCCCTCAACATTGCATGGGGAAAGGGGTGTTAGTTTCCCGTTCTTAACGAGTAAGCCTTCCAAGACTTTTTTCTAGGATTGTAGTTAATCTGAAGACAAAATGTGACTTGCCAATTTTATCGGACGGCCAGTTGTTTGCTTATTATTGATGATGTGTGCATGCGTGTAAGTATGAGTCTTATATAAATAAATGTTTTGTAAGGCGACAAAAAAACCTGTTGAAATCTCTTTTGAAAATGCTCCCAAAATTAATGATTTTTTTGTACAAAAAACGCCAGACCGACCGACCCTATACATGAGAGGTCCGTTTTCCAGTAGAACAGGGTGTTCTTTGTGTGTCGCCTAACCACAAATGTTTAATTAAGTATAATGTAACAAACAAAATTGTTGTGTTTTCCTCTAGTGCCAAAAATGCTGAGGTCGGGTAGGTCAGTTGTTTGTTGTTGTTTTTTTTGCTGAAATATTATTACTGACCAACTGTGGCTGTTGTGATTCATGTCAAGAGACAATTGGTAAATGTCAATTATATTAGTGTTTCTAGTGTGATAAAATCTATTTATTTAAGCAAAACCTATTTAAATTTAAATCAAAATTAGGGTAGGTCCCTGAGGGCAACACAACATCTTTTTTAATTGCTTAAATTTATAACATCATTTGTTTCAGTGAAACTATTTCAATATTTGTTACCACTAAAATAGAGAGATTATTTGGTGTTGTGAAAAAATCCAAAGCTTTTATGTACTTACACACCAAATAATAGTAATTTAAGAATAATATTGAATAAAACCTGAATGTGGATATATTTATATAGATGAGTATTATCAAGATTATTATTGCGAATGATGAATTCTATATAAGGGCTTTCCATATACATTATGTTGGCAGGGTTGCTTTCAAAGTTATTGGAATGAAAAAAAAGAAAAAAGGAAATCCAGCAATTTCAGCGTTTCCCATGGGTGCTATTTCTGTAGTTACACCACTGATAAGCATAGGATCACGACTGCGTATCAGTTGTTTAGAGGTTATTCTGATGAATCTAAAAAATTTCACTTTGTAACGAAGGAGTTGCATGAAGTTGCTCCAAGGGAATGTTTGAGATCACAAAATTAAGAATCTTCAAAGATACCAACGTAACAACTGATCAAAGTCATCCGGATTCAAAACCATCATTAACCAGTTCAGACGATAGCATACTACTAGTACGTATCCTTAGGTCAGTGGTCAAAAAGGGCATCACGTGTGTCCAGTTGGGGCATGGTATGTACATTACTACGTACATGTATACATGAACAGGGCATCAAAATAGACAACGAGGAAAAGGGCATACTTTTTATGAAATGAACTTACATATTTAGGGTCCATATTAGTTCGAGGAAAATTATAAATTTCTGTGATATTTCTCAATTCAATTTGTGACCATCGCACTCTTGTTCTTTACAGCTATTAACACTTTCCACACGGCAACAGCTGCAGACGAAATTCCAACATTTTACAAAATGCTTCAACAAAATTGTTGAATATCCTTACCATATTTATAATCACCAAGAGAAATGCATTAAAATAAGTACAAACATGCATAGTATTGGTCCAGTAATCCTTGAGATAAACTTTGAAAGTTGGGAAAGGTTTCTGAAAAATCTGTTTTGTGTATGGTAAAAATAATAGCCGTGTGGAAAATGTTAAGCGATAGCCTATAGGTCAGAATTTGTTTCATTATATTGTTTAGGGTATGGGTATGTACACTCGTCCAAAGAAGTTCCTTGCCACTTAGTAAAGTCCAAATATTTCAAATTAATATTTGATAGAATATGGCTCATTCCATGAAGTTGGGGCATTTGTTTAAAATAGCAGAATTTGGTACTTTAGGCAGCTTATAAACTGTTTTACTCTATGTGTATATCAAAAAAAAATAGTGTCCAAAAACAGTACTAGGTTATAGTATTGAGCCATGAAAAAGAAAAAAAATCGACCCTTCCTTGAAGAAAAAATAAATAAAAAATGAGGTGGTGTCCAAGACCATTTTTGCTAAAAAACGTGACATGGAAAACACAACAATTAATATGAGTTTTATGTAAGCAAAACTATCATAGAATTGCTTGGAAATCGATTTGATTAACAAAAGATGCATGTATTCATAGTTTACTGACCTCGTCACGCTGGACTGATTTTTCACCCAAGCAACATGAAAATTGCCTTTCCGATGCTACGCACGGTGTCCACAAAATATACACGTGTAGCATCGGGAGTTTTCATTGCTGAATGGGGGTAGTTCTCTATCATACATTTTAAAATTATTTTCCAAAATTAAGAGCATTTATCAATTGAAAACTATTGCAAATGAGAATAAATTTCATGAAGACCATTCCATATATTCATGAAAAAGTATACCGTGCCGTGTGCATGGTGTCCTAACCATAAAATGTAGCATCGTGATAAACATCCTATGCAATTTGTGGGAATCCCCCCCTGGAGATAAATAAAACATTCCATATTTCTTTTTGTAAGGATAGAGGTCAATAGCTATCAGGTTTGTTTGGAATTTGCCACACGTGGGCTAGTTTTATCAAGGTTTCAGTCGCTGGTGTCCCGTTGTAGCATCGGGACTTTTATGTAGCATCAAAATGTAAACATTGGATAGTTTTGTGAATGGTAAGTGCGATTGTAATTATTTCTTGATGTTGCTTGTATGTCTGTATTTATTAATGCATTTATATTGATTGAAAGGGAAACACTGAATCAGAATTTCTTTTCATGTTATGATATTAATTTTGAGTCACGGACGTCATAATAATTTGGCGTCCATGTAGCATCGGGCATAGCATGGGCAATATTTTGCATTGGGTATCGTTATAGTTCGTTGAAATTGTAATTTTGTTGTAGAATCACATCATTAATAAACTTTGAAGTTAATAATGAATTAGTTTTTGCTCTTTTAATGCTAATAATATAGCTTACCAATACGATGCTACATGGACACCATGTCCATGTAGCATTTCATAAAATTTGCCTAATTAGACTAAAACAATTACCCTATTCAAAATTATCCATCACCCAAAACATTCAAAACATTGCCTACATTTTACTACACTTTACAGAAAAAAGGCATATTATGAGAGATGTATATCTAATGAAATATATTAATACACAATGCTACATGGACACCATTTCCATTAGCATTTCACTGAATTCACAATAAACATTCCCTTATTTTAGTTTTATTTACTATAAATAAAACAAATAATTGTAAATCATTTAAGTTCTCTATCCTTTGCTATTCTTTTTCATGTTAAATGAATAATAAATAAAATACTCCAGCATGATTTTAATATAAATATTTTCCTGCAACACAAAAAGTGCAACATGAATAAATAATCTACTCCAATATCAATACACAATGTTCCATGAAGATACTAAGCCATAGGGTTTATTTTGTTTTGCTTTGCAGGTTCTTGACATTAATTCAGAAGACAGTTCTATCGACTTGGAATTTATGGAGATGAAGACAAGGAACCCATCATTTTCAAAAACTAGTACCTTTCCAAAGAAATCCATCATGGCAATTAAATTATTTTTTTGCAAACTGACTTTTTAAGTGATCAAACTTTTCAATCATCTTTATCAATAATAGAGGATGATTCAATCAGAAACGAGCAAAGAGACTAAGATCACAAAGGGTACTTTAAGAACAACACTGCATGAAGTTTGTTTCAGTGGACATCTTAAGTTTCTTTGATCAATGGTGTATTGTTATTGTGTAATTGTAAGAAATGGTGTATGTGTATCATAGGTAATTATGTTTTATGCTTCATGGCAGGTTATCTTTTTGTGTAATTTGTAGTTTTACAATCCATGTTATTAATTTTATCGTGTGCTTATAACATAAAAAGTTAACATCATAGTACATCCTCTCTATTGATCTGAAAAAGATGCACCTGTTCAAGCTGTTCCAAATATTTTAGGGCACGGTGTCCATGTAGCATCGTAATACTTAAGTACACAGAAAAGGTAAATTTTACATGAACAGTGTTTAGATAAATTTCAAGCAATTCACTCTGTGTATCTTATCTACTTGATATGATGAACAAGTAGACAAACCATTCACACTCAAATAATTGTAACAGTATGAATAGTCTTATTATTAACAATGTTACAAGACGCGGTATCCATGTAGCATCGGTAGTGCATTTTATAACATTATACAGGTAAATAATACTTCATATACTTACTTTATGACTATAATGTAATCAATGTGCATGGTTTATAGAGTACTTTACATCAAACAAATATTGATATGTACTTTATTTAAATTCATTATACAAATTGCAAAATAAAGAGTCACTTTTCAATGAGTTTTTACATAAAACAGTTAATCTACGATGTCTTGTTCGTTAAGTTATGTTCATCCTAGACAAATCTGGTTTCTTTTCATGTATTTGTGGTTCCAAGTAGTTAATTGAGGTATAGAACCTTGGCCCACATCTTAAGCTAATTTATTAGAAAATGATATGGAAATGGGAAATGGTGTCCATGTAGCATCAGGATTTTTGGAAATGTCATCCAACTGTTGAACATGTGCGGTTATTTTACACCAAATGTCACATTAAAATAAAAAGTTCTACATTGGACTTTGGTAAATGTAGAACCTAAAAAAGAAGAAAGAGTTGGAAAATATCCATTTTGAAAATTTCACTTGGATGTCACATAATATGCCCCAACTTCATGGAATGAGCCATATATATAATTGTATATCAAAATAAGCAGAAAGTAATCCTCTAACAGCTTAACATGGAATTTAGACATGATCACTCATGCATGGCAGATCCCATTCACTTGACAATGGTATTAGGTCTGTGGAAGAAGATTGCAAAAAATTGGACAATACCTCCATTCAAATGTTAATGTGAATGATCGAACACAATATGAACCTTACCATTGCTTAATGAATGTGCTCAGCCATGCATGAATGCGTACATCTTAATTTCATACAGACATGATAGAGAATTACTGTCTGCTTATTTTGACATGCAATTGTTTAATTTATATTAAATATTTATGTGAAATATTTGAACTTCAATATTTGAACTTCAATGAGTGGCAAGGAACTTCTTTGGATGAGTGTATTATAAACTTACATCATATTTTCCCACGATTCATTGCAATATTTATAAAGAAACACACATTATTTTACAAATCCAAGTTGCTAGGGCAAATCATGTCATTGAGTGGGAGGCTACGTACTATCTATATACGACTATGCAGAGTAAGACATAAATATGAGACAAATTAGTCGGTCCTGTTGGCAAATATTATATTGATTTTATTTCATGATTTATATGCATGAACAATAGGAATAATATATAGGAGTTAAGTACCATACAAAAAATTATAATTTACAAAATATGAATAGTTATAATGGACTAGAGTTGTACATGTATTAGAATTTCCTGAATACACAAATTTACCATAAACTGAGTATAAAATTCAATATTCTTATTATATATCAATATAGGAGGTGATTATGCAAATGAGTTTTTGGCCGATGATGAGTTCTATATAATACGCCTATTCACATTGGCCCCACGATCAATCTTTGACAATCCATCATCCTTTTGTAGGTGCATAGCAGTTGCTATGACCAAAAATGGACTATAGGCCTATGTCTCTCTGTGAATGCATTGACCGATGATCAATCAAATTTCGTGCATGTTTTGAGATGGTTCAATTAGACTCCACTTAGCGACAATCGATCGTCTAAAGATTGGATCTTTAGGCCAGTGTGAAAAGGCTGCTTTTATGCAGTATGTAGAGGTAAGATGCAACAATCAATTATACTCTATTTGGCTTCCTCCGGACAGTGACATAACATAACAGGCGCAGCTTTTACGCACGCGTATGTTTGTTCCGTCTTTCAACGCTCGTGTGTATACGCCAGCGCCTCGAATAGTCACGCACGTTATATGCTGCAATTAGTAGAATACGCAGTTATGTCACTGTCTCGTGATGGCCAAATAGACTATAGCTATTTGCACGGATCCGCCATCTGTGAGGAGACCAAGCCTTAGAACTGGTATCAGATTGAATGGAAGTGCTGCATAATTTCACAATGTCTCATGACTAATCATATTGTGCAGAGAGAGTCAAACTAGTTGCATAATGTTTTGGAATAGTCTCATTCAATGCGATACCAGTTCAAGGCTCTCCACACTAATGATGGATCCATGCAAAGAGTGAATATAATAGGCATTTATAACTGACAATGTGTTTAGGGTTGCCAGGCTAAGAATGGTTGAGGAGAGAAGGGAGAGCACTCGACATTTGAAGCAGATACGGGTATGTGGCCCCAAATCTGGATTTGTACCCACTTACTCATCACTGATTCACTTGCAAGTGAATTGTTACCTGCATTCTTGGTCATACCTTATATCGAGGGCTCAGAACCACAAGGCCTTGTCTCCATTTTGACCCAGTTGAGAAAAATACTATTGAAGATTTTTAAACACATTGGGGAGATGGAAATGAGGCCTTTTGATACTGGCTATAACTTTAAAAGGGGTTGTGTTATGGAGATAAGGCTGTGTTACTGGAAAGAGAATTTCTTTCTGAAAATGTTGATACCAAAATCTCATTTTTGAAAAAATTGGAGATGAGGCCCTGTGTTTCGTAGCCCTCGATATATGTGAGCAAAGAAGATTTGAAAGACACCACCATTGCAATGCATTGTGTTTTTGCAAAATGCCCTAATTCTGGTCTCCAATTTGTCTCAGCGCCCATAGACATATGCACACAATCATGGCTATATAGCGTATTCATCGTTGGAGCTCTTAGATTCTAGTTTACATCAATGAATAAATTAGTTATCAGTGTTCCTTTTTCTTATTTCTAAAACTTAAAAGCTCCACAAATGCATCGTGTGAAATAGCTTTAGTTGGCTGGCGTTCGCGCAATGTATTGTGGGAAGACCTTAAAATCTTCTTTGATATGCGAGTACCCTCCTCCCCCAGCTTTCTTTACTTGTTCAGGGGTTCATCATGTCCTAAATATTTGAAACAAGAGTCTTATCTATATATAACTATTACCCACAAGATGATCATTATGACAAAACACTGATAGCTGAGGGGTGAATTAAAAGTATGGAGATAAATATTTGTTATTTTAATTACAGAATACCCCATTCCACTTAACAAGAAGTACTATATACAAATACATTATGTTTTACGTTGAATATCACTAGTATACATTGTATATGGAAAACGTTCACTGTGGTTACTCTGAAATCAATATGGAAGCTTGTTTGGTAAAAAAATAGCATGTCCCAAATGTTACTATACTTTATTGAAACTTTGTATTGCATAATTGAAAAGTGTACAAATGAAAACATTTTGGTACAGAAACTACTTACAATTGCATTATTTTCATACTAATTTTAATACTAAGAGTTCAAAGTACAATAAAAAAGAAGAATCAAGACCAAAACAGGGAACATTTTGTGGTTAAACATGTTTGTATTTAATTTTTTGAAAATTTTATACGTATAGGACTTAATGTACTTTAATTTCTTATCTTATCAAGGGTCCCCCTTTTACAAGGCTTTCTACAGGCTCCTAGCCTCTTTTTCACATTGTCTTATATAAATTTGTTGCCATATTGCTGAATAAATTGATTTGAAATAAATTGAAAGGTCATCTTAACCCTAACCCCTGTTTTAACCCTAACCCCTGTTGGGTGTTTAGGAGAAAAACGGGAGAAAATGGGTCAAATTTGGTCAGAAAAACAACTGGCGCTGGGGATAGAACCTGGGTCGCCTTCTTGGCAGTGCACCACCTATCCAACTGAGCTAAGGAGGCAAGCTTGAAAAGTTAACTTTTTGCTGTGCTTATTTATGATAGCCTGCCTGTGAGCGGCCGGAGACATACAAAACTAGGGAATCTACTTATTCTGTAAATAAATCAATTACATTAATTAACATTTCATTTAACAATTTATATTCTTATTCAATCAAATGATTCATTCTCAGAATATATGAAAATTTAATGAACCACATTTTGGGGAAAAACTTCATATACTGAGCATGTTATCAAGAGCAAACTAAAAAAAAAACCTTAACAAAAAAATCAATAGAAAAAAGAAATCCAATTTATCTATTGAGGCTTGAAAGGCTTACTGTTAAAAAACCCAAATAGAAATACAAATAAAGCAGGCAAAGGTAGATCATCAGAATTTGGCCCAGGGGTGTCTGTTCTTCCGTTATTCACTGGAGAATAATGTTACTCTTTTGGGACAACTCTCAAGTTTATATCAAAAAATAAGTACAAGTTTTATTTATCTTTATTTGTGTCAAATTGTGTTTCGTTTTAAATGATCTGACCCATTTGAATGTAGCATTGCAGTTGAGGAAGAACTTGGGCAGGATTTGGTCCGACGACGGTAGTCCTGAGAAATAATTGAGGTTTTCTGGAAGAATAAACACCCCTGGTGGGCCACCTGTAAATTGAGTGGGCGCCCCAGCTTTAAATTTTCTATCATATTATAGATATGAATATATAGCTTCTTCAAATACAAAGCTAGAATATCATCAAAGTTAAATAGGGCTTTTTAAGTACAGTGTGTCCCAATATGAATATATAGTTACTTTGAATACAAAGAAAGAACATCATCGACATCTAATAGGGTTATCTAAAGTGTATCCCAATAAAACATTACACCCTGACCAAAAGTGATCACAACTTCTGTATTTCAGCTATAGGCCTAGTTAAGATTTCAAGCTATAAGCTATCTTACAATGAAAGTGTTTATGGCCTATTTCCAAAATACAGGTTTGTTCATCACATATCTTGGACATAGACTTGTATTTAGTTGGTGTGTTGGTCTCGACTTCAACGCGAGGGCTTAAAAACAGACCCGCATATATGTCCATAAATGGCATTTTGAGAAAAACAAATTTAAAAGTTTGATTATAGCTATATGTCAAATTTGTTATAGACATAAACACTTTTGGCTTACCTTGCGCACCCTCTAGTATTAATTCATAATAGGCAATAATCACTTTTTTCATAGACACAATATCAACGTACAAACCTTTAAGTGGGCTTACCTCTCCCCCCCCCCCAAAAAAAAAATAATAATAATAATAAAATAAAATAAACACCCCACAACACCCAACACCAAATCTTCTGAAATCCGGAAAAACCTAGTAAGTCTGTTGAACGTAAATTTGAGAAAACAAAGGAAAACCGTTTCATATTTACATTCAATACTAGGTTTTTTATCAAGTTAAAGTGTGTGAAGCTCTTCTCTGTCGGCAGTTATTCATCTGGAAGAATGATAAACTGAAGGGGAAAACCTATTGAGTCCAAATATGGGTCTAACTCAAATTTCACCAAAATTTGACTTACTAGGTTTTTCCAGATTACAGGAAAATGGACATGGACGTGTCTGGTTCTAAGCCCTCGAACGGAACTAGTGGAAGTTAACCAGAATACTGCCCATAATCAAAATACAAAACCAAAAGCAGAGATTAAGATTTCATTTTTATACACATTTACAATATTATAATATAATGAAAGCACCTACTGTTTTCAGCTATTTGATGTATTTCCTTTTACATCGTAACATAAAAATAAAAGCCTTCAAATTTTACATTCTATCATTTTCTACATATTGTTCACATTTTTATTCAGTATTCTCTCAATCAAGCAGGCTCTGGAATGATAGTATCAAATCCTTCCAAATTTACATCTGAATACCAATACAATGTTTGATTTTACCCTTCCCATATTTTTACCAAAATAATAATATAATATCCATAACAAATTGTTGCATAGTATGGTTGCAATATACAATAGAAAATAAACATTTATGATACTAACTCATATACACAATGCATAGCACAATTCAGTTAATCGGAGTACTAATCAAATATACTATAAACGATACAGAGATGGTACGTCAGTAGCTGGAATTAGATCAAAGTCTATTCCATACTGTCCAAGTGAATTGATATAACGTATAAGGATGTATAAGTCCAGTGCAATTGTTGGTACTGTAAATGGTGAAAGGCCCAGAGGTAGACCAGCTAAGAGGTGGATGGATGGATGGTATTTGGTCGGACTGTAACAACCTTCGTCTGACATCCTTATCAGAAGCAAGCACAAAGGCTCAAGACAGAAACGAATGGCCCAAAATCTTGCGAAGGATAGCATCACTCAACCAAGTTGGAGTGGATGCCATAAAGTAAAGTAAGTTAGTATAAGTAAGTATAAGCCCAGTGAATGAGCACTGTCTCATTGGAAGGTTGTGAGTTCGAGCCCCACCCGTTGTGTCCTTGGACAAGACACTTTACTGCACTTGCCTTTCTCCACCCAGGTGTAAATATGGGGAGCTATTTGTGGATAATCACAATCTGGGTGACTGATAGGAATGTGCGCAATTATCAGTATGAAGAGCTGTTTTGCAAAAGGGCTTACATCTACTTCTACATGTTACTCATTTTTCATTATTGAATGGATGGCTATTCATTATGTGGAATGTGGCTGGTATTATTGGTGCCTCAATTGACGTGCATGCATGCACTAATCCAAGTCATAGAAACAGTAATGAACACAGCCATTCAATAATTTGATTAATTCCATGGACTTGTCAATGCAAATCACTAATGCAAAATAAGAAACATGTGGGGGTGGTCTGTAAGCCATTTTGCAAAAAATTCTGATTCTGATGTATCCGATAGTGACAGCGGATTAAATGTATGCGCTTTTACCATATTTGGAAAAGCGCTATATAAAAACTGACCTTTTTTAAATAACATAGAATCATAGACGCATTAACGTCATATCTTGGAGTATTGTTATATTTGGTTGCCGGTTCATGATTCGCTTCAATGGCTCACTTGCTAGCAACCCATAGACTTTGTGTAGTGATCATTTAGTTCATGGTTCACAACCCAATTACCATGAATCCGGTGACTTGACAACTGATTTTGATATCACACTTCAAGAGCCAATATCATATTTTGCAATTCAGAATGGTTTGAAATTAGCATTGTTCTAACAATGTTGTACTATCCTGACATAGGTTTGAATCAACACCGGCTCAATTCCTTGCTATAAAAACGGTAAGAGTGATGTGGACAACCAAACATAAATTTATCTACCAGGATTCACCATAATTCTATTCTCTCATCGATACCACTGGACGTTTCCATTAAGGCTGTGGTCGGAACGATATTTTCATGTCGACATGTCAATATTAATTTGATCTCGACGTAGACATCTAGACATAATCATGGGTGATATGTAACCACAATCATATTATTATTTTATCATGATGACAATTTTCAACATGCTTTCCAACAATATCTGTACCATACACGATGTGTGGGTAAGCTTAAATCTAAATTTCAAAGCCCTGAAAATTCACAATTAACCCACAATAATATCCTGGTACACTTTAAAGTATTAATATTGACAAACTAGCAAATATTAGTGAACATATGAAACATAAAAAATGATGGACATTCACCTGCCTGCGTACTTTCACTGACCCAGATTGCATCTTTTCAGTCCCTACAGTCCCAAACTGTTGGACTTTGAACTTTCATTAGGGTCATCATAGGGGTAATTACTTTTCAGTATGTCCAATAAGTGGTTTTTATATGCACAAAGTTGTAATAGTGTCAAAATGAAAACTTGTTTTCTTTCAAAATCAGGTTCTTGGGTATTTTGAAGGTCTTGTGAGGGAATTTGAATTCTGTCGATATATTAAATATTATAGCGACATGTCAGAATATACTCTGTGTCGACATAAATGTCGACATATGGCGTGTCGACCACGGCCTTAGTTTCCATGAGGTGACACACTGCACGCTGACACACTTCAGGGGTGTGTTCAAATCCAATGGCATCATTTCATGAAACACATAAGTGTAAGATACTGAATAGAGAACATTTACTTTGTATAAATAGTCACTCTGCATAAGGTGTTATCATTTGGAATCAATGCAACTATGACACGGTAGTTATCATTTGTATGCAGCACCAAATCTTCCTACCACCTCAACTCACAGGGTTAAAGGTCATACTTCCAGGTCAAAGGTTATCTTATATAAAATCAGCATTCCTGAAAATGGTTTCATCATTTTCAATCCAGGAGACTTTGACATCACAGTCATCACATGCATTCAGCGCCGCATTTTCTACCACCTTGTAGGGTCACAGGTCATACTACCGGGTCAAAGGTCATCATCCGGCTCATATCAGCATTTCATTGCCTTCTTCCTCATCAGAGTCTTCCCCAGTGTTGGTCTGGATCCATCTACCGATTGAGTAGGCAAATGCAGCAACCCATCTGTGAAACCAACAGAAAAAAATTCACATTATTCAACCTATACACAAATGTTAATTATAGTATCATTGATTGTGATTTTAAATGTCACATAACTTAACAAAATGAGGAACACAGTAACTTCCTCACATTCTATAAAGAAAACCAAGATGATGCCTCTACATTTCACAACACATACCAAAATCAGTTCAAACTTTTCAAAACCAAAATGACACATACCCCTAAAGCAGGGGTAGCACTGGCTCAAAAATGTGAGGAGTCCCATTAAAATTTTCAGGACCCTTTAAGGACTGCAAAAACTAAATTGAAGGGGTTCCCCAAAAATATAAGGGGTCCTGAAGTTTGAGCCTATGAAAATGGTCAAATACCGATTTAGAGAAATTAAAGGTTGCACAAACCAACTTATGGTTTGCATCGTTTTTGTTTCAGGAACGCATTTTTACCGTTTGGTCCAGTGGCGTGTAGCTCGGGGGGGGGGGGGGGGGGGGGGGGGGGGGGGGGGCAGTTGCCCCCCCCCACCCGACAGAATTTTGTGTGCCCCCGCCCCCGACCCCTCTCCGGATATAGTGCTTATATGCGTTATAAACATTTAAAAATGACAATTTCTTGCTGTTTTGTTATAAATAAAAGAAAATTTTATAGAGAAAACTTATTAAAACCTGGTGGATTGCCATTATTTTGCTGATTGTGCTGTTTTTTGGACTGTGCGATTTTTTGACCGTGCGAAATATTTGGACCATGCAAAAAAAATTGATCACGTCACCCCCCCCCCCCCCCCCATCACTTACGTGAAATCCACGAGGTGAGTGACTGCGAAAAAATTTGGGGCAACCTTTTACGAAAATTTCAGAAATATTGCCCCCTGAAAAAATCCTAGCTACACCACTGGTTGGGTCTGAAGCCCCTTGACGCTGCTTTGGTGCATGATGTGCACCACATCTCCTCCCCCCTTATTTAATATTATTCCCATATGATAACAATAATCTTGATCATACTTTTCTCTTTAGATAAAATTATGACTGAAGTATGTTGATTGCCAAGTCAATGAAAATATTACATATTAATTGCATAACTGCCTTACAGGGCATCTATTTTTGAAATCAAATTGATCAGATTCAAACATATCTTTATTAATATGTCCTTGAAACTTACAAATGAACTGGAAAAGAAAGAAAAGTGTCTGTAAACAGTCTCAGTCTCCTATGTGACCATAACATCAATCAAAAGGTACCTGATGTCACACGGCCAGGCAAGTTTTGAGAAATAATCAATTAAAAGTAATGCAATGCCCTTTTTCATCATATCTTTAGAACCAACAATTTTCAAAAGAGAGGGATCATTAGAAACCTAAGGGATTCTCTGTTAGCCTCTGTGAATATCTAAAACGCTGAACATACTCCACCAATGCTCCAATGCTTGTGCTTTCACACATTGCACAACTACGCCTCATGAACATGACAAAACAACGCTTTGATTAGAAAAGCATTTTCCGATAATCCAATCAGTCTACGCTTTGGGGGGAAAGCGGTAAACACTGGGGCCACGCTGAAGTTTAATCAACCTTGGTAGCGTTGACTCTGTCCATGGACCAACCAGCAGGCAGAACACTCCGCATGACATTTGACGTCACATACATATTCTCGCGCTCCATTCATTAAATATGGCACGTAATTGGTGTAAATAGGCAAATACAAATTATTTTTGCTAATGAAATAACATTGTGCATGCCAAGGTAAGTTTTAATAGTAGGCCTGAGCAAGTTTTGCATAAAATCAATACATGTGATGTGTTAGAAATTGAAATTTACTGCTTTTTGGGAGGTATTTAATTATGGTCTGGTCGTCTGCTCTCCGTAAACCCAGGCCCCGCTCACAGCGAGCGAGTGTTGACCAACACTAGCGTCAGCGTTGATCCCGCTGAGCGGCCAGAGAGTTGGTACATTTTGTGACAAGCGTAGCCTTGATAACGTTTGCGCTCAGCGGTCGAGGAATATGTTCAGATTTGTCAGAATAGAAAACAGGTACCTATGGGTCTCCTTAAGGAGGATCATGACAAAAGCAATATCAATTGCTTAGCATTGTTATTTAAATGCTGAAATAGTGGCATTGTGGTGAAATATTAAGTATTCTTTTCTTCTTTTCTGATTTTGAGTCAAATTCTTTTAGATGAAGAATGAATACTCACCGCTTTCTATCGGTTTCATGGTCGGCAATAAAGTAGAATGTTCTGAGATCTTCGCTTGGTGGTTTCATGATAAATGCATACTTCTTGCTGCCAATTTCTGTCTCCTGGATACTGTAACCATGGAAATGGGCCACTCCTAGTAACAAAATTGATACAAAATTATTATTGCAGCTTTTTCTTCATAAACATTGATTGGTAATTTGACCATATTGGTTAATTATTATAATACTCTGACCCAACATTTGGTTTATCACCTCCAATTGTAAAAAAACCAACCTTTTACTTATTACTCTGAACCCTTTTGTTCAATCAGTAATATGGACCTTCCGGAAACAAAGAAATGGTCAGATTTGGACTGTTCCAAATACAAACAAGATGTCAGTGTCAAATAGTTGCATGCTTTTTCACATCAGTCTCCTACCAAAACCCGCGCGGTAACATACAGGGTGTCGAGAATGATTTATACTGGAAAAAGTGCTTTATTTAATTATATACCATTGTTTTTGGTGCTTAAGACTCCAACATCTTCATATATTTATAGCTTTCTTAGGAATTTAGAATTTTAAAAATCTGACCGAAATTATAAATTATGTTGCGATTACAAGTATGACCAATTACCTCTATGAAACCCATGTTTGGCACAAATCTCATTTAAATGATGTGCAGGTGATTGTCTGTGTCACTATGTTAATATACATCAACTGTTTGTGAGGTATTAGAAAACAATGAATGGCGTGAGGGAATTGTTCAGCTTGAGTGATTTAAACCATACCATTCTTTCAACAGCAGTTATGAAGTTTGATATGAGTTTTATCAATTAATATACACTAACAGTGAAAAACAGTTTTTTATCGAATTAAAAAAGGGTCATGCCATATCGGAACGGATAAAGATATCTTGATGAAATTAACAGTTTGGTACGATTACCTCTTCTGGAAGCTTTCCTTTTCGGGAAATATACCCATAATGCACAATGCGATAATTTTGGCTAGTCCAATATAGGAACCCTAATTTCAAAACAAGAGAACTGTATCATATAAATTAGACATAAATCAGGACTACAGACCTGTTTCGAAATCGGTGAAACATTTTGTATAATACAATGATAGATTTTAGAGTCATTCTCAGCATTCAGCAGCTCATTTTAAATTCATTATATTGATTTGAGGGTTTTACGAAGTCGACTACACAAGATAAATGGATATTGATTCTTTATTTTAATTTGCGACTTGCTCTAACTTGGTAATATGAAAGATCATACAATTATGCGAAAATCTGTCGAAGGAAAAAAAATTGTTTTAGGCGTACTTAAAAAAACAAAAACTTTTTTAATATTTAATGAGATAATTAAGCCCAACTTCTTAATTACAATACAATAGGAAAATCCCCAAAATAATAGCTATTAATTATGTCTAAACTGTTTATTTACTATCTTGACTCAGTTATTGACCGTCAATGTTTCATAGATCATCTTTGATTTAAATAAATAAATTTGTATTTTTGGTATGATTACCATGATTATTACGAGTATATAATTTTGCAAGGGATTATGGGTAATACTTCCCGAAAAGGAAAGCTTCCAGAAGAGGTAATCGTACCGAACTGATTAATGGACGGATTAAGTAGGGAAAATATTCCCAATTATATTGCAGGTATTAGATTTGGACTGCAATGTTGTTTTCATATTTTTCATATTTTTCACTTATGGTATAAATCATTCTGGTATATATATTCATAGAACTAGAAGTACAGACACACATCTTCATGAAAAGTGTACCGTAAAACGGGGTGAATAGGGACATGGGGCCCCATGTCCCTATTCACCCTGTTTTACGGTACACAACTGGCCGGGTGACATTTAAAAAAAAGGTTCCATTTGTGTCCCTATATTCACCCCATGTCCCTTTTCACCCCGTTTTACAGTAGTAAGAATTAAAAAATATCAAAAGTGTTACCACACAAAAGCCTAAAATTTGAATAATCTATAACAACAATCTCTTACCCAGAGCTTGTGGTGCATCAATATCTTTATAATAGTACAGACACGCATCTTGAGCACACAGTAACGTCTCTTCCAATTCTTGCGTTTGCCTCCCAATCTTAGTGAGTACTCCATGGCAGTCTGGATACTTGATAGACAGAGCCGGTATGCTGACATTGTGGGCACTGATGTCTAACCAGATGTCGGCTTTGCTGTTGGGACGGGCGGCCTCTGTGATCGATTTTGCCCAACTGCAATAAAAAGAACCAGAATCATTTGCATATTAGGAATTTCCTTTTTTGTAGTCTGTAGTAGACAAGGGGCAGGCATTCTCTACGTTATTTCAATTGGTCAAGGGGTAGTCCTTTGGAGGTTCTATTAGAGCCAAATGTATAGTAGTCCAGTGGCAACCTACGTGAAGACCATATATCCCCCATAACATCGATTTTTCGGCCCACAGTGGGCCCTCATGGGACCCTTTATATTTTGTCCACTTTGGCCCGTAATATGGGCCAAAGTGGACAAAATATAAAGGGTCCCATAAGGGCCCACTGTGGGCTGAAGATCAATGTTATGTGGGGCTGTTCAGTGGAAAAGCGGCAATTAATCTGAACAGCTCTCTTCAGAGCCACCAATCTTTCACAAGTAGGAAAGGGCACATACTCTCAAATCATCGAGCAAGGGCAGCCCAAATGATGATAACAATAGAGAAGTGGCAATCTCTATGTTTTGTGTAATATTATAATAATTTGATCCTGAAGAAGTCAGAGTTAATCCTGATGAAAGCTTGACAGATTAAAACTTGTCCGACGGCGACTCGTAACTTATATATGAATACCCATCATAAAAGCCTATCTCACAATTTCCCTTAAAGTTGAATAGGAAGACCTCACACACCAGACTTACTTCAGTGTAGGTTTTTCAACCTGGCAAAAAAACGTAATACACTTAACAGTGCATGGGAAGTGCCCTGATAAGTCCTCAATGGTACCTGAACACACGTTTATTCAAAAATAAAGAATCACAATTCTGCAATCAAATCGATTATGAGACTTATGGATTAAATTCCTCCACAGCCATCTGTAGACTGTGGCAGATGTGACCCAATTTTGTAAATTTCCCAAGAAATCAATCAAATTTCCTGATTTTCTAAAGGTTAAACAGCACATTCCTGTCAAAAGATAAAAATAAAATTCCACACAACCCTCACCTAGATAGATGTAACATAACCCACTAGTTAAGATTTATGGATACTGTAAGTGAAAGCTGATCATTGAACTGATGCCTTGTCACAACGACATCAACATTTAACAGTTGCCATAGCAACAATATGTCAAGTTCCCTTATCATCAAAACGGGAAAGGAAAAGTGAATCATTTGCTAGACTAAATTTAAAATTCTGAATAGAGAAATTGCCTGTTTTTAGTATAAAAACAATCCCTAAGGTTTAGAAGACTATCAAATTTAATGGCGATTTGGGATTGAACGAGACCGGTGACAGGAAATGTAAGTTTGATTTAACAGCTTTTTGAAATTATGGATGTGGTTGGGATGAGCTGACATTGCAGTGAAGCGTCGAGTCGGGATTAAGAAAATGTCTGCACGCTAAACACAGATGGATGGTTTAAAAGGGAAGAATTTATATTCATGCTTGGCTTTGATCTTGGGCCAAAATCCTTCAGGGTAGGGGATGTATCCTCCAGATTTTGGCTAATTCAAACCTTTCTTGATCTTTTCAACCACACTTTTTGCAATTTTGGGTCCTTCAGTTCCTAGATTTTCAAGAAATTTGTACCACTGGTACGAACTCAGTAAAGGGTGGCATTCTCATCTTTTATTTTAATGAACCACCATTTTCTATGTCTATAGTGGTGGGCGTTTCAGCAACTATGGTTTGAGTACTCACCCTAAGGTCACTAGACACCATGAAAAATATAGATTTAAATTTTCTATTTCCAAAATGCCAAAATTGGAAACATAAAATAACTTTATTATTAAAGTGTGTCAAGGACTGTTGGAAAACACTGAAAATGTGCCTCCTTTGGGGAAACAAAAGAGATGACATAAAGATTGATTGAAACCTAAAAGGGCGGTTTTTAAGCTAGACTATTAGCAAAGACAATTGACTGCAATCAAGGTGAACAGCATACATTTATAGGCAACAATGATGAGTACTATTGCCAGCACTCTCCCCCTACCGCTATACTCTGTTTGGCCATCTCGAGATGGCCAAACAGAGTATATACAATTTTGTTTGCATTTTTGTTACGCTTTATCAACGGGAGTCACACACATCAACAATATTTTGAATTTTCCCATCCTGTTTTGTCCCCCTCGGGCAACATGGTTGACTTACCTATTCATTTCCTCTGCAGTACTTGCATACATGTGATATGTTCTGGCTTTATGCTTGGTAATTTTGAAGGCATTAGGCTTGCCGACATCCCTTGATTTGCCTATAGTATAGTTATTTAAGACAATGGCTCCCAAAGGCTCAGCATCCTAATAAACAAACAAAAAAGAGGGCAAATAAGGTAAATAGTATGTCTGATAAAGAATTGGCAAGCATTGTTACATTGGTCATTTAGAATGGCAATTCATCTGTGCTGTTTACAAATTCAGCCCATGTCATACAGGACCAGGGCTGGAACTTTAGGTTTTTTTAACCCAGCCGGTCCAGCAGGTAACTCACAAAAATACATGCCCGACCGAAATTCCACCAGCCAGTGTGACTCCCTTACACTGTGAGTTTGAAAAACTTTACCAGCCTAATTGTATCTTCACCCGCCCGACGCAAAAGTAAATCGCTATGGGCAGGTGGGTGGTGCTATTACCAGGCCTGTACAGGACCTGCAATATTTCATCAGCAGATGACTATACTTCATGCCATGCCAGCAACAGTTAGGGAGGTGACATCAGTGCCTATCCCTAAATTTGATCAGTTCCAAATTGGCGAAGCCTCCTTACAGCAGTGGATGAATACAGAAGGCCGCCGGTGCGCATGAAGGTAACAAGTGCACTGATGCGCATCCTATTTAAAGGGTTCACATTCTGTCAGACATTAAAATGAGGTCATAGATTTTGGACAGAAACATGTGATACTTGGAGAGGGCATAACAACTCTATCTACAGCGGGTTGAAAAAGCGTAGGCCTACATGGTTTGTTTTTGCCAAGAGGATCAAACAATGTTTGGTTTAATTACATCCTTTTAACCAGTCAAGGAACCTATATTCTCTGATGACGGACATAGGCCCTAATAAATAAGAACGTAACTAGTTCGTTTAGAAATGATGGAAAATGAAAACCAAACCTTCTATTGATTATTCACTAATTCAGGATTAACAAACTTTAACTGAAATATGATTTGAAATCAAGGCTGATCCAATCTTAGAGATCTGTGTGGCATTTAATCCCATTGATGTTCAGATTAAAAGCAATTAGCTATAAGCTTTTGTGGTTCAATGATTTTGCAGTAATCCATTCTCTGAATCTTGGAATAAATATAATTAAATCACACAAGTAATCTGTATCTAGCCTAACTGGCTTAGAAGTATAACTGTTAACAGTTGTAGCAACCATGAAGTAAATAACAATAAAAAACTACAGAGGGTAGTCCAAAGATGTGCAGTTTTAATCCTCTTTGTGTATATTTCTAATCCACCTTCTCTTCTGTTCCCAGAGCTGGCTGGTGTGGGATGGATTTGTGTACATTCATTTGCAGTCCCCGCATGGTCCCTGTCAGGCTTGCTATTGATAAGTGCATTATCAAAATGAATCCACCTCATTCCTCTTGTAGTATAGCCTAATACCCCCTATTTGACAATTTGCTAATTTGACCCCAGGACATTTTTGCCTGAAAAAAACTTCCCTTATTTTACCCTTTCAAGGACACTTTCTAAAAACAAGGACAATTTTGGTTCAAAATACTACCTTTTACAGTTCAGTTTATGCACAGAGGAGCGGACATGGGATCTTCAAACATAATAGGCCTACTTTTTTTCTTCTCCTTTTCGCGGACATAGCTTTAAAAACCACAGACACCACCGGGCCCGAGAGCCACCCAGCTTCCAGAGATAGCCAGTCAATCCCTTTCCCCCACCCCTACTATAGATATCCTCCTTGACCAAGAACTAACCTCATTGGTCTTGTAGTAATACAGCACATTGTCGTGTTTCAACACAAACCATCTCTTCTTCCAACTGCGTATCACCCCAGAGCCACCAAGCTTCCAGAGATAGCCAGTCAACACAGGTTTGATCGCCTCCATGTTCAGTGTATTGCATACATTGGTTCCCACCAACAACAGAAGAGTATCTGGACCTGCATGTTGTATGTTAAACATATTGGAAAATGCTTTCATTAGTTACACAAAATGTAAACCAATGGAACAATAAAATATTAGGATAATAACTTGGGCAAATAGGACAAGCATATTAGCTTGAGATTTGAAGTTAAATCCTATTTGACTTGGCACTGTTAATAGGCCTCAATGCTATTTTGGGTACTGTGCAAACCCCACTCCCCCCCCCCCAAAAAAAAAATCTATTAAAGTTTTTGTTTTAAATGATCTCAGTCATTACTGATAATGTTCATTCTTAAACAGCTATGAATGTTTAGGCAATTCTCATTGGTTCTTAGAGAAATCTGCGACATTTATATCAGACAACTTTAACACGGCATACATTTCTTCCATAACGCGCACTTCTGCAGTACCTCTACTGCGATTTTCCTGTGTGCTTATGCGGCGCATTACGCCGGCGCATGTTGTACTCACCGCACAGGATTGGATGGAATGTTTTTGGGTTATTCGATACTAACAGGGGTAATAGTTGACAAATTTGGGCAAGTGAAGTTACAATTTTGATTAGATAAATGTTTTAAAGTATGACTGTTTAAGAATGAACATTAAGGTATTGTTTTAGACCGTACCTGTGTTATATTGTCTGATATAAATATGTTCGGTAGTATTATTTTTTGGGTGAAACAACTCCGCCTGCGGCATCCTTGTTCCATTTAAAATTATACTACCGCCCACATTTATGTCCGACAATATAACACGGGTACAGTCTAAAAACAATACCTTTATTCTCCAATTAAAATTATTTAAAAAACAAAAACAAAATGCTAGATTCCAGAGTAAAACAGATTTTTTTCCCCTCCAGTAGTGATATTGATAATGATATATCAAGTATTTATTCAATTATTCATGAAACATTGTTACAGATACACATGGCAACATTAATTTTACAGCGTACAATTCTAGTTTAAAAGTTACATTTACACTGGTGCTCATCAAAATATTGATTTGTCAACTCAGTTTTATATTTGCACAAATATGTAACTAATATTTTGACTGATCACATGTAAGCATGGGGGGGGGGGGGGGGGGGGCCTTTTGTTTCGAATATTGGTCAATTTTGGGGTCAATTTTCATTTCCCTACTAAGAGAGTATCTGAGTGACACCCCTCCCCCAATTGGGCAACACATTTCAAGCGATTTGGTATCATTTTTCAAAGTAGATCAATCATTATACTAAAAGTAGCAAATAATCAGTATTAATGTCACCAAATCTATGTCAACAGGAAGTTATACATACGTGGAATTGGTTCATGTAATAGACTCTGATATTCTTGCATTTGGCAACCCACCAACGCAACAATATCAATTCATTGGAGGGTTGTTGAATGCAGTAAAAGAAGTCAAGTTCAACTTATATTGTCACTTTATTTTGGTAGAGCCATTTGGTAAAGTGACATTTGGTACGAATAAAGCTGTAAATACAAAGCTATAATTTTGTGTGTTGCAGATAGTAGCTAGGATCTGGTCTTCATGTTTTATTTCATCATAATCCTTCTACAGCCAGTCAATACAAGACATGAGAAATGTATACAAAATCAACAATAACATTAACATCTACTATTTGTGCACTTGTCCTTCCAGAATTATCACCTTTTTTTAGAAATTTGGTCAAAATAAGGAATTTGATATAGCATGCCACATAAGGCCATTTTTCTTTAAAAAGTTTAATAAAATCCTCCCTCCCTGAGATATTCCGTTGGATAAACCTGGTCCCTTACAGGATGGCTTAGAGAATAACTTAACAAAAATCAGGAATCAAATAGGCCAAACAGGGGGGGTTGGGGGTTGGATAATCAGCAATCAAATTTGGGGTGCTCACATTTTCTAGTCCATTGTAAGCCACATTCATGATTTGTGCAATGGGATCATCCATGATACATAAGGCATCACTTTAATCTTCCCCACAGGGAGTGTGAATTTCAAATGGGGTAATTACCTGCATGGGTGACTCCATTTGAAATCTACACTACCTGCATGGGAGACTAATGTCAAATCTTCCCGCCGCATGTGGAGACTGATCCCCTTCAAATGTGACTTGTTTTTCTCCCTGATAGTTTCATTGCCAAAAAAAACCCCGGGATCTTTTTTCATGTTTCATTTTTTTATGGGGGGGGGGGGGGGGGGGGGCGGTGGCCTCTATTCATGATTTTCTTTTAGAAAGTAGATTTTCTTGCAGATTTACATTTCTGATCATAAATCATAAATATATTTTCTGAGTTGCAGAGCGATACGATTCCTAATTACTTCAAAATCATGGTTTAAAGAGTGAAAATAAACTGTCAGGTTTGCGCGACAACTTATTTTTCACTCTAAAATTACTCTAAAACCATGATTTTTGAAGTAATTAGGAATCTTATCGCTCTGTTACTCAGCATATTTTTATGATTTATGGTTAATCGACTTTCTAAAAAAAAATCATGAATAGAGGGCGCTCCCTGGAAAAGATCACATAATATGCCTTTAACCTTAACCATCCTACACTCTACAATTCTCTACGTTGCTAGCTTGTGGTACCACGTGATCGCCCGGTCTATCTCGTGCCATGCTCAGCCGAGCTATCAACTTGCAAAAAAAACTCAATTTTTTTAAGTTGATCTGTTAGCGCAGTGGGTAGAGTGTTTGCCTGTCACGCTCGTGGCCCAGGTTCGATCCCTGGCGCATGCAGAGACTGATTTTCCACAAAAAAATTGACCCGTTTTTCTCCCCTGATAGTGATAGTTTGATAGCCAAAAACATGCCCAGGGAGTTAAGGTTAATACAGCAGGGTATCTCTAGTATGGACTATAGGGTAACATCACATCTGAACACAACTAACATTGCTATTAGATGACTAATTATTACTACTGAAACTTGACTCCTACACTTGTCTTCACCAACTATTTGACAAATCCCCAATTGCATATAGCACAAGACTAATTAGTCTGAGTGCTTGTCATATTATATGCATTGATTGATGGGTTAGACATCCTTGATTGATGAACAAGGCTTTTATATGACTCTTTCCCTTTAAATAAGCATAAACTAATTGAAGACCTCAGTATTAGCTGTTGTATGAGCCAATGGTGTTTTTAAATTGAAATCTATTTTAAAGAAAATTCAAAGAATTCAATACAGTATTACAATAATGATTTGTTTTCTTCATAAGAACATATTTTGACATTCCGTTCACGATTCTGTTCTATTTATCAAATGGCAACAGCACTCCCGACACTTAGTACACGCTCGTTACAGAAAGATCTTCTTTGCCGCTGACTATAATCCTAAGCAGCCAGCTTGATAACCAACCTGTGAGTGGGTAGCTTGGAGCCTTTCATATTATGACCAGTTGCTGGTTCACTGGTTTCTGACTGGCTTGTGGTTAAATGTCTGTAGTTTTAAGTTTTATAACATATTTTGTGGGATATTGTGTATTTTATCATGTAATTACCTATTGTATTTATATTGTAAAGCGCTTGGAGATCTTACGTATCAAGCGCTTGAATAAATGCTGTGTATTATTATTATTATTATTATTTCAGCCCCTCCATTATCATCCTCAGACCCCACCCCACCCTGTTAGCTACCCCCCCCCCCCCCCCCCCTTATCACCGGTAGATAACCCCCCTCCTATCACCCTTGGTAGATAGCACTAACTTACCTGAAGCAGCCAGCTTGACAACCTGCGAGTGTAACGCCTGTGTGACATCTTTACCATTGATGTTCAGCATCATGTCCCCAACCTTCAACCCAGCCGCCTCTGCTGCTCCACCTTTACATAGAAAAGAAACAACAGAATATCAAAATGTTGGGAGTTTTCATGTAAAGTGCCTAACAAAAGAAAGTCATACACTTTGTTTATGTCCTATAGAGTGTCTTCCGATTATTTTTTGTCCAAACAGGCTAAATAGACATTTAAAAGAATCTTTTGGAAACAATTTGATACCAAACATCCCATTAACAACAAAGATAACCATTATTATTAACACCGTTTAATAAAAATCCGTGACATTTCAAAAATCACATTTTCAATGCACGCAAGCGGCTAGAAAATGCTTTATATGGCACTTTAATGGCCAGGAATGAAAGGGATATTGATCTCACAGTGCAACTCATATGGAGTCAAATCTTGTCTTTAAAACTGGTCAAATTTAGGGAGTGCTGAAAAATGGGTCATTCTGGTATCATTTGAATATAATGTAGTCGATTTCTTCTTGCACCAAACTACTCAGCAGCAGATTTCAAACAATAAAATGACATTGTCTCACAGAGGTTAATGAACTTCTGGTTTAGCTTATGATAAATTAGCTTGATTGGTAAAGCACATTTTTACTCTAAATTGGAACCATTGTCAATTGTGTTACTAGTCCATGAAGGAGTTAATTGGACAGAAAAGCAAATTATTTGTTTGGGGTTATCCACCCCCAGATACTCAAATAATGTTAGTTTCGGTAAGTGCCGATGTGCAGGTCCACAAGATTATAAAAGTGGACAGGCCCAACTCCTTTTGTTGGGTTAGTGCACTCATAGCGATTTCTCAAAACTAATTACTCAAAATGAAAAAGAAAAAGTTAAAAGACACTTAAAGAATGGATTTGGATGACATTTTGCTGGATAATCAGGCAAGTTTACAGGACATCCCATTCACAGGCCTGTAACAAGGATTTTAGGGGGGTAGGGGTGGAGTGGATTGGTCAAAAGTGGATTCCCACATTGCTACCCCCCCCCCCCCCCCCCCCCCACCCCCCTCCCCCCCCCCCCCCCCCTCCTCTCCCCCCACTTAGCAGAATTTCATGAGCTGACGGCAAAAAAGATTGGGGACCTTTTACAAATTCTTTTTGTTGAGTATCAATTCAAAAAAAACACGTACATTTTAATCCTGGATCCGCCACTGGAATTGGTTCAGTAATCCTTGAGATAGACCTTGAAAGTTAGAAAAGGACTCGAAAAATCTGTTTTGTATATGGTAAAACTAATAGCCGCATGAAAAGTGTTAAGAACATCTTATTTGCACTCTTGATACTGCTTTATAGATTCTCAGAGTGCTGTATTTGATTATTTCTGACATTACGATGGGCGTTGACCATTACAAGTACAGTGTACATCTGTTTGTGTGTATGAGAAAGATAGAGATTGGCAGTGCCATCCAGGATCTTGGGAGACAAGTGTGTGGATCCACTCAAGACACGATATAACTGTACTATGACCGACTCAGATGACCGTAACTGACTTCGGAGTCAGTGATTTACTAATACTAGCAGAGTTCAATGAATTGCAAGACACTAAAGTGATGCAATTCACAAATAAACACCGCAACAAAAAGAAAGTTTATAATAGGATGGTGCGGACATGCACTTGGAGTTATTTTTAGCAAATTTGCTTGGCAACCAGTGTTTCAAAAGCAAAACATTCCATGCACGCACTCGACGCTGAGCGTTACGCACTTGAATCGCAGTAGGCGCAATGTGTGGTTGCCTTAATTGATTGATCTGCGAAAGTTGTTTTTGTTTTTACCAGCATTTGATTGTTTTCACCGGCATGACGTAGGTCCGCCCCAACCTATACCTGCTTATGTGATTGGTCATAACCTTGAATCGGGACCATCGTATGATGATTTAATATTAAATTTATAACCTTTGAAGAAATGTGTTTGCTATATTTCAAAACTATGCTTGCTATCAAAGACAATAATCTATCCAAGTTTTATGTGGAAAATAATCTACATGAAAATTATGGTAATGAAAAAACGACCCTGTTCTACGGGCAAGACCGACCTGAATTTTTGAAAAATAGGGAAAACATTTTCTGTGCAAATACCAACCCTAATTTGGGATATTTGTTGAATTTTTATTTAGTTTGTCAAAAAATTGCAGAAATCTTTAGATTTTGGTGATTTGTGTCATTCTAAAGGGAAAAATACCTGGCCGACCAATCCAACCTGAGAGGTCCATCCATCAATCCGCCTGTGGAACAGGGTTTAATTTCAGTCGCTTAATAGTGGTTTCTGAGAGGGCATTCAAGCAAATGGAAACAACCATACATATTGCCCTCAGATCTTCCTTCGGAGAGCAAAGCCATTATTAAGCTGATAAACATAATACTGTATCCTGTGCCTTTTCAAAAATGTTGGCATATAAACCCACACTTATTATATGGCATGTAAGGTATGTATGTATGTATGATGTGTTAGTTACTGTAAATTTATACTATAAAGAACAGGGATGCAAGTGAGGCCCCCCCAAAAATGCAGACATCTTTATAAAGCGAGTGCTTGCGCGAGGTGTTCAGTGTTGGTCCTTGGGGCGCTCCCCTACAAGAAAATGTTGATTTAATGTGATTATTTTTTTACACTTTGCCAAGTTTGAATAATTTTGCTGGTTTTTAGATTTTGAGATTTGAAGTCCATTACATAGACTTACACACTTACAAAGAAATATATTTGTGCATTTCTATTTTCACGGTAGCTGCTTGAAGGGTGAAAAATTTGTAAATTTATGTAGTGCAAAAATGTCCTTTCAAGGTTACGAACAGCACTGTCCCGAGCCAAATTGACCTTCGGACACTATGACTCAAAACCACTGAACGGTGATTGTGATCCGCGGCATTAACCTTGTTAGACATGGCTTAAACCAGTTTAAACTACCTGTTTATTAACAAAACAGCGTGTCAGATTATCAATAGGTGATCAGTGATCTATTTCCAAATTCAAACCACTGGCTGGTAATTATGATCCATGGTATTAACCTTATTGGATATGGTGTCACTATTATAGTTCAATTAGTTCCAAATTGTGATGCAGCACATCAAAATGGGGGACTTTGTGGCTGTGTGTTTTTCAAGATATAGATGAAAACGGACAGAAAAAAATACAGAAAATAATTAGAATTTTGGAGTCATTTTCACTTGTAAAATCTGAATATCTTGATCAATTGTGATACATTTGGTGTCATTTTAAGGCTTAGAAAATGCTCTGAGTGCTCTGAGAGTACATATAAAAAACACAAAATAACTTCACCTGCAAAGTCCCCCTCTTGATGTGCTGCATAGGCTAATATTTATCCCCAGGAAAAATGGAATCCTTACTAGCATGTATCTATGGGCGTGAGTGTGCACCATGTACACTCATTACGCTCGCCCATTCTTATACCAATACATATGTGTGAAGGAGGCAGGATTCATTTTGTGCATGGATAAATACAAGCCTGACAATTCTCGCCAATTTTGAATTGATTTAACTATAGTATTATCTACTTGGTTTGACCGAGGGTTTCTTTTTTGCACATTTTTACGAAAGGACATAGTGACAACTTGGGAAATGTTGCATAATGTACAGTGACTAGGGAAGAAATAAGTGCGTAATAAACTGACAAACACCAAACTGTCACTTTTCGCTTCATTTTATGAATGGGAAGGAGCACTACTAATACATTTGTTGGCTATAATTTGATCAGCTCTAAATTTGTGAAGCCTGCTTACATCAGTGAATGAATACAGAAGGAAGAGGGCGCGCATGAAGGCAACATCGCATCGCACTGTGTATCATACATGTATGCGTGACGCGTGCATGCATCCAAAACCGTGTGCGTGTGGCCATAATTACTTGTGTACACCTAGATTACTTTTGCATGTGGAGAGATAAGAACCAAATATTTGTCCAATTTGGAACTGATTAAACTATAGTAACTGCTTGCCTACAAAGTCTGGTTCATAAAGGTGGCACACATTTCTTGAAAATTGGGGTGGAGAGGTAAGGGGCGATGAGATCCCAAAATTGCAAAATGTGACCACTAAGGGTTCAAATTAGCCAAACCTAGAGAGGGGGATATTCCCCTCATCCACCAACTCTCACCACCATCCATTTTTATCACAATTCTACATGCCTTCTCTCTATAAGCGTTTACCTATGTCGGCAAATTGGTTCACTTTAGGGCGACAATATGGTCCAGGTATACAGGAATACCATCATGAACCCACAAAAAAAGCATTATAATGTTTGACCTTGATAAACCTCCATGACAACAACAGGTTTGCTTTATTGTGTTCGGAAACATATGATTCCTATTTTGGAACCAGCAGAGCAATGTTGGTTTACAATTGACTCTCTTCATGGCAAGTGCAAGGACACTATATAAACTACAGTCATCAAAAAGTAACTTTGCTTATAACTTGAAATGTCAAATTTTGAAATATTTGGAAGTGGTGCAAAAGGTGAAGCCATTTCAAGACGATTTGTATTGACCACTTACAATCATAGAAATGTGTTCGAATCCCAACCCTAATTGCCATGATGTTTGTATCAGAATATGCACGCTATTCAAGTCACGTGGAAATAGAAACTTGTTTATAGTAGCCTGAAGTATCCCCTTCCTCATTATCCTCCCCCTTCCCCACCTTAAAAGTTTCAAGGCTATGTGCTGATGGTGGATAACTTGTTAAGTTTGACATTGATCAGGGGGAGAAGGGGGAACACTTTACATTACACATACCAAGTGTTCGAACAATATTTTGTAGCATTGTAGGCAATGCATGTATCAGACTATCTGGGCTACGAAATTGCAGATTTGGGGCATCATGATACACAAATGAATAATAACAATTTTTAGGGAGATGGAAAATGGCAATTGCTGAAATAAATTGAAGGTTGAAGGCCCAAACATAAGCCCATGCACTCTCCTGAATTTCGGGCAATCTGGTTCACATTAAAGTTACACCTGGGCCAGGTATACATGCATACCATCATGAACACACATAATTATTAAGTTCGTATAATGTCTGACCTTTATCAACGTCTGTGACAACCACAGGTTTACTGTACTGTATTCTGAAGCCAAACAGGCCGTTCACTTTCTCCACGATAATTTCTCGCTCGCGAGCTGAAACAACAGAATCAAGAATTTATACAAGGTTTAGTAAACAAATGTATATAGCAGCCAATGGCTGAATTGCATACAATTTTACAATAAAAAACAATTAAATACATACAAATGACACCTATTATATATATACAAAGATAAAAGTAAGCACATAAAGGCAACAGCCAACAATTTTACAGAGTCACTCAACATACCATACACCCCTAAGACTTTCGAGGGATATATGTCAACAAGTAAAACAGTAACTTTTGCCTCAGAAAGTCACTTTTGAAGGAAAATATTCAATTTTCTTTGGTTACTAAGTGTTAAATATACATGCATAGCTTACGTACACAAATGATGTAGAGCATTATCTGCATATTTCTTGTGTTAATGGGTTATTAATAAATAGGTGGTAAAGTATTGGTATTTTGTTAAAATTTTGTAAATAAATGTGGGACGGTATTAGTATTTTCTTTATTAATTGTGTATTTTTTTAATAGTGTATTTAAAATTGTATTCAAACCTCTTGGTTGTATAGTTTCTTACAGATGAAGAAGAGCTTCTTTTTTTAAAATCAAATAAAAACAAAATTAAATAGAAGGACAAGAAAACAGTCCTCCTATAGTAATTTTTGTTTAACAATTTGATGGCAGGGGATGAAGTGATAATCCTCCAAAGCATTATTTGGAGGCTGAGCTTGAAAAGCAGGTCTTTAAAAGTTGGATATTTATTTTTGTCTGGCTTTTACAGTCTATCTAAAGAATCTAAACATAAAGAGAGAGAGGTACAAGAGATACAAATGAACAATATTGCAAATCATAACTTTTGGGACACCCTGCATACACACCAAGAATACCTACATGTCTACTATTAGCACAATACTATACACCTTATCTATTAAAACATAGGGTCTGGATGGTGTGCAATTAACTGTGTCCACTAAGACTAGTAAATGTTGTTCCATGAGTGCCCGTGAGGGCACGAATGGAACAATTTATTTGTACGCCTACCCGGCTAATAGTCCCACAGTGTCAACTAATAGTCCCACTGTGTCAAACTTGAGTGGTACACTCCATAAAAACAGGCTGGTATTAAGTTACAGACCAACCATTGTGTCCTTATTTATGGTGTTTAGACTAGACTAGCCATGTCAGGGTGTTGATTGATGTGTACTACTGGAATATCTGACAACATCATTATGATTGTCAGTAGTTGCCATATTTATATGTTTAGATTGGGCACAATTTGGGCTACATGTAGTTGACATAATTCAACAAGTTGCCAAATTCATAATAGTTAGATTGGGCTCAATTTGGGCTACATGGACTTGACATAATTTAACAAAAATTATAGACACACAATTTGTTTTAAGGCAGCTATTACTACAATATATCTCCTGGACGAAAAAAGCAATTGCCTCGTCCAAGTCTGTTTCACTTGCTTGATGGAGTCTGTCCGCAAGAGGAACACATGTCCCTGAGAATAATCTATTTGTTACCGCTTCATTACGTGCTGTAGCCCAGGTATTCCATGTTCTGGTTGCATAATGAGTGTTTTTCATGGTGTTCATTGGGATGCGTTGCTGTATTTTAACATCTAAAGCCTCCTTGCTTAAAAACTTGAATCTGTTACTGGTAGTGGTTTCTATGTTCACACATGGACTGCCTTAGCTTGTTTGTGATGTGCTGGTCTTGTCCACATTGAACAACCCCTGAAGGTAACAGTATTCACTATAACAGTTGAACAACCTTTAGCCCACTAGATACCATTTTACTACATATGTTTCATAGTTTTGTTAAGTGTAATTGAACACTCCATAAGGGCCTCCCAAGAAGGTGACATTGTTAATAGACCCATGATATAACAACTATTTTGGGATGATACCTTGATTAATGAGGTCATGTTTCTCTCGGGTTTGTGACTAGCCACTGTGGACTACTATTAAATAAATACACACTTAACTGGAAAATGTCATATTTAACCCTTCTTTCAGTTGGTCCATAGTTGAACCTTGACAAGAAATCATTATTGACTACTTATTTTTTAAGTGTGTATATTTACAGGATTTTTGCCCAGACATATCCATCTGTCATCACTGCACTGCCCTTGTTTGGTGGTTGATCTGGCTAAGTTTGTAATTACTCTATCGCTTCATTTCTCTGGTATAAATTGTATGTGGATTTCTTTGTTTTTGAGTAGGGTATTTAACATGTTTAAGCAGTGTCTGTTTGACATCAAATCAAGGTACAAGAATCATGTACAAGCTGAATATGCCCAATACTCTCACTGTAAACAAGGTGTCTCTAGAGCTGAAATTGCAACCTTGAGCGTACAAAGAGCAAACTTGGCTAATGGAAAAACTGCAATACTAGTATTATATATATTGCTCCTGTCAAACTGCATCACGCTATCAATTCATCATGGATACTGGCTGGCTGGTGGTACATGTAGTGGCAGCATGGCAGTGCTTATTCATATGGACATGAAATACTACTCCTTAAAAGCCAGGAAAAGTTGGAACAATAATTTTGGGATATTTTTTCCAAATTTGAATCATCAATTTTTCCTGTTTTAATAATAATTGTTATAGGCGCCATCATCTGGTGCCCACATAATCACAGCCTCTGTGGTCTAGTAGGTAAACTATTGCCGTAATAGTGAGAGGGGTCAGGTTCGAGACTGTGTATTTCTGACCCTAACACTCCTGGAATGGAGTGTGTGGATAGCCCGGTTGATGGCGCGATTTGAACCCATGTCCACCAGCATGGAAGTCTGTGTCTTTAGTCCACTCGGCCAGGAGGTTGTGCGCCTGAATTAAACAATTCCATTGGCATATCACCCGCCGTGATCGCCTTGGGAGATAGACGGAGGGAACCACATGCTGCCAGCATAGTTTTCGAATGGGATTTCATGGTGTTCAGGACCGTTAGGGTTAAGGTAGTAAAGGTCATTCACCCCAGTTTGTCAGAGCATGGTCAGAGTCTTTATATTATTGAATTATTTGTTCTAAAGTAATGGACTCACATTGAAATATTTTGATTTCAATTGAGGCTGGCTCATTCTTTTCTTAGCCTTATACCTTTTACTACCCAAGTTTGTCAAGGGTTTGATAGGGCAAGTCATACAAGCATTTTAATTAATGAAATACAAATTAGCGAGGTAACATGCATCGGCCGCGCCGGGTTGATACCATTCAGTACAGATTAGCTTATTAGATGACGTCACTTGTCAAACTGATAGGAAACACATCTTATGCCCTTGCACACCCGACTAAATACAAGTCAAGCTTTACCCCCACAAGGATGACTCAAATTCAGGGACTATTTTTCATTCAAATTGTTCAATGTGGTCTAAGCAACAAAAACAGGTGGATGGGATAACTAAGAAAGAACTTATGAACAATCAGTTACTTGTGAACAAAGATTTATTTAGTCTTTCCGAGGGAAAAATAACTCAAAGGACCTGTTTTAAAGGGGAATGAAGGATTG
>CM069443.1:34848636-34876581 GCA_035610835.1 Ophiura sarsii
CCTGTTAGCTAACCCCCCCCCCCTTATCACCGGTAGATAACCCCCTCCTATCACCCTTGGTAGATAGCACTAACTTACCTGAAGCAGCCAGCTTGACAACCTGCGAGTGTAATGCCTGTGTGACATCTTTACCATTGATATTCAGCATCATGTCCCCAACCTTCAACCCAGCCGCCTCTGCTGCTCCACCTTTACATTGATAAGAAACAACAGAATATCAAAATGTTGCGAGTTTTCATGTAAAGTGCCTAACAAAAGAAAGTCTTACACTTTGTTTATGTCCTATAGAGTGCCTTCCGGTTATTTTTTGTCCAAACAGGCTAGATAGACATTTAAAAGAATCTTTTGGAAACAATTTGATACCAAACATCCCACTAAACAACAAAGATAACCATTATTATTAACACCGTTTAATAAAAATCCGTGACATTTCAAAAATCACATTTTCAATGCACGCAAGCGGCTAAAAAATGCTTTATATGGCACTTTAATGGCCAGGAATGAAAGGGATATTGATCTCACAGTGCAACTCATATGGAGTCAAATCTTGTCTTTAAAACTGGTCAAATTTAGGGAGTGCTGAAAAATGGGTCATTCTGGTATCATTTGAATATAATGTAGTCGATTTCTTCTTGCACCAAACTACTCAGCAGCAGATTTCAAACAATAAAATGACATTGTCTCACAGAGGTTAATGAACTTCTGGTTAGCTTATGATAAATTAGCTTGATTGGTAAAGCACATTTTTACTCTAAATTGGAACCATTGTCAATTGTGTTACTAGTCCATGAAGGAGTTAATTTGACAGAAAAGCAAATTATTTGTTTGTATGCGCCCCCAGGTACTCAAATAATTTAGTAACAGCAAGTACCAATGTGCAAGTCCACAAAATTCAAAGTGGACAGGCCCAACTCAACCCAACTAATTTTGTCGGGTTAGTGCACTCATAGCAATTTTTTAAAACTAATTACTCATAATGAAGAAGAAAAAGTTAAAAGACACTTAAAGAATGGATTTGGATGACATTTTGCTGGATATCAGGCAAATTTACAGGACATCCCATTCCCAAGCCTGTAACAAGGATTTTTAGGAGGTGGGGTGGATTTGGTCAAAAGTGGACCCCCCCCCCCCCCCCCCTCCCAAAAAAAAAATTGGGACCTTTTAATCATGGTGTAGGGGGAATTTATCAACATTTTGACCTTTTTTCAACAAAAAAGCGTAACAAAATATATTTATTTTAGCATCATTTGGGATTTCTTTGGGACTTTCGGAATTGCCCCCCCCTGGTTACCATGCCCCCTGATTACGGGCCTGCCCTGTCCCCAATAGCATAAATAAAAACGTACCACGTAATGCTTTCCATGTGGCACGCATGTGCAGACGAAATTCCAAAGTTTCACAAAATGTTTCAAAAATGCCTAGAATTGGTTCAGTAATCCTTGAGATAGACTTTGTTGGGAAAGGTCTTGAAAAATCTGTTTTGTATAATATGGTAAACTAATAGCCGCATGAAAAGTGTTAAGAACATCTATTTGCACTCTTGATACTGCTTCATAGTTTCTCAGAGTGCTGTATTTGATTATTTCTGACATAGCGATGGGCGTTGACCATTACAAGTACATCTGTTTGTGTGTATGAGAAAGATAGAGATTGGCAGTGCCATCCAGGATCTTGGGAGACAAGTGTGTGGATCCACTCAAGACACGTTATAACTGTACTATGACCGACTCAGATGACCGTAACTGACTTCGGAGTCAGTGATTTACTAATACTAGCAGAGTTCAATGAATTGCAAGACACTATAAAGTGATGCAATTCACAAATAAACACCGCAACAAAAAGAAAGTTATAATACCAACTTATGTGAGTGGTCATAACCTTGAATCAGGACCGTCATATGATGATCTAATTTTAAATGTATAACCTTTGGAGAAATATGTTTGCTATATTTCAAAACCATGCTTGCTATCAAAGACAATAATTTATCCAAGTTTTATGTGGAAAATAATCCACATGAAAATTATGGTAATGAAAAAACAACCCTGTTTTATGGGCAAGACCAACCCACATTTTTGAAAAATAGGCAAAATATTTTCTGTGTAAATTAATACCAACTCTAATTTGGGATATTTGTTGAATTTTTATTTAGTTTGTTAAAAAATGGCAGAAGTGATTAGATTTGGGTGATTTGTGTCATTTTGAAGTGGAAAAAAATCCTGGCCGACTAACCCAACCTGAGAGGTCCATCCATCCATCAATCTGCCCGTGGAACAGGGTTTATTTCCTGTCGCCTAATGGTGGTTTCTGAGAGGGCATTTGTGCACATGGAAACAACCATACATGATTGTCCTCAGATATTCCTTCGGACAGCAAAGCCATTACGTCATAAGCTGATAAAAACAATGCTGTATCCTGTGCCTTTTCAAAATGTTGGCATATAAACTTACACTTATTATATGGCATGCAAGGTATGTATGTATGATGTGTTAGTTACTGTAAATATTATAAAGAACAGGGATGTAAGTGAGGTCCCCCAAAAAATAAAGACATCTTTATAAAGCGAGCCCTTGCGCGAGGTGTACAGTGTTGGTCCTGGGGGCGCTCCCCTACAAGAACATTTTGATTTAATGTGATTATTATTTTTTTACACTTTGCCAAGTTTGAATAATTTTGCTAGTTTTTAAATTTTGAGATTTGAAAGTCCATTACATAGACTTATACACAAAGACATATATTTGTGCATTTTTATTTTCATGGTAGCTGCTTGAAAGGGTGAACATTTTGTAAATTTATGTAGTGCAAAAATGTCCTTTCAAGGTTACGAACAGCACTGTCCCGAGCCAAATTGACTTTCGGACAGTATGACTCAAAACCACTGAACGGTGATTGTGATCCATGGCATTAACCTTGTTAGACATGGCTTAAACCAGTTTTAACTACCTGTTATTAACAAAACAGCGTGTCAGATTATCAATAGGTGATCTATGATCTATTTCCAAATTCAAACCACTGGCTGGTAATTATGATCTATGGTATTAACCTTATTGAATATGGTGTACACTATAGTTTAATCAGTTCAACATTTTGATGATGCAGCACAAGGAAAGGGGGGACTTTGCGGCTATATGTTTTTTAAGATATAGATGAAAACAGACAGAAAAATAATAATTAGAATTTAGGAGTCATTTTCACTTGTAAAATCAGAATACCTTGATCAATTTTGATAATTGTTGGCTATAGTTTGATAAGCTCCAAATTGGTGAAGCCTGCTTACAGCAGTGAATTAATACAGCAGGAAGAGGGTGCGCATGAAGGCAATATCGCACTGTGCATCATTATGTGTGACGCGTGCGTGCATCCAAAACCGTGTGCGAGTGATAATTACTTGTGTACACCTGGATTAATTTTGCGCGTGGAGAGATAAGAAACTAAGTGCGTAATAAAATAACTAATATTTGTCGCCAATTTGGAACTGATTAAACTATAGTAACTGCTTGCCTACAAAGTCTGGTTCATAAAGGTGGCACAAATTTCTTGAAAATTGGGGTGGGGAGGTAAGGGTCGATGAGATCTCAAATTGCAAAATGTGACCACTAAGGGTTCAAATTAGCCAAACCTAGAGAGGGAGATATTCCCATCATCCACCAACTCTCACCACCATCCATTTTTATCACAATTCTACATGCCTTCTTTCTATAAGCGTTTACCTATGTCGGCAAATTGGTTCACTTTGGGGCGACAATATGGTCCAGGTATACAGGCATACCATCATGAACCCACAAAAGTATTATAATGTTTGACCTTGATAAACGTCCATGACAACAACAGGTTTGCTTTATTGTGTTCGGAAACATATGATTCCTATTTTGGAACCAGCAGAGCAATGTTGGTTTACAATTGACTCTCTTCATGGCAAGTGCAAGGATACTATATAAACTACAGTCATCAAAAATAACTTACCAGGTAATAAATGTGCTTATAACTTGAAATGTCAAATTTTGAAATATTTGGAAGTGGTGCAAAAGGTGAAGCCATTTCAAGACGATTTGTATTGACCACTTACAATCATAGAAATGTGTTCGAATACCAACCCTAATTGCCATGATGTTTGTATCAGAATATGCATGCTATTCAAGTCACGTGGAAATAGAAACTTGTTTATAGTAGCCTGAAGTATCCCCTTCCTCATTATCGTCCCCCTTCCCCACCTTAAAAGTTTCAAGGCTATGTGCTGATGGTGGATAACTTGTTAAGTTCGACATTGATCAGGGGGAACACTTTACATTACACATACAAAGTGTTTGAACAATATTTTGTAGCATTGTAGGCAATGCATGTATCAGACTATCTGGACTACGAAATTGCGGATTTTGGGCACCATGATACTCAAATATGTACACAAAAGAATAATAACAATTTTAGGGAGATGGAAAATGGCAATTGCTGATATAAATTGAAGGTTGAAGGCTCAAACAGAAGCCCATGCACTCTCCTGAATTTCCGGCAATCTGGTTCACATTAAAGTGACACCTGGGCCAGGTATACATGCATACCATCATGAACACACATAATTATTAAGTTCGTATAATGTCTGACCTTTATCAACGTCCGTGACAACCACAGGTTTACTGTACTGTATTCTGAAGCCAAACAGGCCGTTCACTTTCTCCACGATAATTTCTCGCTCGCGAGCTGAAACATCAGAATCGAGAATTTATTCAAGGTTTAGTAAACAAATGAATATAGCAGCCAATAGCTGAATTGCATACAATTTTACAATATAAAACAATTAAATACATACAAATGACACCTATTATATACAAAGATAAAAGTAAGCAGATATAGGCAATAGCCAACAATTTTACAGAGTCACTCAACATACCATACCATACACCCCTTAGACTTTCGAGGGATATATTTCAACAAGTAAAACAGTAACTTTGGCCTCCGAAAGTCACTTTTGAAGGAAAATATTCAATTTTTTTGGGTTACAAAGTGTTAAATATACATGCATAGCTTACGTACACAAATGATGTAGAGCATTATCTACATATTTCTTGTGTTAATGGATTATTTATAAATAGGTGGTAAAGTATTGGTATTTTGTTAAAATTTTGTAAATAAATGTGGGACGGTATTAGTATTTTCTTTATAAATTGTGTATTTTTTAATAGCGTATTTAAAATTGTATTCAAACCTCTTGGTTGTATGGTTTCTCACAGATGAAGTAGAGCTTCTTTTTTTTCAAATAAAAACAAAATTAAATCGAAGGACATGAAAACAGTCATAATATAGTATACAAATATTGAATGCCTGAGCGTGTAATAGTAAATACTATATCACAAGGTCAAATTTGGATTTTTCCATTGCACGAGGCGAAGCCGAGTGTAATGGAATGATCCAAATTGGACCGAGTGATATAGTTTTACTATTGCACAAATAAAAGGCATTCAATATTTGTTTTATATCATGATATCACATCATTCTTGTCCAGCCATAATGATAGTAAAAACTATCACATGGTTGAAATTAGGCCTACCATGATATAATATTTTTTGTTTAACAATTTGATGGCAGGCGATCAAGTGATAATCCTCCAAAGCATTATTTGGAGGCTTAAGCTTGAAATGCAGGTCTTTACAAGTTGGATATTTATTTTTGTCTGGCTTTTACAGTCTATCTAAAGAATCTAAACATAAAGAGAGAGATGTACAAGAGATACAAATGAACAATATTGAAAATCATAACTTTTGGACACCCTGCATACACACCAAGAATACCTACATGTCTACTATTTATAGCACAATACTATACACCTTATCTATTAAAACATAGGGTCTGGATGGTGTGCAATTAACTGTGTCCACTAAGAGCAAACTTGGCTAATGGAAAAACTGCAATACTAGTATTATATTGCTCCTGTCAAACTGCATCACGCTAGCAATTCATCATGGATACTGGCTGGCTGGTAGTGGCAGCAGTGCTTATTCATATATGGACATGAAATGCTACTCCTTAAAAGCCAGGAAAAGTTGGAACATTAATTTTTGGGATATTTTTTCCAAATTTGAATCATCAATTTTTCCTGATTTAATAATCACGGTTATAATAATAGGCGCCATCATCTGGTGCCCACATAAACACAGCCTCTGTGGTCTAGATAGACTATTGCCGTGATAGCGAGAGGGTTCAGGTTCTAGACTGTGTATTTCTAATCCTAACACTCCTGGAACGGAGTGTGTGGATAAACCTATCCGGGGGTGTCCAGGGGTATAAATGGGCAAAATTTAGCAGGCCAGCCCTGTTGACGGCACGGTTTGAACCCATGTCCACCAGCATGGAAGTCTGTGTCTTTAGACTACACGGCCAGGAGGTTGTGCGCCTGAATAAACTATTCCATTGGCATATCACCTGCCGTGATCGCCTTGGGAGATAGACGGAGGAAACCACATGCTGCCAGCAAAGTTTTCAAATGGGATTTCATGGTGTTCAGGACTGTTAGGATTAATTAAGTAGTTAAGGTCATTCACCCCAGTTTGTCAGAGCATGGTCAGAGTCTTTATATTATTAAATTGTTTGTTCTAAAATAATGGACTCACATTGAAATATTTTGATTTCAATTGAGGCTGGCTCTTTTTTTATCCTTATACCTTTTACTGTCCAGGTTTGTCAAGGGTTTGATGGGGCAAGTCATACAAGCATTTTAATTAATGAAATACAAATTAGCGAGGTAACATGCATCGGCCGCGCCGGGTTGATACCATTCAGTACAGATTAGTCCTATTAGATGACGTCACTTGTCAAACTGATAGGAAACACATCTTATGCCCTTGCACACCCGACTAAATACAAGTCAAGCTTTACCCCCACAAGGATGACTCAAATTCAGGGACTGTTTTTCATTCAAATTGTTCAATGTGGTCTTAGCAACAACAACAACAGGTGGATGGGATAACTAAGAAAGAACTTATGAACAATCAGTTACTTGGGAACAAAGATTCATTTAGTCTTTTTGAGGGAAAAATAACTCAAAGGACTTGTTTTAAAGGTGAATGAAGGATTGACACTGAATATTCAATCAGCAAAGATTTGAACTGCTGAATGAAAATGTCAATCTTTTCAAGAAAATTCATTTTTTTCCATCAAATATTGAATCTTTTCCATAGGATATTGAATATTTTCCATCGAATATTGCATCTTTTACTTTTCCATCAAATATTGAATATTTTCCATTGAATATAAAATCTTTTCCATAGAATATTCAAATATTTTCCATAAAATATTGAATCTTTTCCATCGTATATTCAATTTTTTCCATCAAATATTGAATCTTTTACATCGATTATTCAATCTTTTCCATCAAATTAATATTGAATCATTTCCATCTAATATTCAATCTTTTCAAGAGAATATTCAATCTTTTCCATCGAATATTCAATCTTTTCCATCGTATTCAATCTTTTCCATCAAATATTCGATCCTTTCCATCAAATATTCAACATTTTCCATCGAATATTCAATCTTTTGCCATTAAATATACTATCTTTTTCATTGAATATTCAATTTTTTACATTGAATATTCAATGTTGTTCATTGAATATTTAATCTTTTCCATCAAATATTCAATCTTTTTTCCATCAAATATTTAATCTTTTATCCATCAAATATTCAATCTTTTCAATCAAATTTTCAATCTTTTCCCTGCATTGAATATTCAACTTTTCAGTTTCAACTATTCAGTTGAAAAGATTGAATATTGAATATTTTCTTTTTAAAATAGTACCTATCATTGACAGTCTCTGATAATCCATGATAGACTGCTTGCGTTGTATCCTCCTCAATGCCACGCCACGATACTGCTGTTTGAATTCTTCCTCCGATGCGGTTGTTGTGACGGACTCCCTCGCTGGATCCTCCCTCGTGAACGCTTCATCCTCCTCTTCGTCGTTGCTGATGGTGGTCTTTTTATCATCCTTCTTCTTGCTCTTCTTGTCTTTCTTACTAAGCCTTTTGGCTTCAACTTCTGCTTTTATGACTGATGAGAAAGCACAAAATTAAATCTCAATTACTATAAGCGAAGATGATTCATAATTAAACTTCAAATAACACTTTGCAATATTTAAAATGAAAACAAACTATGGACCAATTATTCACTAACAATCACACAAGTCCACTGGGAGTGCAAGATCACTTTAGGTGATTATAAGGGTTTTTAACAAGCTGTCACAAATCCCCTAGGAGTGTAAGGCCAAATTAAATTAATTGTTTGTCTCAAAGCTCCCACGCGCGTTAGTTTATTGATGCGCATTAGAAAAACAAAAATCTGGAAAAAATCCTGAAATTTCACAGATTTTTCAGATTTTCATTGATACACTTTGCTATATTTAAAATGAAAACAAACTATGGACCAATTATTCACTAACAATCACACAAGTCCACTGGGAGTGCAAGATCACTTTAGGTGATTATAAGGGGTTTTAACAAGCTGTCACAAATCCCCTGGGTGTGTAACACAAAGGAATTATAAATGATTTAAATAAATTAGGGCAAATGGTTATTGACAATTTTGATGACCCTACCTAATAATTATAGTATGTAAGCTGTATAACAACTGTTAATATCTGAGGGTAAGTACACTATCATCCACAGAAACTTAATCACACTCCGGCCTAAATTACAATATTCAAACCTGGGGAGGGCAAGGTTCAGGAACTATCTGTATTCATAAAATGAAATTGAAACGTCGTCCATACATCCATTTCACGGCTGTTTGATCCCACATAATTTGTCCGTTTTATTCTGAGAACACCGTAACATGCTGGCCCGGTTCTGGTTTTAATTTATTCAAGTTCCTGAATATACTGGTCATCTTTTGTAGAAATTTCAGAACATTTGTTGGTGCCATTTCTGAGAAATAGAGCTTTGCATATTATTATTTACTATAATAGCGCCCTCATCAGCCACATTTCCCATAGAGTTACATGTAAAATGTGTGTAAAGTAGAAAATGCAGATAATTCAAAAATGGCCCGAGCAATTCAGGTGAAATTTTCACTGTATACTCGTGTTCATTAGCGCTACCTAAATCAGGTCAAACCATAACTGGGCCACTGTGTTATCTTTTTTTATTCCATAATTTTAATTATAAATCGGACAGTCAAACAGCCGTGATTTCACAGCATTACATTACACAACAAGCATTTTTATGTTCTTTACATTGAGCACTTGCAAATGAACTCCTCAAATAATTATGTCTTTGCATGTATTGCATTTTTACAGACAATTCTAACAATGATTCAATTAAATGAGGTCCTTGTGTTACAAAAGAAAATACAGGCAACCAATTGATTAAACCTAAAACTCATGGGAAGATTAAAAAATAAGTATATCCACAGCTAGTCAAATGCTTGAACGTACTTGAACCGAATAAAAACAGATTCATGACAAATGGTGTCAAATATTGTTCTTAATTAGACCAGAGACATCAGACTTGATGATCAATTGTTAATAAAGCTCCTGGGAGGGTAAGTTCTATTTTTGGGGTTGTGATATGTTTTTCTCAAAACTGCGCGAATTACCGAAATTTCCAACAGACTATTAATCGTAATAATCTCAACCAACATAGTGCCAATCACAACAGATGGTGCCATTCTCAAACGACAGTGAACCGACAGTGCCAGTATCAACCGACAGTTCTAAGTCTCAACCGACACCGGTCTAATATTGGGGGGGGGGGGGGGGGGGGGGGGATCCCCTCCCTCTGGCTCTGACAACCATTAATTATTTAAAAAAAGAACAAGACAATTTGATATTATCAATTATTGATTGACCTTGCTATTTTGAAAGCATGGTATTACAAAATATAAGATGTGCCCTCTAGATAATGATCTCAAAAAATTACTAAATGTTGGTAGTTCATATTTTTTATGCTTGCAGTGTTTTGGATGTTAAAAATAATGTCATACCCAAGGACTGTAAGCTTTGACCAATTTGGGCATTATGCAACCAAAACATCTAAAAAGGTTATTTCATATGTAATTGATTGTTTTCTGTCAAAAATCTTATGGATAAATTTGTCAACTTGCACCAATTGATCAAGCAGGGAAGGCTGATGCATACCATCATGTACATTGGTATAGGATGAATATTAAAACAAGACCTCTATTTTACAGCCAGTGAAATCATCATCGAGATTCATTTATTCAGCAGGTGCAACCAATACCCGCCGCTAATGAAACGTGAAGAGGGATAGGAGTGACTCAGATATTGCATATGGTCTACAAAGCATAGATTCACCCCTGTCATCATTGCCCCATCTAATAAGCTGGAAAGGAGCATTTTAAAGATGTTGTTGTCTATAACCCCAAATAGGAATATTGTAACGGAACACCGTTTTGCTCTGTACAGCCTAGGCCTATGCATTTATACAGTGAGGTATAGGGGAAAATAAGCTTATTAAAAACACGAGTTATTTTGAGAGTTTGGTGTTGAAACATTAGTCGATCGTAGAGAACACGTTTTTACATATAAATATGATATTTGGAATCAATTGATTGAATACTTATGTGTTTAAGAGCCAAAATGATGCTCCGAGATTTGCGACGGACGAATGAATTCTGTATTTTCGGCGAACATGTTATTGAAATTGTTTACTGTTTATATCGTGTTCGTTTAGGCTTCAAATCTCACCTTTTGATATTCACATAGCCATCCCTAGTTGTGTAAAATAGTCAGTATAGCTGTCATTGTCTTGTAATGTTCACATTATGTGTATTTGGTGTGTAAAAGTGATTTGTAAGGAAATATTCTTCCGCTAAATTTATATTCTACGATGAACTTTCGCCATTATTTTCTTTAGTTACCAGAGTGTTTCTAGATATTAAAATAATAATTTATTCTGATTTTTCCAGTAAATCACCAAATCGTTTTGTAAACCACTTGAAGTTGTTGTAAATGTTGTGTAGATGTAAATTCATGTGATATTTGTGATATATTTTATACTTTAAATGCATTTTTCAAGCTTATAAAAATGTCTCAATTCATGCAACACTTTGCTAAGAAACAGAAACATCAGCATCAGCTAATTAGGGGCGTGTCCATAACTGCGCTCAGCGCTAATAATAGAACAGTATGTGTTTAAGAGCCAAAATGATGCTCCGAGATTTGCGACGGACGAATGAATTCTGTATTTTCGGCGAACATGTTATTGAAATTGTTTACTGTTTATATCGTGTTCGTTTAGGCTTCAAATCTCACCTTTTGATATTCACATAGCCATCCCTAGTTGTGTAAAATAGTCAGTATAGCTGTCATTGTCTTGTAATGTTCACATTATGTGTATTTGGTGTGTAAAAGTGATTTGTAAGGAAATATTCTTCCGCTAAATTTATATTCTACGATGAACTTTCGCCATTATTTTCTTTAGTTACCAGAGTGTTTCTAGATATTAAAATAATAATTTATTCTGATTTTTCCAGTAAATCACCAAATCGTTTTGTAAACCACTTGAAGTTGTTGTAAATGTTGTGTAGATGTAAATTCATGTGATATTTGTGATATATTTTATACTTTAAATGCATTTTTCAAGCTTATAAAAATGTCTCAATTCATGCAACACTTTGCTAAGAAACAGAAACATCAGCATCAGCTAATTAGGGGCGTGTCCATAACTGCGCTCAGCGTAATCATGGTAACAGAGTGTTCTATTATTAGCGCGAACTAATCAGATGGCTGAAAGTCTTCTGCGCGATTAGAACAGTTCAAATGTTTTGGAAAGTAAATTTTGAGATGAATTTTGTCAGTCTGGCGGGCGTAGCGCCCAGATAAGGTTGGCGACTAATAAGCCTCCTCCTGAAAAAGCTGCCCAGCCAAGCCATGAGGCTGAATCAGAATTTCTGACCTAGAGAATGCTGATTTCAGAGATTTCACTGTAAAGGCATTGACATTACATCATGGAAGTATGGATGTTATTGTTGTGCTCTTGGATCCTTTACATAAGATTCTATAGTAATCAAGCAGAGAATGCTCAACTACCATTGCATTTTCGTATTATAAAGCATGACGTTTCCCAATGTAATCTTGTGCACCAGCCGCTCAGGATAATTCTGGTGAAGCAGATGAATTACAGAACGTTCCGCATTCTGCATGCATTAACAAGATCAAATCATTGTAAATAGCTAATTATTGAAGTCTTGACGACAGTCTAGCATTATTTACGTCAAAACAAAAGATGATTTTGTGCCTGCGTTTGGTCTGTGAAACCAGCTGATTGGTTTTGTTTGTAAACAAACTTTATTGAATGATGAGTCCGAAATGGCGTAAAATAATGAAAGAAACAAGCTAGATTTTTCGTACAAGATGCATTGTGATTTTATGTAATTGTTCTAATAAATGTTGTGATTACCAAGAATATTGATGAAATGAGAATTGTAATATGATGCTCAAAAGAGAAACCCATTAGACGGGTATGGAAACTTAATTTACATTTAAAACATGTGTCAATACTGTTAATTTGTCTCCATTCTTGTTGTTGTACTCTTAAGATCTAAGCTGAATAAACTGACTCTAGAAGGCATTCTGACATCTCCTGAGACACGCTACCAAAAATGATAGTTAAGAGAATATTCCTATGGTTCAAGTGGATACTGTCCTGATAAGGAGGTTCCTATCCCGAACAGGAGACGGGTACCCCCCGTTTCCGTTTCAATATGTATAACCTGTCTTTCAAATCCTGACCAAATGCCTGAGCAAACAATTTACAAATTTCTGAATTTAAAATGTCCATTAGTTTGAAATGGTTGCAAAGTTGGGGACATGCCCTATTTCTGAAATCAATGTTTGAAATTTTTGATTTAAATTTTTTTTAAAATTGAAAGTTTTGAAAATGCCTGCAACATCTTTGAACATTTTTGTAAACTTATTTTTAATATACTCATGTATAAGACCTATATATTACTTTGTATCTAACTCTGTGCGGTGATGTCAGAGCATATTCCAACTTGAATGATAGCACACTATTACCATGCGTATGAACATTATACACTGATGGTAAGTCCCTGTGCAATCAAAGACAAATCCTGGCACTTGTGCGTCGATGCATTGTCAATCACAAGATACGCTCTGATGTTACTGCACATGGTCTGATAAATGAAGTACAGTGTGGTTCAATAAAACATTGACAGTTTTTCAAAGCCATATTTTTCAAAATTGTGGGATTTAGTTTAATTTCTTTTTTACAAATTCCTCAAAATCATCTTGGCCATCTATGCTGAAAATCTCAATGTCAATAATGCTATGGCGGCAAAATGTTATGTAATGTTTTACATGCAACTCATTTTGCTTGATCATGTCACATATAACAACAAATAACAATAGCAAATCTAGCAACCTGCTCTCCCATCAAGATTTATCCAACCAGATTTTTCAAACAAGCAACAAATCTGTTTTAGTTTTGGCCTTATGTAGGGATCAATAAATAATCACTCACATTTAATTTGGTTTCATTTAAAGGTGCATTTAAAGTAACATGATCAAATTAAATTCAAGACTGATGCCAAAGTCTTGCCAAACTGATGCCAAAAGATTCAGCCAGAGAGCCTGAGGTCACAGCTTTCCTTAACCCTAACCCTGAGAATGAGGTTTTGGGAATAAAACTATCGGGGGAACCGCCACCGCCAGGGATTGAACCCAGGTCGTCTGTGTGGCAGTCCGGTGCCTATCTAACTGAGCTATGGAGGCAGCTTGCAAAATCTTAAGATTTTCCTGCACATTTGATAGTCCGCCTGATGGGCACATTAGGAGATATACTAGGAAACCACACACACCTAGAAGAGTATAGATTTGTGGCATTTAGATTCGGTAGGGTTAATATTGATTTATATCTGAGTCTTATCAATATAATATTGCTTGCTATGATTTGCTACTCATCCTATCTGATTCCCACGAGGAGTCTGTTTTACCTCTCAAACAGATATTAATACCCATTTCCTTCCACCCACCCAGGTTGCCCTTCTGTAGTTGCAGTTACTAATAAAGAAGATGAGAAAAAGATAATGAAAAATAAATAAATAAATGGTAACATGATCAAGCTGCACTGAGGAAAACCTGTGAACAAGGAAGTGTCATTTGTGAGGAAAAATAACTTTTTACACAATTTTTAAATTGTATCATATCCCTACCACCAAATACCACAACCCAGCCTATCTCCTAGCGCTTGCGTGGAAGGTTTTCCATGACTCATATATAGTGAGCCCAATATACTATACAAATGTGAAGCTGATAGCCATGGCTTACCCCGGATCAATTCCCGGTCCTGATTCCGAAATAGCAAATCCTACAAAAACCAAGTTGAGTTGGTTATGCCCCGCTGATCACAGGACTGTCCCCCTCTTGGCCTCAAATGAAGACCCTAGCTACCTCACTAGTTGCACGTCCATATGATATAGGTACATCAATGTCATTGTGACACTTATGTCTGAAAACCTATACGTTGCTTTTCATTTTCATTGCGAAAGAAAGATGATATCCATTTTTCCTCACTTCAGACATTTTCCACTGTAACTTTTCCTATCAAGTTTCCCTGTCCCCACACACCCCCACTGCATCTCTGAATAAACCATGCTCCAAGGCAATTATTTATTGGGTCAACCCATGACTCATTACAAAAACTGAACTTACAATTTCTATGTATATTTCTATATATAAATCATGCACTAAGGCCATTGAATTCCAGACAAGTGTAAATGACTATTCCGTGCTTTCCGTTCTGTTCATACTCAAAATTACACAATTTTTAAAAAATGCCTTGCAGGCCTACTATAACAATGAATTCCTACATTGACAATGCAAAATATATGAATGTCCAGCTATATTGAAATATGATATAACGATGTATTATGTGGAGGTACACCTTATCCCAGGGAGTCTAGAACAGTGTGAGATGATTCAAAACGAGAAACAAGAGCCTCCTATATATGGGCATATGGGCGTGTACATACGTTAATCCACGTGATGTGAATCATGAAATGAGGGCGATATCTTGACAACGCCTATAATTGACAGCTAGCAAGGTCATTCAGACGCGCGACGCGACTCATAAAATGGGGGCGCTAGCACACTAGAAGCGTTGATCATGGTAATGACAAGTCTGCATATAGTAGCATGGGCATGCTTATTGCTTAATCCATCAACTCTAAAAGTTATACCAAAATTCATATTGATTCATGACTTATACAATAAGGCGATCAAAAAAACACCCCTATTCTAACCCATTTTTTAGAAATTACAGGGAAGATTCCAACATTTGTGAAACATTATACAGATTATTTAATGATTTTTGTGTCATTGTGAAGGAAATAATAAGCCCAACCGACTGACCCAGCTTGAGATATCTGTCCACTCGTGATGGGTTATTTTTGTCGACAAGGCAAATGAATTACAAACATGCTGACAATTCTACATATGTGTGAAATGGTAAATGCCTTTTCGAATGCATCTTTGAACAAAAGCATATACGATAGTGATGAATCGTTTCTGGAATGTGTTCATCCCAGTGGGGGGGACACACTGGGAATGTGTTCATCCCAGGGGGGGGGGGGGGCAGCTGCCCCCCCCCCCCCCCCCCCGGCTCCCAGGGGGGGGGGGCGAAATTTTGTGACTGTGCGAAATTTTGTGACTATGCGAAAAAAAATTGACCGTGCGAAATTTTTGACCCTACCGCCCCCCCCCCCCACTTACGTGAAATTCACGAGTTGACTGACTGGGAAAAAATTTGGGGCAACCTTTTACGAAAATTTACCGGGAAATTTACGCCACTACCGGGACGACATACTTCTGCCCCCCCTGGCTCACATGCCGCGGTACGCGCCTGGTTCATCCATCCCTATTTCAAAACTCTACATGAATGGATAGATATAATTACCAATTTGTTGCCTAGCAATAGCAATAAAACACAAGTTGACCACTGCTATTTATACGACTACATGTATCTACCTTTTTGCACCACCTATTGAGGGGAAATATGATATCTATCAAAGAACCAATTTTCTACACTCATTTGTAAAAGATGCAAAGATTATCTTGTTTTGTTCATACCAGTTTTGCTTGTAAACTCTCACTCCATTTCATCATGCTACATTAAATATTCATGTCTTAACTGTGTAAATCCCATAGGAATGGCGAAAAACATGGCCAGCTTACATAACTTGTGTCAGTTTGCTTATTTTTCAGTTGATTAATCTCATTTTTTGGGATGATAAGCTAGATTAACCATGCTTTATACAATGGATCAATGCACACATCAAGGTCAAATGGCTGTTTCAATCTGTTCACAATTTCTTTTTGGATTCACCCTGTAGATGTCTCACAATCTATTAATTGCTAATCTTACATAAAGATAATTACACTTCAGTCATGTATAGGATCTATCAAAGCGTGTCCTTCATCGTCTGTCCGCTCGATAATCCGCATAATTTCTCTCTTACCACTTTGATAAATGTCATGTCTTTTGCCCGGGGGGGTACTCGGATTTGGTTTGGTCGGGGGTGTGCCGCTGGAGATTCAAAACCCATACCCATTTTTAGGGGTGATTTTGGAAAACACGGTACCCATTTTTAGGGGTTTCACTTCATTTTAGACCAAATTTTCGCAAATTATCAGGAAAATAGACCTTATTTTTGCAAATTTTCGCAAACATAGACTGAATTTTGGCGAATTTTCGCGAAAATAGACAAAAGTTTCGCGAAAATAGACCCATTTGTAAAAAATGACCCCATTATTTGGGATTTCCAGCACAAAATCATACCCCATGTTTAGGGGTTTTGTACCCAAAAAGCTACCCATTAGAGCGGCACACCCCCGTATACCGTCTTAGGCGAGTACCCCCCCCCCCCCCCCCCCGGGGTCTTTTGACATTTGGTCCTCGGCCTGGGTCTGCCTTGACTTGTTTGAATCAAAACTATTTCCATCAAAATTGGGACTTTTGTACCATATGCTTGGCTGAATAAAAGGTGAACAAAAGGTGTTATATGATAGATATTGAACCGAGATGGCGCAGCCATCGAGGTCAATATCTCATATATGATACAATATAGTGAAGGACTGTACAATTGCTGTCATATAAGCAGTACAATATGTCTTGAATGAAAAAAAGAATTGTTATTATTTTTTTTTTTTTTCAAATTTTCTTTTTTTTCAAATTTTTTTTTTTTTCAAATTTTTTTTTTCAAATTTCTTTTTTTTCAATTTTTTTTTTTCAATTTTTTTTTTTTTCAATTTTTTTTCACATTTTTTCACATTTTTTTTTTTTTTCACATTTTTTTTTTTCAATTTTTTTTTTTTTTTTCAATTTTTTTTTCATTTTTTTTTTCATTTTTTTTCATTTTTTTCAATTTTTTTTTTCATTTTTCAATTTTTTTTCTTTGGCGGTCATGGTACACCGCAAAAAAGTGTTATACGCTCATACATTTACCCACACACATTCAAAATTCTATTAAAATTTTTAAAAAAAACATGAATCCAAAATATGAAAAATATATTAACCAAAAATATGAAGACAAAATATGAAAACAAAAAATCAAACAAAAATTCCAAAAAAAGTTAAAACAAAAAAACCAATTATATTTTCTAAAAATAACAAAATCTTCTTTTTTTTCTTCCACATATATAAAACAAAAATATGAAAAATATATTAACCAAAAAAAAAAAATGAGTCTGTCAGGCCCGCACACCAGAATGTTTTTTTCGGTGTCTACAAAATGTCTAGACGGTGAACTAACCGATAGCTCCTCAGAATGAAAGAACAAGTAGAGTCTTGTTATACAAAAGCTGGCTATATTCATACCACATTGTATCATATGTAAATGTTGTTCCATGAGTGCCCGTGAGGGCACGAATGGAACAATTTATTTGTACGCCTACCCATCTAATGCATAGTTGAACCTTGACAAGGAGTCTTTTTAACTACTTATTTTTTAAGTGTGTATATCTTCAGGAGAGTTGGCTCCTGTGGTCATGGTGGTTGGCTAGACACATCTGTCATCACTTCTCTGTGGTTTATCTGGCTAAGTTTATAATTACCCTGTCATTTAATTCCTCTGGTATAAATTGAATGAGGATTGTTTGTGAGTGGGTAGGCACAGAATAGTCTGTGGGGTAGGGTATTCCATGAAGTGCCCGTTTGACATCAACCCATGTACATTTTTCATGTACAAACTGAATATGGCCAATACTTCCACTGTAAACAAAGTGTCTCTAGAGCTGAAATCACAACCTTGAGCGTACAAATATAATTATCTCACAGGTAATATACTAAAAGGTGAATGTGTCAGATTTCACACAAGACTTCAGATTTAGAAACGGATCATTTTTCAAGGGAGGTGGGTTTTAAGCTATTTTGACACAACTTTTTACACTTCCATTTTTCCATTCAAATATTACCATAGTACTAGTTCCCTCAAAAATTGAAAATGGTTAATCAATATGCTTACTAAAGTCCAGATTCAAAGACAATACTCCTTCACATATATTGGAGCTTAATTAATCACGCTTCATTTAATCCAATGAAAAAAAAGAGAAAAAATTTGACAGCAATTCATTCTTGATGAATAAAATGGTTTCTCCAGAGACTCCCTAACTCCACCCAAAAATATTTATTAGCTCTGAGGAGTGTCAATGCTTAAAGATAAACCATTTTCCTATCCATTGTTGGATTCATGCCTAGATTCAAAGTTAAGGAGGGGGAGCTTGTGACGTGGCGTCACCAAACCAGCGCTAAAAATTGAGCTCAGGACTAACCAACGGTGCTAATCTAAACCGACTTGACTCAAATTGGCCCCTCGAGCCCCCTCACTTTCAGTGTCGTCAGGGGGGAGGGGGAGTGCCCCCCTCTGACCCCCCGAGAGATAAGCTGGTCGGTCCATGCACACCCACTTGAGTCTTGATGGGACCAGACACAAGCAAAATGCTCAAGCCAGGCTACAATTAGCCTTATACAAGCACGACTCCCAACAAATCAAGTTAACAATATTACTGTCACTGTGTCAGCCCTGTAATATCGAGAAAAGAAATTCCCACCACATAGATTGAGTGCAGTAAAACAATACAATATCCTAGAACAACTCATACAACTTAATGCTTAAGTTATATATACCAGTGTAAGCGTGGCGAGCTGAGCATCTTGTGGCATGGGGCATGGGGAAATATAAATATAAATATTTTTAAGCCATTTGAGACCTAATTATTATATATTGTCCTTAACATTTCAGGCATTTAAAAAAACAATGTTGCTATAATGACCACTGGAAATTGCATTCATATAGGTATAGAGGTGTTCCCAACTACGGCCCGCAAATGTTTGTATTGGTGCTCGCTGAGGGCACTTCTAACCCGTTTCAAGGCTCACAAATTGTATTATGATTATTTTCATTTATAATATATGATCGGACATTTTGCCCGTCATTTTGCTTAAATAGATGGGTGTCAAAGGTGGGCTTCCACTTCTAGTCCCTGGTGTTGGTAAGACCTAATGCGGCATGGGGTTCGGGCTCGCTCAAGGGCCCTGAGAAATTCCCCCAGCTCCAAAAGTATGTTCACTCCTTATTTATTCCCCCTTTTAATTTTTTATTTGACAGAGCCAAGGGTTTCACACCCAAAACACCCCGCCCCCTGCATATGCGCCTGTGCTTGACAGATCAAATTTACACCAATAATTATAAACACTGATTCTACAAAGTTGAATATGTCACTGTTTTGGGGAAGTGAATTGGACTATAAAGTTCATTTAAGTAGAACTAGTACCTATTTCCTCTCTAATGTTAGGATTCTGTTAGGTATAGCATCTGTAAGGTTAAACATTTTGTACTATACTCTGTTTGGCCATCTCGAGACAGTGACGTAACCGCGTATTCTACTAATTGCATCACATAACGCGCGCGCATACTCGCGGCGCTGGCGTACAAACACGAGCGTTGAAAGGCGGAAGATACACACGCGTGCGTAAAAGCTGCGCCTGTTCAGTTACGTCACTGTCTCGAGATGGCCAAACAGCGTATGGCTAGTTCCAACTAGGCAATTACTAGGCAAGTGCAACTACTTGACTCTTCTAGGAAATGTCAAGAAGTGATACTTGTGAATCAACTACAGGGTGTCCCAGAAAACTTGCAACTTATTTTGGCAGGGCTCTAGTTTCTCTTTTAAACATCAGATTGCAGCGATATTTGCACTTTTTGAAGTCTGTGGAATGTTCTCCGCTTACCTTTGAAAAAATAATTACGATTGCTTATTTGGTTTTCAAATGAGACGCGATCAAAGGCAGGTATGCCTGGAACACGTTCAACCGATTTGGATAAAACCGATGTTACCGCTACGGAGCCCGGTGAATCCCCGGGGTGACTCACTTTGGAGCGCACTCTCTTTCATCATTTGGTTTGTTAATTAAAATTACATTCTCCTAAAATTTAACAATCAACGTTTATTAAAATTAATGAAATAAAAAGACTGGTTGTAGAAATCGTAACATTGGATCAGGACTTGATATCTGTGCTGATATAATCGGTTCATTTTTCAGAGCGTGGCAAACCTCAGTTTTCTTCGAAATGGTTCTCACTAGCTGTTCGACGGCGACCTGAACTATCCATCAGTCTATAGTTGCTATAAAGTCCAAATGTTAATATTTGTTAACATTTCCTCTAAATAATTGAACGGTATGAGATTTTTCTCCTCGGGTATTTTATTTGGAAAGCTTTCTGAACTTGGTTCGAGCTTTCAGACGCACAGTATGTCACAACTCTTTCATCAGCGAGAAGAAAACTGCCATCGTTTTAACATTTTTATTTAGGCAATACACATGTATGTTTATTTTTATTTCTTCATAGCAATAACGTTTTATAACATTAATCATTAGCATGTGAAAACAATGTACGTTCCCTAAGACTTCACGCACAATATTTAGGACATTATTGGATTTGTCATCGATTATCGCCAAATCGGTTGAACGTGTTCCACACATACCTTCCTTTGACCACATCTTATTTGAAAACAAAACTAGCAATCGTAATTATTTTTTCACAGATAAACAGAAAACATTCTACAGATTTCAAAAAGTGCAAACATCGCTGCATTCCGATGTTCAAAGGTGAAACTAGAGCCCCGCCAAAATAAGTTGCAGGTTTTCTGGGACACCCTGTAGGCAGCTAGAAGTCCAATAATTTCCTGATTTCTGGTGTGATCAATCAATCATTTGGGTTATTGCAAATTGTACATACAATTTGGTTGGTTTAAAAAACAGAAAAGAGCTTTAATGAGGAGCATTCAGACGGTGTGTGCTAGTCGCGGATTCACTAGTCTCGAGATAATCTTGAGTCCAAAATTGAACTTAACCACAAGTGAGATCTCTGACCTGTGACCCATATATTCACACAAAATGGAATTGTACATGCGGGTCATGCACATAAAAATAGCGACGAGCAAAGGAAGTCAGAGCAATCACATCACACACAATCTTTCAGTTGCACATTTATCGTCTGCATCTGCATTAACCCTAACCCCACTGAATCTCACTAAATCTCACTGCTGCATTGCCTCGATGACGTCACCTACCGCAGGCATATGTGGGCGGAAAGTTTTAGCCCACATATGCGCTGGCAGCTTAGCTCAGTTGGTAGAGGGACAGACTGGGGTGCGGATGGTCCCGCGATCAAATCCCGGGGGGTGCTGGGTGATTTTTTGGGTAAAAAAAAAGAGTACTTTTTTCCCCCTCCCCCTGATACGCACAAAAAACATAGCTTTACTGGTTAGGGTTAAAAGTTCCGGCTGGGAAAAATACATGTACTGAGGCAAGGTCCAAAATATCATTGGTACTCTCGACCATTTCACCAAAAGTAATAACAGCAAATTCCGAATCGCATTGAAACCAACGGATCTCGATCGAATCCTTGTCTTTTGATTTATTTACCGTTGCTTTTTCCAAACAAAGCTCTTCCAAATAAGCATGCCAATAATAAATAGCAACGGGTAAATGCGTCATTCCGAATTACTCAACCTTAAAGTTAGTCTCGAAGCTATGGCAGTGATATCGCTAGACTTAAAGCTAATATTGTCGTTTGGACAGGCACTCTGGACTAGCGGTAGCATTTGTTAAAGCTTGAGATTTACTAGTCTCAGGTGAGACTAGTGAGCGTCTGAACAGGCCTAACTTCAAGTAAAATTCCTTCAATGACATCATTTTTCGCGCTGGTTTGTTTTTACGCATTCTAAAAATATCAAACATCTTTTGAAACACTGCTGACCATCTCCCAGAATCATGGTTGAACCTGGACAAAGCTTATCGTATTCTCTTCATGCTGCATTAAATATACAATTTCACTGTTTGTTTAGGGTGGTTTTTGTCTCCTAGATGGGACCCAATTCAATATTTTCAACATAAACACCTTGCAAAAATGAGTCTGTTTTTCACAAAGACCTTGACATTTTAAGCATTTTCCACCAAAATGGGACCAATAGGGATTTGGTGTGAACTGGAGATGCGCATACATTAAAAGCACCTTACAACCATGACTGCCCCTTCCCTCTCCTCCTCTCCAGGCTTAGCGTAAAACTATGATTAACTCCTTGGAAATTGTCCAGAGTATGGTTGCCCTGAATCATCACTAAGCAACCAGATAACAAGGGCACAAAGTGTTTCTGCCATATGTCAACCCACCTTGATCCGTAATCATTCTGACAGTGAAGACGTGCAGCAAAATTACATAGGCTCGTCACGCTGTAAAATCCACCAAAATTACCTCAAAGCATACATGTAGATACCTAAGCCATTTTACACCGAGAAACATGCAACATCCGATAGGTACAGCTGTACCCGCACATACTGATGCATCAAGAACATTTCTTATACCGCAGAAACCTTAGCATTGTCTGGAGTGGAACAGGCCCCTTATAACAACCTGTCACTATCTGATCAACTGGAATGTTCAATCAATGCACATATCAAGTTACCATCAACATGTTCCCAAATTATGTATGTACAATTAATTCAATGTTAACATGGGGGTGGGAGAGAGAGGGGGGGGGGGGGGTTCACATATGAGGTCTGAAAGGTATGTATGGATGTCGCAGTCTACTAGGAGACATTTTTCAAGAAAGGTGACAAGAAATCCTATGAATATTGGTCCCATTTTGATGGGAAACACTTTATAGAGGTTGGTCAAGTTTATTGAGTGAAGTTACTAAATTACATTCAAAATTAAAATAAACACCAGCAAAATAAGAATTTTTATGGCATAACCTTAGATGCATATAGCTAAAGAGTTTCAGCTAAGTGTCATTGTCAAAATAAATCAAGTACCCATTCCCCCGGACTTCTAGTCAATGATTTGAAACAATCTACCCGGGGCAAGTATCCTACATTCTAAATAATCACTTCACTGTATTTTAAACAACTTAGTTACAGTTGAAATGATCACAACATGGCTAAAAGATTCTCATCTATGTGGTACATCCAATCCAACTCCTTTCAGAGGAAGCAGAGGGGAGGCAGGGTAGGTAAAGGGGAGGCAGAGAGGAGGTAAATGGGGGGCAGAGAGGAGGTAAAGTGGAGGCAGAGAGGAGGTAAAGGGGAGGCAGGTGAAGGGGAGGCAGAGAGGAGGTAAAGGGGGAGGCAGTGGGGAGGTAAAGGGGGAGGCAGAGGGTAGGTGAAGGGGAGGCAGAGAAAGGATCAGTGAGGGGGTGGCTGGAGGTGGTACAGCACCCACCAACAAAGAAAAGTTGTATTGGCATACACTGCAACCTTATCGATCATCCCTTTTTCACCAGATTCCTCCCTCACCCCTTTTTAAAGCAGAACTGAAGCCTTCCCTTTTGATCACCATGAAGGGAAGGACAATACCCCCTACTCGTAAGGCTAAATGTTTCCAAAAAGGCCAAAAAGAAAAATCAGGGTTGCAATTTGTTTTTTGTTCTTTACAGATTTAAATTTTTAACCAATTTGTCAAAATATGTGACGCGATCAAGAGGAATGAGTCGGATGTCGGGGAATCCCAAATTGAGATATGGCCAATTCAAAATGGTGGCTTACATAAGTTTTGATGGAAATTCATGTATACAATTTCACATAACTTTGGAACAAAACGTCGTATCGATATGGGGTTTTCAGTTTCTGAAAGCTCTAGGTGTCTTCTTTAAAACTGTATTAAAAACTCATTTTCAACCAGGGTCGACATCCGACTCATTCCTCTTGATTGCGTCACATATTACTATTTTCTGCTTAAAATGAAGAAGTTTGCTTGAATAGATAAAATAAATAAGTTTGCTTGAATAGATAAAATGAATAAGTTTGCTTGAATAGATTGCTTTTGAACTTTTATCACACTAGAAACATTATTTAAATTGACATTTACCAATTTTGTCTTGTCATGAACCACGGTCTGTCAGTAATATTTGTCAGTAACAAATTTAAATAATGAAAACCGACCGACCGATCAGACTTCAAGATTGTTGGCTCTTGAGGGCAACACAACAATTATTTATTTTGTTGCCTAAGATTCTCTATGTGTGGTGTATAACTTATTCGATGATCATGGGTATAACTTTATTAGTTACTTTACTCTTACACATATGTTGAACTATTATAAACAAATCTCTTAGGGACCGTTCATTATTTATGGTGGAGGGGGGGTTGGGTAAACTATAGGGGGGTCATGTAATTTTCATATGTTGAAATAGGGGGGTTATGTAACTTTTTATTCTTGAACAGGGGGGGTTGTGTAAATTTGTTTAAACTATGAATATGGTGGTGATTGGAGTGATTTCAGAGGCTATTTTGGAGTGTAAATGCCATTTTTTCTGCGCTTCGCGCATATTTTCTTAAAACCTATCGACTTCAAAACTGAGACGACTTCTGGACAGCAAATCGACGATATGGTGGAAAAACATCTATATAATCATCAACGGTCGAGACATTAGAGCCACAGGGTGTATAATGTTACAACAATCCTATTTCATGATGTAAAAATGTGATTTATTGCATGCTTTTCACCTCATCTCTGCTTTGCACCAATGCTCACAAAAGTAGAATGTTTCACTGGATTATACGTTTCTGCTCAGAATGTTCTAACTTGTTCGGTTATAAAGACTCACAAAACCACCCAAAATGTATAAATATGAAAAATTCCAACTCGCTACGATCTCCATTACTAATTTCACACAATAAAAAGAAGGGGCATTATAAAATTTGCCAACATATCCATGAACAAAATTCCAAAGGTAAATACAGCCCCTTAAGTATGTGACTAGTTGATTTTTTTCGGGGGGGGGGGGGGGGGGGGGGGGGGGGGGGTTGTGTAAAAATCTACTGGTTAGCAGGGGGGGTCATGTAATTTTCAGTTTCAGCTGTAGGGGGATAAGGTTATTTTAACATATGAGTCTCTATTTTGTCCCAACCCCCCCTCCACCATAAATAATGAACGGTCCCTTATGTTGAAATTTGATTACTATCAATAAGGCCCCTTGCAATTAAATGTGAGTTTACTGTTGCCCGCGCGCGTCCAAAAGTCACCCGCGTGATATATGTAATACTTGAAAAATATTTAATTATTTCATTGTTTACAGCTTTTTCATAAGCTTTTTAACACTTTTCTGACGATAAAATTAGCCGATGAGCCGCATTGCAATACTTCCGGGTTGGGAATACATTTCTGGGAAGTAAAAAACTCTGCACGAAACTTGCAACTGTCGCTTTGTTGTATTGAATAATTAAAATGTGTGCATTTGAAGCATATTCGTAGGCACGGCAGTTGATTACTGCGCAATCGCTTCAGCGCATGACGTCACATCAAAACCGCCGAACTTCTTTGGAGTTTCCTAGTGCATTATGGGTAATATTTCAGGTTTGTTTACGATCGCTATCTTTAAAATTCTCCAAGCTAGCGTAATGATTTTTTTTTACAAACATCGATCGGATATCTCATTAATATTCAAAATAGGGATGCAAATATGAGTAGACTCCTTTATAAAAGAAACAAAATGCATAGCCAAGGCAGTAGGTGGTGGTAGGACATAATTAACAGCATTTGAATTGTATTCGTACCTTGGATAATAGTTAACAATGCCGACAATATTAAATCAGGTGACTTTACCCCAAAATATTACAATATTAATATTAAATAGTCACCTCATCCTGCTTTTCAAAAACGCAACAGTAAACATTTAATTGCAAGGGGCCTAATCCCAATTATCAAATTCTATTGCATGTAAATCAAGTTCAATTATCAAATCCAATTACATGTGTATCAAATTCAAATGCATTTCCAGACCTGTGCTTCCATGTATGCATGCAATGAAATCAAACAAATTCAAAGTACTGAACCCCCCGGGGGGGGGGGGGGGGGGGGGGTACTCACCCAAGACGGTATACGGGGTGTGCCGCTCTAATGGGTAGCTTTTTGGGTACAAAATCCCTAAACATGGGATATGATTTTGTGCTGGAAATCCCTAATAATGGGGTCACTTTTTACAAATGGGTCCATTTCCGCGAAATTTGTGGCTATTTTTGCGAAATTTGTGTCTATTTTCACGAAAATTTGCAAAAATTAGGTCTATTTTCCTGATAATTTGGTCTAAAATGAAGCAAAACCCCTAAAAATGGGTACCGATTTTTCCAAAATCACCCCTAAAAATGGGTATGGGTTTTGAATCTCCAGCGGCACACCCCCGACCAAACCAAATCCGAGTACCCCCCCCGGGACTGAACCAAATCTAATAAGATAAGAAACAAACGGTACATGTAGCGTGTCGTGATTGTGTTATACTTCAGCTGCTGTTGTGACAAAGTTAACCAATGTAACTAACACCTATGCTTTTTACAGAGGCATGAACAACACAATAGACAAAGTAAATTTTATCTTTGTAAGAGTCAACTCGGTTCAATGAATTCTTCAATGCCATATCCTAGGGGTCCCATTTTTCAGGGTTTTGTTCCTGGTCATTTGGCTCTGAAAATTTGAAATTCCACAACTCTTAGATCCCCAAAATTTGGATAATGCATGACGGATAAGCCAGTAGTTATACATTGATTACGGTACAGTATTCAAATAATTAATTTGTTAAAACCTGATTAAAATAGCCCCATTCAGATATGGTAGTACTTGTACCTTTGTCCTGTAAACAAATCCATTCACTTTGCTCCAGTTTGGTCCCATCAAGAGCCAAGCATGCATCCTCAGACCAACCAGGTAAACAAAAACAAACAAACACACAAACAACTTACCATCGAGCCCTAAATGATGGGAAAGCCACTTCACAAAAGGCATAAGTCCACACAGTACAACAGCTAATTCCATTTGAAAAATAATATTGCGGCATAGCAAAGGTTTCGAGTAAATTTACCCATTTAAAGTTTTAAAAATTGAAGAAAAAACCCCACCATAAGCAGCCCGAACAAGCATTCGACCCTATATCCAAGACAATTTAAAGGTTAGTCTGCTTGAAAACCACATGAAAATCTTGCAAGGAAATCCATGATTTGCTGTTGAGTGCAGGTTGTTTAGGAAATCCTTGATTGGTCAGTGATTCACAGTAATTAATTGATTCCTAGTAGAAGGTGTACTGAGAAGGGGGTAGGTACTCAGTGTATCTGATGGTATTGGTGACGTATCACAACATTGCATGCCCATATTCTGCCCTGCACAAATAACCCAGGAAAAAAATGGGAAATAAGTTGTCAAATGTCCTTAATTTTACCTTACTTTTTTCCCTTAAAATTTCACATTCATCAAACATTTGTACACATTCAGTTTAATTGGTGGATGATTGAAGATTACCAAACTAAAAGTACAGTGACCGTTGGGATAAGCCCAGGAGAGGAGTACTTATATATTGTTCATTCTCATAATTAGGGTGGGGGGAGGGGTAATATAATCAACATTATTATGAAGTATGTGTATGCTGGGGCCGGAAC
>CM069443.1:34876681-34961626 GCA_035610835.1 Ophiura sarsii
CTCATCTGAAAGTTTTTTAACATATTTTTAATTCTGTGAAAAGAAGAAAAAAAGTGAATTGCCATACCAAGCTGCTACGTGTGCCTTGACGCGCCTACAGTTTCTGTGTGATAAAGCAGGACGTATCTTGTGAGGTGCACTGGCACAGAGTGAAATACATGCTAACGTACCTGGTAAGAAACCATACTCGGCAAAGCATACATAAATAAACGCACTTATGCACCTAGTATGGGAATATCCATGGTAAGCGGTATCTTCAATGTTTGCGTCAAATTTATTTTAACGGTCTATAACAGTGGTTCCCAACATTTTTCTGGTGTGACCCCATTTCAGAAACCAGCATCAGAACGTGACCCCTCACAGAACAAAGTCACCAGTGGCAGGCACCAGCATAATAAATTGGGTGGGGGAGGGGCAAGAAACAATTTAGGTAGGGGCAAGAATTGAAAAATGCGCGCAATTTGTTTTGCCATTTTACGCTAAAACTGTCAAATTTGGTCTAATTTTAACTAATTTGGTAAGCAAAATTGTATGCTAAAATGGTCAAATTTGATCAAATTTTATATAAAATCTCCAAGGAACCTTTTTGAAATGTGCTACCATGATATTTGCTATAACTATACAGTAGGCCTACAGTACAAAAACATCACATCTTATTTTTTGTTAAATTAGGCTAGTCCGCGACCCCACAAAAAGTGTGTCGCGACCCCAACTGGGGGTCGCGCCCCATAGGTTGGGAACCACTGGTCTATAACTTTTACTATGATCAAATTTCTGCCTTTAAACTTCCCATGGAACAGGTTAATTGACTCAACTTGAAATTTCTTAGAGGAAACACTGGCTCATCTCAATGTTAACATTTTACAAATTTTACTAAACGGTTTCTTTCGTTGAAATGTTTACAAAAATAGATATCCTTCCTGCTCCCTGCCTCCATTCAAAAATGTTATTTACCATGGTGACAACTAATCTGTGACTAATCTTAATCAGTATTTTCTAATTAATTACTATTGAATACTCTATTCCCAAGGATGGTTGTGAGTGTCCATGGTGAAGTACAATATATATGGGTATTTTTATAGGTCTAACCTTTTCATGCCCTGCAAAGTTTCAACAATGTTATGTGCCGTAGCTAAAATTGGTTTTTCTCATGAACGTCTTGTATTTTGCTCATTTTTACTGTCGCACACTCATCAATGTGTACATTTATAAGGCCAAAAAAAAAAAAGGTTTGTCTCAGATGACCCGCGCGCATTCCCGAAACCGCCCGCGTAAGCTTTTTTTTTAGTGGAATTTTTTTTTTTTTTCCAATTTTTTTTTTTTTTTTTTCCAATTTTTTTTCAATTTTTTTTCCAATTTTTTTTTCTTTTTCAATTTTCTCAAAATAATCTTGCAAAATCCAACTTTTTGACCAAACAAATGACGATCAGGTCTAAATTGAAAAAAAAAAAAAAAAAAAAAAATCCGCAGACCGCATTAGATTTTCAGTCTCTCATGTCATCTGAGACAAACCTTCTTTTTTTTTTGGCCTAAGTGCAAAAATAACATAGGTAAGCCCGCAAAATCGCACCCCAATTTCTACACGAAAAATATTGTTGAAGTTCAAGTTGCATGGTGCCTAAAAATTGCACTCCATCAAAAGAATGATTTGCACCTCAAATTGAACCTTGAGGGAACAAAACATGGGCCAAATTAGAGTGAAAATTGATAGATTCTTCAATAAGATGGTCTTTTTAAAGACTTATCGAATTCTATAAATCTTCACTCTAAGATAAGGCAAACAAAAATCCTGTTCTGCGGGCCCTGCCAACCCATTTTTTCCAGAAATGTGCAGAAATATTTTGAAAATCGGTGAAACTTCACAAACATCTCCCCGATTTTGTTTGTGGAAATAACCTCACCCGATGAACCTTAGAGGTCTGTTTGCCTGTAGAATTTTGCAAAAATAATGAAGCGTGAAAATGTTGACATTGTACAAATCCGTCGCTGAGACTGTCTTCAAATTTGGCAAATTTAGTCCTCGAGACAACTTCCTCTAAATCAAAACACCCATGTAATTTCTTTAAGTTTACATTGATTAACACCATGTACTGACACGCCTTATAGCCATTCTGTTGATAATAAAGCACTTTCCTGTATCCCAGCCCTAGTGTCTACATTAAGTCCCCCGTCCAGTTATCATTTGAATTTCAAGCGGTGGATTTCCCGTCGTTCAGCGCCGGTGCCAAGATATCGTTTGACAACTTGGCAGAGGATTGAAATGAGAAGCATCTCTCAAATATGGTAACTTTTTCCCAAACTGACGACACTTTGTAACTTCTTCAATCTGGTATGAAGGACAGAATAACAAAGCAATTTTAAAGCATAAGTTTTGAATTGGTAGTTCTTTTTATTCAAATTAAAAAGATTTCTACTTTATAAAATGCAACTGAACACACACTGTCAGTGTTCGCTTGGCCAAACCATGATTACTGCTTTGCAGTACAAAAAAAACACCTGTTCCTCTGCTATATTATTACAAAACACTTTTGTCTCAAATCTCTTCAGTTTTTCAAAACCTAATGCGGAATGCGGGTTTTTAAAGTTTTTTTTAATTTTAAGTTTTTTATAAATATAAAATATTGAAATCCTTGTAAAAGTGATCTTTTGTATTTAAAATGATGCGATCAATGAAAATCTGAAAAATCAGTGAAACTTTGGGATTTTTTTTTTTTGAAAAAAAAAGACGGGAAAAAAATCTTCTTCTAACGCGCATCAATTAACTAACACGTGCAGCAGCTTTGAAACAAAAGATTTTTTAATATAGCCTTACAGGCCATTTTTTAGAAATCTAAGAAGAAAAAAATCATGTGTACATGCATATCGACTCATTTTTTTTTTTTTTTGCTTGTCAAAATACAGCAAGATTTTTACACATTTGTTTGACTTTTACGGTAATTTTTAAGGGGAAATGTTTTTAACAAAATTAATTTTAAAAAACCACCCGACAGACCGACTCATCCTGAGACGTCCGTTTGCCCGTAGAACAAGGCTTCTTTTTTTCGCGGCCTTATTATATGGCCAAACATTTGATGGTCACAGGGCTTTATAACCACACCCACATTTTTGTTATGGGAGATTTAGCACATCCCTACAGGTTCCGCTGCTCATTTGAGTACTAATGACATGGTAATACACACAGCCCTATGTTTCTGTCTATGGACCCATTATAAAAAGTAGAAATATTTGATGTTTTCAATATCTATTTTGGGCTAGCACTAGTTTCATGCCCCAATCTCAAAATTTGCACCAGCAAAGCCCTGAAAAAACTGAACGAGTCGCAGTTGAATCAGTGGCGTGGGCAGGATATTGTGAGTGGGGGGGGTGGGGGGGGGGGGGGGGGGGGGGGGGGCCACCTGGCCATAAATGAAATTCCCCGACTCAGATTCTTCTCAATTCCCCCGACGTACCAACAACAAAAATAGTAAAAAAGTAACCACAATTTTGTTAGCAGTCACTTCGTGAATTTTATGTAAAGTTTCGCTCGGTAAAAAATATTGCACAGTCCAAAAAGAAGCACAGGTCAACAACTAATGGCCAATCAGTTTTCTCTATAAATAACATTTTCCTTTATTTAGCCGACTTCTGCATAAATTTGTCGACTACATGTACAAATGTGCCGACTATTTGGGTCACCCCCCCCCCCCACACCCCGACTGGCAGTAGTTTCCCCCGACTGGCAGTAATTTCCCCCCCAACTGATTTCAAAAGTGGCCCCCCTTTGCGCACGCCACCGAGTTGAATATGCCTAGGGTACACTATTTGACACCGGCGTTGCAGAAAAGATAGAAATGCTGGTAAAATAGGGTATTTCTATTTTACTTACTTCTATGGTATGGGTCCACGTTATACATCTTCTTAATCAACCAACCAACAGTTTGGATATTGGGTCATTCAAAATGGGGCTCACACTGCAAGTCATTTTTAATTTGTCATATTTCAAACCAATTTCTCGCTTGGGTCAAAATCTCAAAATGTTGGCCAAAAACCTGTCGAAACTCTAGTTTCGGACAGGCAGAACCTGTCTCTACCAAGTACAGGTAATTGTAATAAAAACACCCATCTTGACCAAACTAGTTTCTGTATGGGTCAAGCCAAAAATCTGCCATGACAGACAGAACCAGATATACAATAAAAGTGAGGATCATTTATAATCCTAACCAGTTGTTTGAATATTTATTCTGAAGCTGTCAGGCGCATCCTTGGAGATTTATATATAAAGCCCTAGTCTGAGACCTTGTTATTATTCCATATTTGGTGAAAGAAGTCTGAGTGAGCTTGTTTTACAAGTGTAAATCAGCATAATCTAGTATCTCGTATTTTGTATGAATGGATGACTTATCTGTACTATTTGATGCAATAGATCACTAGACATAGAATAAACATCTTTAAAACCTAAACCTTGCTGGAACTGAATTTAATCAAACTATGAGGAGAAATCAATAGGGAAATGTGTGACAAAGATCTCCTGCAACAGTGTTTCCACTTTCCAGCCCGAAATTTCCCGAAATTCAGGAAATTATGGTTGTTTCGGTAAATCCAGGAAATGTCAAAATTGCCATAATTTTATATCTTAAAAGAGAAAAGAATCTTTCCCCCTCGTATTCTTTTTTTCATGTTTGGTGCCCTGTAATAAAATACAAACAGTTGCCAAAGTTGGTCCATTTTATTTCATTTTCAAAACACATAATGAGTGCCCTCTATATAGACCATTGGCTATTTAATTTAACCCTACTCAACTCCCCTACATTTTGATTTTTTCGATGCCGATTCCATTGTTTCTCTCACATGTATTACATGTACATATCCTTGCCTCCTCGACTAGCACGGATAGCAATTTGGAAGATTTCAGGAAATCTCATAAAATTCCAGGAAATTTGAAAAAATATTTTTTTGGGGTGTGGAAGTATACTCACTGTCCTGCCATGATGATGCAGTGAGAGTGAGACCTGGGTAATCAGAACACAACACTCAGTCATTTGGTATTTTGGTATAGGAAAGCATCCCCATTTTCTACAGAATTGTGATTTTGCACTTTTTGTAATGCTTTCCTACATAGTCGCTCAAAGCCAGAAGGAAAGAGCCCTATGCTGTGCTGCTTGGCAAATACATGAGTTTGATAATAAGAAATCTAGCCAGACTTGTATTGTTGCACAATATCTGTAACCTGAAATGGGGTGTGAGAGGGGAGGGGAGGGCACATGCCCCCTCCTGTCATGATCCTTCTATTCAGCTCAAGCCCCACGCCATTTTGTCCCCACTCCCCAAACAATCAGCACTGCCACTGGAAAAATCATGCAAACAATATCTTTTCAAAATTAAAATAAAAGTTTGCACCAAATTTGTATGTACTTCCTTTGAGTATAAAATATCCTTCTGAGAATCTGCAAACTTCTCATGGAAGCACCCAGTGGCGTAACTAGAGTGTGGGGGGGGGGGGGGGGGGGGGGGGGGCAGGGGGAATTTTCCCCCTGTCAGAAGGCTTCCCCCAAAAAATTGAAATGACAAACTCCTGGAAGCACCCATCTATAACTGTATTGAGCTGCTGTAGCCATAGTTCTCTCTTTACATATTTTTGAGGAAAAAAAGTAATTCCCTAAACCCAAAGACCACCTCGCATCACAGCAACTATCTTCATGCAGCATCACGATTCCAACCAATATACACAGTTAGTCACAATATTCATTAGGTGATATAATAAGATACATACAAACTGTCACATTGATTTCATTCGGTCATCACGTGAGTCACAGACCATGATACATGTATTGGTTGATAATTAGAACCCAAGATGACGTGGTTTTCATGCCCTTTGCGCAACATGACATGAATTTCAATTACAAAGCCCTCTTAAACGGGTAGTGTGACCTATAAGCAGCAAGGTGGGGGTGGTTTATTGGTTGCTAAATTTGAGCTTTTGGCATTTTCTTTATGCACAACATATTATCAGGAGATCAAAAACACTTAGCTAAGTAGCTCCCTGGTCAACATATGTGATCAGGCGCATCAAAAAGGACATGTTGTAGGCAAACAGTTTTGAGATAGAAGCCAATATGTTGGGTGAAATATAGAGAAAATGATAGAAAAAATTATGCTTCAAATCATATCTTGTGATTACAATGTCTGATTACCTTCAAAATGGTGTCATTTCATAGCTTAAAATGTGCTATTTCAAGTCATACCAATAATTCAGATTTGACTCGGGCTTCCAACATGTCCATTTTGATGTGACGGGTCACATATACTTAATTCCGGACTTTATCAATCAATTTTAGTACATACAGGATGTCCCAAAAGTCTATGCACGACTTTGAAGCTTTGTATTTCACAAAATAAAACGTGTATTGAAAATATGAATACATATTTAGAAAGAAGAGATGTGGTAAATAATTTTTGTAATGCCACCCTCAAGTAAAATATGTATTACTGCAAAAATGTAATTTTATACTTCGGAGGAATAAAGTTCATAAATCCATACCTATTGAGATTAACAAAAAGACGGGTAGAGTTGGTTACACGGAATGTGATCCGTCAATTGTAATATCTAAAATTTTACCTTACAGTGATACATAATTTTCGTTTCTATAGTGAAATCTAGTTTAAATGTTTTCCATTTATACAGAGCATGTGTGCTAATGCAAAAACACAGATCTAAAAAATTGAATAATATGACAGAAAAGTGAACACACACATCACACAGCTGTCAAACAAAATACAAACTTACAGGATTATTTTAATGCTGCTTGGAAGCCTCATCGAAGGTTGTTTTACCCATTTAGAATATGTTCCTGTGTTCAAAAATGTATCCACCAACTTCAGAATGGATATTCTTCATGGTGCGTGTTTCACTTTGAAATGGTTTCTGAACTTTTGTTGAGTAAATTGAACTGAATTTGTTTCAGCGTAGAACCATACAATTTGTATTCGCTTATCTATGCTGCAAACCATCTTGAATAAAGACTTTTGCTGTGCGATGTTGTCTACTACGCCTATTTATGTTGTGAGTGACCGATTTGGAAATAACATTAATGTTGCAAGGTAAGCAGTGAACTGTGACTAATGCGCAACTTTGTTTTCATACTGTTAATTTATGCGCACCTGATTTTAGCAACAATGTGTGGTACTTTGTATGGGTGGGTCTGGCACATGGCCAAAAACTTTCAACCAGTTTTATAATGTTGTGGGTCCACCAATAGGGTTGTGTTTGGTATCAAAGTAATTTCCCAAATCTCGTCTATCAAAACATGGTTAAATTTATATACCATATGATTTATATTTTATGAGATATGACTCTTCAAAAAGGTGCATAGACTTTTGGGACACCCTGTACATACTCATTAAAAAATAAGGTAAAATGTTCATTACAATTACAGGTTGCCTAATTTCTTTGGATTTAAAACAAAAATTGTTTTAGTGATGGGGAAGAGGGCCGGGTCATCTTATTCATTTATCAATTTATACTTTTGCTTTTTTTAAATTCATCTCAAATTCATATGCATGATCGTTTTTCATACTTCAAGAGATATTTGGATTTATTTTTTGATATGAAATAACAATACATATTGTCAAAACATCATTCTTTAAAATAGACAAAAGGATTATTTATAGAAAACTGTATGAAGATGTTCCCATTGCCATGATTGCTGGCCTTATTCAGTGAACTCACTGTGAGCTTTTCCCTGTACATTTTCACAATATTCCAATCTTGCTGCAACACCCAAGCCAAAATCCAGAGTGAGTTTCCCCTCCAGTGGTGTGTTTATAGGAAGGCAATCCCCCTGATAGAGCCCATTTGTGCCCTACAACACCCCTCCTCCCCTTTAGCGCCCCAGGTTTGCGCCCCCCCCCCCCCCAGATGTCTCTACATGTATCCGTTTTGTGATTTGAGAATGAGGGACCTTGCACATTTGTGACCAGTCACATCAAAAAAGACATGTTGTCCGCATAAACACAGTTTTGAGATAGAGGCTGATATATTTCATGAAATATAAAGAAAATGATAGAACAAATTATGCTTCTTCAAAGTATATCTTGTGATTACAAAGTCTTGATAACCTTCAACATGGTATCATTTCAAAGCTTAAAATGTGTTATTTCAATTCATACCAATAACTCTGAGTTAACTCGGGCCCCACAAGTCCATATTTTTGCCCCTGCCACAAATAAGCTCGCCCCTCCTAACAATTCTACACCACTGCATGGCACCCTGTACATGACCCCATCAACATGATAGATATTGACAAATTATGTAGCAACATACAAGACAATACCGTCTGGAAAAATGCAACAATAAATCTATACACCTGTGTCTAGTCTAAATTGTCAAAACGCACCCAGGAAATTGTGGCACATAATACAGGTATTATTCCCTCCATTATCTGCTATGACAGAAATGCTGGGTTCATCCGTAGGTTAGTGATTTACATAGAAAAAACGTGCCTCTTCACTAGCGCAAGCAAACCCGGTCGGTCGATACCATTTTGCATTGCAAATCATGATCAAATTAATTGTCAGCAGACTCAGTCAGACATCCTTGTAATCTTAATGTACAGACCTTAAATATTAGATGCAAAATTTGCAAAGCTTAAAAAGAACTCTCATTGCTTTGCCAGGCCAAAATCACATTTTCCAACCACTGACACAACACAAAGCATTTAAGTTTACACCCTTAATATGTTTTAACATACAAGTCTCTTCAAATTAGGTTGCAGCACTTAGCATCCACTGAATATTGAGGTAAATACATTTTGATAAAAATATGATGATACACTGAGTGCTCAAGACTTGGCAGGATTATGAGACATTTTGTAAATTTTTGATCTACTTCTATATTTTATAACCTGGAAAAGTGCTTGAATAATAAAGGTAAAACTTACCAAATTGATCAATTCCACATCAAATTTGGAAAATATCCATGTGATTAAATATGGCCTGCAGACATTCCTGATGTCTTACTTTAGTACTAAGATAATCCTTGGAAGCAAGCAAGTTCATCCTTGTCTTGCAGCGCATACAGATAGTTTAAGGTCAACATTAGCGATATTATCCGTAATTAATGTAATTAAAGCTTAGCGCATCTTCTTAATCAACACCCATATAGTCAGGTTGTCACGTTACAGAGAATATTTCTAGTAGTATAGTGGTTAATTAAAATATTGTTATTTAATTGCAGCTAAGTTGCTAGAGGAGCAACTGTGTGCCCTTTTCACTCCCTCGACGGTGATATTCAAGATATTTTCAAGGAGTTTAAATTTTGTGGTATTATGATTTGCTTTAAAATACCAAGTTGTGGATGTAATGTAATAAATAACATTTGAGATGTTTATGGACACTATATTCATCACCGTAGGTCTATTGAGTATTGACACATATTTTTATTAAATTTCGATTTACCTTGCGTAATCTGTCTCCATAAAAATTCCATTCCGCATAAAAGTGTACTTTAAAACCCACCCATAGCCCATCTGCATAAAGGGCAAAGTTCAAAATCACTGTGACAAGGTAACCTGTATGTGCACATACTACTACAGTACGTTCAAGTTGATGGCAACTGATAGGTGTATTTGAAAAGCAAACTAATAATGCTGACAATCTAAATAGTATCTATTATCAGTAAATAAAAGTTATTCAGTATATATTGATAGTGGGATCGACACTGTCATTATAACGAGACTGAATGAAGTTAAGGCATTTAAAAAAAAGAGTTGTTTGCTGTCATTATACTACGCTAAGACAGGTTATTTAGTTTAATTTGGTACAAACCTTGACTTTTAATTTCCTTTTTTTTAATTTCTACACACTACAATTTTACCACAGTTGCAACACACAATAACAAGTGAATCACAGCAAAATAGAGCTAAACACAATGAAAATTGACCCAAACATTTACCTGTTTTGCAGGGAAAATGGACCCATATGTTTATATATTTGACATATTTTGCTAAAATGTCTGTGAAAAACAGCAAATTTAAGGACATTAGACCCATAAATTCACCGAAAATGGCTATGAAAAGGGTTCATTCATTTATCAGACGAGTGAAAAATAGGACCCCCACTAAGTTCCCCTCTCCCCCTCCCCCGATTTGGCTACACTTTCAAACAGTACCATCAGTTCTGTCATTATGGGGTTTTGAGTGAATTGGATGTTTGCCTGGATAGCAATACAATATTATTACAACGAATCTCTGTGGCCATTCAAACATAAAGTAATACAAACAGTCAAGCTGTATATTGCCAAAATATTTAGGAATGCAAATCCTTTGTATACACTTTATCCACTTGTATAGATTACATACAATAACCATTGAGCGGGTTTTGAGGACTGTTATGGGTAGTGTTGACATGGCTAAAAGGCAAGGCCAGCGTGTAAATATGAACTGGATACTATACATGTAGTAGATGGATTACCAAACTGTAATTTGTTAAGTGAAAGTTATGAATTGTAGGCCTACATACAGTTTGTCCAGTTGTTACAATTTGCAATAAATCATAATGACATTGTATGATGCCAATTTCGGTCCAAAATTGGAGCTATAGTCCATGTTCATGGTTAACTCCGAGCATTGTATTAATACTACAGCAAGCAGTAGCTGAACAAACTGAAGGGTGCTCAAATCCCTTAAAACTTTCTTCCAATCCCCCAAAATGCGATGATTTTGCCGCCCATTTGACCAATATAAAATATCTCTTTTTACAATTTTCAGGAATCATTTATAACTCTTGACTGTAAAAAAACAACATTTGAACTTTTTTAAATTTAAATGTGTTCCCATTTTCAAGGATCTTTATGATAAAAAGTGAAATAGCATAGGCTTACCCAGTTAGGAAACTGCTGCGACTAAAATCCTAAAGAAAACCCCCCAACATAATTATTCATAAGTGAAATTTAAAATTCTTATTGTCAAGGAAGACAAAAAGATCCTAACTATACCCAGTTTGTTATGTCACAGTTACTATTTTCATACACTACACCTTTTATTGCAATAATTAGAATGATCAAGGATAGGCTTGGGCTTTACCCAATGTCAATGTTTCCCCAAACCCCTCCCAACTATGTTAAAAGGTGTATGTGTCGATTTTTTGGTATGATTTTTTTTTTCACATCATGATATTTTGATATCAGAAGAATCCCAATATTTTTCTCATGTCTGTAAAATCTTAGGGGCCAGAAATGGTCCAATTCAAAATTATAGGCTAAAATGTGGTGAATTACTGCCAAAGGTTGTTGGTTAACCAACTGTCAGTTTGTACTAGAACATCTTTGGTTTGTGTTCCAACTGTCAGTTTGTGTTCTTCTCAATGTGACCTTGTGCATCTAAAAATAGAACCATTGGAGTTAAATGCAACTCAAACTTTGGAATGTGACAATTTAAAGGATGACCTTTCATGTAATATAGAAAACATCAAGTTGAAAATCGGGCCAACAATCAGACATCTACCTTTAATTCAATGATTTTAGTGATGTTCAGATCTATCCCACTGTGGACGGACGGGCACTCATGGAACAACTTATACTTGTACTGGCTTGATAATAATGGTATGCTGGAATTTGAGGATCAATCTCCTAAAGTTGAAAGGGCTCAGAGATGAATGTGACCTTCGGCTGATTAGGAGTGCTGCACCAAAATAACATGTCCACCAAATCAAAGACAGTAAATGCAATCACCAGTGCACTTTTTATAGGCCAACAACAGATGGGTTGTTTTGGAAGACACCTGAAGAAAAATGCTATGCAAAATGCGATTTTATATTTCTTTAGTAAAATTTGCTATGCAAAATGCGGTTTTAAAAAAGAAAAATTAAATGACACAGGCTAAGTGATTCTAATCTAACACTACCATAGAATTAAACAAATCACATTTTGTTGAACTGTATTTAACTTCTATCTGTATTGTGGCAAATGTACTTATACTTTATTAATTAGCAAGAAAGTGAAGCTGATATGGTGCTTCACAATGTGAAATTAAAATTTGAAGAAGCATCATTTTAAAAGTTCAAGAAACAAATGGGGAAAAGTGATGCGCAGAAATGCAAATTTTAAAAGCCACGAGTGCGGTCTTCTTAGACAAACTTTTTATTTTATTTGGCCTCATGGAGAAACTGTTATTTTTGCTGGAATACACTTTCGCTGCAATCTGCATGTAAAAAATTACAAGTACTGTAAGCCTTGTGTGTATGTGGCAAGTTTGTAATTCTAATAACTACGGTGCGTGTAAGGGGATTCTAGAAAATGTTCAGAATTATTAAAGTTCTCCTCTAGGAGAGCTATCAAATATAAGGAAACATAGTCACAATTTAATTTGACTAGAAATCCCTTATTGAGGTATTTGGATTTGGGGATATAAGCAACCTAACTATGCTATGGCTTGGTTGAACACTAGAATTACTTTAGAAAAATTTCATTTGTCAAATTTATAGAATTGTTCAGGCTCTATTCTCAAAGTCTATTGTAACTGCCCTTTCTCTTTCTCTCCTTGTTAACTCATATTTATGCACTACTAAAATGATTTTGAATCTAATCAATGCACTGATCGATGGTATAAAGCCCTAGGCATATAGGGTAAATTAACATGCAATTTTCTACCCTCTGCATGACTTGATCTGGCAACTGAAATTGGTCCATCCACATTCAGTGACATTGGAGGCAGTGGCATAGCTAGGTTTTTCATATGGGGGAGGGGGGGGGGGGGGGGGGGGGGGGAATGAATGAAAGTGAACCGACATGGACTTTATTAGAACTGAACCGGACTCAAATTTGTTTCAATTTCAATGGTGCAAAACCTCACAGCTTTGGTAGTGTAATGCAACCATTGATCAATACAATATTGTGGATTTCATTATGCTTTTGAGAATAAACCATAAACCCAATCAAATGAGGGATCATTGGTCATGCACCCTACATGTAGTGGATGTAGCATATAATGCCTGACAGCATGACATTTACACAAATTAATAAAACAATCCCAGATTCAAACGCTTCATCCGGCCAAGTCTCTTTGGAGACTTAGACATTGACACTCATTGGTTGAACTTTTGGTTCAATTGAATAATCTAAAATTAGTGACTGAAAATTAAAACAATTCACAGCTCAAAATTTGATTAGGTGTAAAAACGCAGGATATCAAGAGCCAGATTTACGATACTTTGAACTAGTTTTTTAGATTAATCATTATAAAATCTGTCATTATAAAACCCGTTCCAAGCCAAGGCATATGCTGCAATGTAATACCATGATACTAATACAAAACTGTACGTAATAATGTGATAATAATAACTATACATGTGCGCGTGCATGGATATCACTATCAGTACCTACAGCTCAAAGATGATATCAATTTGTGGTGGTCATTGACCAGTCAGCCCGGGGTGCTCAGTGGTTATTGAAAGTGGGGTATCATGCGCGTCCAAGAAATCACGTTATTAGGGTGGTTTTTGAAGCCGGGGCACGATACGTACGTAACGTGTTTAGGGTATCAAAACAAGGAAAATCAGGAAAAAGGGTATACTTTTCATACAATGGTCTTACGTATTTAGGGTCCTTATTTTCTTGTATATATATGAGAATCTTTAAAAATAGCCGTGATATATTTATTATTTTGTTTCATTCGTCTGTGATTATATTCTTTCGGGTTAGGCCTAGTTCAAGAGCGGGTTCAAGGGATCTTAAAATCAGTGCCTAGAGCCCGGTTTAGAGTGCGTGCAATGTTTCTTATTAGGATTCAAAATATACAAATTTCGTGCTTAGGGTACGTTAGGGTATAAAAGTATTTGGATTACTTGTTTAGGGTATGAAAATACTGAAATTACTTCCTTAGGGTATGTAAAACACTGTCCTTACTTGTTTAGGGGGTACTTTTTCACATTTATGCAATTACTTATTTAGGGTACTTTTTGAAAGTCCTTGGACGCGCATGATACCCCTTGTAAATAACCACTGAGCACCCCGGGCCAGTCAGTGGTGCAATGCATGATAGGTTTTAACCAAGCTAGGCAGGCAGGCCACTCACCTACAAATCCTATGATTAAATTCAGTAAAGCACTAGATACAGTATTCAATGAACATACCTTGAATTATCTCTGCTCATCACAACATCATTATTATTATTAATCCAATACTCCTTGTGTATGTCATACTGTAGTGTTTGTGTGTACACACAACCAAAAATCTGAGAAGCTAATAAATATCATAATAATAACTTTCTATTGCTGCAACCGCCCACTGACATGACTGGTGATATGATTCACTTTATCACAGATGCAATAAATCCAATGGAGATCAAGTAGTAATATAATATAGCAATCACACCCAATTGCTAAGTTTAGCAAGTGGGTAGTCTCATTGACTAAAGTTACCACCAAATTCATTCAAAACTCCTCAACACACGTTTCAGTGGGTTATTTCATGATTAGCCAGCCACACATTGCAGTGTGGTAAAATCACAAGGCATGAAAGCCTACACAGGTTTTTGACAGCAGTCAGAGGCTAGAGGACAATCCAAGGTATTAACCCACTGTCATTTGTTTACTAGCCTTGAAATTCTGGGTCAAACTACCAAATAATGCTTGGAATGATTCATTTTTGGTAGAGGGGTGGTGTGACAACATACCACAGACCAACTTCTGTGCTGTGGCAAATTCTGTAAGTAATTTTTTAACTGCTGTTAAAAGTTGAGAATGAAGCCTGCCAAAGGAAAAATGTAATCATAATATAAGGTTCTCTTGACTCTTCCTTTTTAAAATTAGACTATATTTAGTCCAGCCTTTAGTATGCCAGAAATATTTCACTGAATGAAAGTGGAATTTTTCACTTCAAATGTTTTATTTTTAAGCCGTCTTTAAGATGGTTGCCATTGCCAATTTTATTACCAAAGTTTCTTCTCATTGTTAGCAATTTTATGAATTGTAATTTGAAAGAACATTACTGATCATGAAATTCCAGGAGGGGTGAGGCAAGTCTTGTCCTGTCACCAACATTCAATTTACAGTCCTAACTTTGTCCTACTTTTTGTATGCCAAACCATTTTCTTCACGCAAGTCTTATGCTCAGGCCTAAGGTTAATGAACTGGTTAGTTTCCAGTCACCCATCCGCATTAGGTTTTCTTATTTCCATTCATTTTTGTTGTTAAAAATCAATGTATCTGAAAATGTTTGAGCAATAATCTAATAGTCCTGCTCAAAGAACATTTGAAGGATATCCCACAATGCATTGCAGGAGCACCAGACAACTAAGACTTTTCACATGATGCATTTGTGGAGCTCTTAAGGTTTAGAAATAGGAAAAAGGAACACTGAGAAGTTAGAACTCATTTATTAATTGATGTTAACTAAAATCTTAGAGCTCCAACAATGAATGCATTATGGTGCCATGATTTTGTGCATATGTCTATGGGAACCGTAGACTAGAATAAATCCCTAACACTGCCATATACCACGATATACCACGACTGGGCACGTTGGTACCACCCGGCGTGGAAGTTTTTCGCTGAAAAAAATGGACCCACTCCATACAGTCTGGGCAATACACTGCCCAGACTGTGCTTGGAAGGCGTGGTGTAACGGGGGATTGGAATCTCCACGTGCTGGAGGTCCCTGGATCAAATCCTGGGGGATCGGGGGGATATTTTGGTCAATTTTCCACGTTGAAGAAAAAATTCTGAAAAAAGTGGGGGGTAGAGTTAGGGTTAACAAGCATTTTTTTTTTTTTTTTTTTTTCAAAAATTTTCTAAGTTTTGTTAATATAACCCTAACACTGCCATATACCACGATATACCACGACTGGGCACGTTGGTACCACCCGGCGTGGAAGTTTTTCGCTGAAAAAATGGACCCACTCCATACAGTCTGGGCAATACACTGCCCAGACTGTGCTTGGAAGGCGTGGTGTAGCGGGGGATTGGAAGCTCCACGTGCTGGAGGTCCCTGGATCAAATCCCGGGGGATATTTTGGTCGATTTTCCACGTTGAAGAAAAAATTCTGACAAAAGTGGGGGGGGGGGGGGGGGGGAATAGAGTTAGGGTTAATAAGGGCATTTTGCAAAAACGCAATGCATTGTTGGGGTGACTTTAAAATCTTCTTTGAGTCCTGTTTGTGATTTTTAAGTGGTTTTTTTTTCTTGGTTGTGGTGAGCTGGTGACACAGTATATATATGGTTAATAATCAAAAGTTAAGCATTACCTCATCATGTTCCTAATGTTTCTCATGTACTAGAAATAATTATCATTTTTTTGCTATTTTCACACAAAACAACTATTTTGTTAAATTGATCAAAGAGTCTTTTAAGAAACTTAAAAAAAGTGTTTAAAAAAAGTGTTTTATGCATTGATCCAAGTTTTTCACACACTGTCATCAAGCATCTGGTGCAATAATGAAACTGTGTCAAATAATGAATAATGAAATAGTCACCTCTCGTCGCCCCTTACCAGAAAAAAGTAAAGGGAAACTAAGAATAAACTTTTATTGGCCTAAATCCTAATGGCCGTATTCTCGTACTAAACACGGTTTTAGCTTAAAACCGTGTTTAACTAAACGTGTGTCTAACTAAATCATGATTTTATCCTTTAAACGATGTGTTTAACAAAACACGATTTTAAACTATGCAAATCTCGTTTCCAGAGTGGTCCTGCGTTGATTGTATACAGGCATTTAATTCATTGTGACCCTAATGGGTTACAGTAGTTAACCCCCAAATGCCTAAAATACACGGTACTTTTAAAGACTACACGATCCGCACGTCAGCTTGCACCGGGCACGGTTGAGTGATTATTCAAGGCATACAGTTTGGTGCGCGAGTTTAGTTAAACATGCATTAAACTACCCCCGTACCCATGTTTAAAGTTGAACACATTTCAGCGAGTAAGACGCGTGTTTAAGTAAAATAAATGTATGAGAATTGCGTTTAGTTAAACACTGTGTCTCAAGTCAAAGTTAGACGCGCGTTTAGCTTAAAACTGTGTTTAACTACGTACAAGAATACGGCCCTAAAAGTTTGTGCTTGAATTAATTTTCTATGAAAACCCTTATTAAACTTACACCCTTAAACAACAGGGTCAAATTATGCTTACAACCTTTCATGGATATTTGATGCGCACCTTTGTCAATTTTCCCCCATTTGTAAGAGTGTGTATTGTTGCTTCTTGTAACCCATGAAATCACTTTTGAATATGAGTTCCCCACAGGAGAATATTTCCTGAAAATAAAAAATAAAAAATTCTTGAATCTTGATTCTTTCTCAAATTTGTTGCACCCTCCAAATGTATTTGTAAAATCTGTCCTTTTCTAAATTGAACTTTATCCCCAATATTTTTGTGATTGATAACCTGACTTCTAGGATTTAGATTCATTTTGTCAAAATATGTCAAGCATAAAAGACACCCAAAAATAAAAGAGATACAGAATTCAAGCATCAGTGCCTCTTTTCTTTTTGTTACAGCTATTGAGTAAATCTGTGAATAGAATAACTGGACCTATGTAGAATTAATTCAATCAGGGGTTGCTCAGATAATCTGCAAGACCATGACCGGTCATGTAATGACCTATTCACTACAATCCTAAAACTCACGAAATCACCAAATTGTGGAATTTGTCATTTATAGCTTCGTTATTTGTTAAATAATTGAAATTTTGATCAAAATACAATACGTTCTGAAGCCAACCCCCTTTAAAAAGGGTTAGCACAAGGATAACACACCCACCCTTACTGAAGGATTACTTCAGGTATTCTCATGATATGAGCAAAAATTCACATAGAATTTGCTCATAGAACAGTATACAGACCTTTGGGTGCTTAACCATTTTGGGGAATAATTCCCTATTTTTTTCGTTAAGAAAACATACGAGGGGCGGTCAGTAAATAATGAAAGTGATCATGGTATGGGATGCATGAGTGATTCTATTGAGAGGATAATGTGATCAATACAAAGTATGAACCTTTGTCTTTCAAACAATACAGTTTTGGATTTTTACGTGTGAACTATGACGTCATAGCATTGTCTCAAAGTAAGTATACTTGGGACACTGCTAAATCAGTTATTTGGCGGGAAATTTGAATTGTTTTTATGAAACACGTGGTAAGAAGATTGCATAACATGACATCAGAAGCAGGTAAATCCCAATTTTTTTTCACGTAAATATGATACAAAAAACAATAACCTTAATCCCTGTGTAATTTGGAATGTGTAGTATAAGAGGAAAAAGTAAGGAGAAGCAATTGAATAAAAGGTATACAAATATCAGTATTTCAAATGGCTAATTTTCATTAAAAAATGCCCAGTCAGTGAATCACTAATATTGCGGAAAATCAAACAATTTAGGAAAAATTCAAGCAATTAACCAGTTTGGAAAATTCCATATGATATTTAACTAATTATCCGAGCTTATTCGCATGAAACCTGCAGAAAAAATGCGCATGCGCAGACGGCAGATAAGTTTGAAACGGGTCCAAAATGGCTAAAATCATGAAATTTACCAGATAAAAGCTTACTGTGCCTTCAAATTCTAATCAGAAATAATGAAAAATGCTTAAATCAATGTGTAAACATATTGTGATAGTCAAAATGAAGATATACAGGAATGTATCAATCAAAGATGGCTGCCACAACCTCTCTTATTACTGTTATCTTTAGAGCTACTAGATATGTATTGTGTAAGTAATCGTCATATAATTTCAATGGTTTGAGGAAATTTTATGAACAGCTCCTTTTGAAATCCCCACTATTATTGCTTTACATCCCACAACAATTTATTGAATTATAATCCCTCCATTGTTCTTTATCCTTTGTTGTTTTCTAAGGTATATTATTGCGGATTTTGCTAAATAAAAGCGTATTTGAGATAGTCCCTTCTTGTTCGTATTAAGGCATTCAGATCTAAAAAAGAGTGTCAAACAGAGATAAGTGTGTATTCTAACCATGTGCCAAGTGTTATCTGTTTTTATGCTTGCATTGCCGAGATATACGCAAATGTATCAATCAACCCATATTCAACATATTACATATCCAGCCAAATAATTGACAGATTTCAGCCAGTGTCTGAAACCTAGTGTGTTTATGTTAATGACGTTACATAACCAAATGTATCTAACAATCCAAAAGTGTATTGTTTGAAAGACAAAGGTTCATACTTTGTATTGATCACATTATCGCCTCAATAGAATCACTCATGCATCCCATACCATGATCACTTTCATTATTTACTGACCGCCCCTCGTATATTGAGCCTAACATTTTGCAGGGATAATGAGAAAATACAAAGCTCTTCATATACTAACTACCATCTGAAACAGTTTACCAACATTCACCGTTTATCATATAAAATTTCATGAATTTCTTAGTTTCGATATGATCATATCGAAACTAGGTGCTGAATTCGGAAGTTATGCTATCGTTTTACATGCAGCCTTTCGCGGCAAATCTCAACCCGAAAGTGCCGTTATTTGCTTATTTGGCATGAAGGCGATGTCGGAATTGTATGACATTTTGGATTTGGGCTATGTTGATGATTATCTTTACGTTATTTGCTTAATTAGTATATCAATACATCTCTCAATGCCCCTTTAAGGGTCACTTTTTCCTTTGAGAATCCCCATCAAGGGTAGTTTCTGAGAGTGGATTCACACGGATGATTACAACTTTTATACAACACCAGAATAGTGTTCTAAAAACATCACCAAGATTAGTACTCTTGAATGATCCTGTGTTATCCGTTGTGTAATTCAAAGAAACCACCAGGATTACGGCCTAACCTTTAATCCAGAAAATGATCATTTTATGGATCACTTTTATTTTATCACAATATTGCTGGATTCTATTCTGCTATACACACAAACACATCAGCCAAATTGACAAAAATGACAAGTCCAGACAATTATATTTGAAGTTTGAACCTTTTGTGACCTCTTTTGAGGCTGGATATAAATAATGGATAATGGGTGACAATGTGACATGGTACACAATTTGCCACAAATTAACCTATAAATTGCAAGACAAATTATACAATGAAAATTGAATATCATCGCTATTCTGTCAAAACTCGTACGTTTTCTGGCTCTTCAGCATGTACGAGGGGGTATCAAAAAGTTCTTGACATCACCCAGAAGTGAAGGAGCTATATCGATGAAATTGTGTCTGTGTAATCACTGGTCCTTAAAAACATTATGGCGCACAAACGGTCTCATAAGTATGTTTACTTTTTATACAGGTGGCGCTAGATGCCAAGGCCATGTAAATCAATGACGTCTCCCAAAGGTGCTGTGTACATGGTAAACGATAATGGTCCAAAAACGGATCCTTGTAGGTAGCCTTCCAGAGGAGTATGAGGTTTAGAAATTTTGTCATTTACAGAGATAAATTGAGACCTACGAGTGACAAATGACAAAATGTAAAAAAAAAATCTGAGCCTAATATTCTTCTGGAAGGCGTCCTACAAGAATCAGTTATTGGACCATTATAATTTACCATGTACACATCACCGTTGGAAGACGTCATTGATTTACATGGCCTTGGCATCTAGCGCCACCTGTATAAAAAGTAAACATACTTATGAGACCATTTTTGCACCATAATGTTTTTAAGGACCAGCGATTTACACTGACAAAAATTTCATCGATATAGCTTCTTCACTTCTGGGTGATGTCAAGAACTTTTTGATACCCCCTCGTATACATGTAAGAAAACTGCCCAACGGTTATACATGCGACCAGTCGCGTCAAAATGGACATGTTGTCGGCAAATGCAGTTTTGAGATAGAGGTCAATATATTTGGTGAAATATAAAGAAACTAATAGAAACAACCATGCTTCTTCAAATCATATCTTGTGATTACAAAGTTCGATTACCTTCAACATGGTATCATTTCAAAGCTTAAAATGTGCTCTTTCAAGTTATACAAATAACTCAGACTTGACCCGGGCCTCCAACATGTCCATTTTGATATACGGGTCACATGAAGTGCTTTGTACATGTTCAGGGGCAAGAGCACTTACAAGATTGTGATAGATGTGTTTTGGCCCTTGCAAATAAATGATTTGAACAGACTGCGAAAACGTTAAACATTCTTATTCTTATGTCCCTTTCATTGGCATTTTTAACCCTGGCCCTGCGCATTTGTGTCTCTTGTAAATAATGCATGTTTTATGAGTTGCAGTGAACCAATTGATTGGCCCATCAGAGCTCTTAGTAGAGAGTTACTAGTTTGATTTTTAAATCACTCAGTTCATTAACCTTGTTAATGTCTGTTGGGCTATTGTTCACATTTGCTCTTTATATACAAAAAGAAATAAGAAAAAAAGTATGACTTTATACATGCTGAAGGGGATGGATGGAGATTATTTCTGACAACTGAACCCTTTTGCTGCACCCTTTTGCTGGACAGTACAAAAATGTTCTACGTGCCATTACATTTTATAAACATAAACAAAATCCACCAATAACTAACATGTGTATTGTGTACAGTCTTGAAAAAGGGTAACTGACCAGGTTATATTATATGCTCTTAACTCCATAACCATAGTAAAAATATTATGATAAATTTGTTAAGACATCTTTTCTCTTTAATTTGAATCGCAAAATAAAGTACCCGCACATTTTCAGTGTTTTACAGTATTTTGAAGCCGAACACAAACAGGTTTCAAGTTATCCAGGATATGCAATTGGAATGTGGACACTTGATCTCAACTGAGTTCTTCAAGCTTAATGATCCAAATAATTGCATCCAATTGCTGGAAGTAACAAGACGCTTCAGGCAAATTGTTTAGTTTGTAAATACAATCATCATTCTTGAAGTCTAGACTTGCTTCCAGGAGGAAAAACTATTTGTTTTAACATTTCAGGGTGTTGTGGGTCCATTTATTCATAAATGGTTGCATTCAATATGACTTCCAATTCAATTTTGAGCGGTATTTAATTAGACACATAGGCTTAGAAAAAAAAGTTTACTCGGCACATTGCCAAAAATCTGAAAATCTAGGGTAGCATTTTTTCCTTTTCTTTTTTAATTTCATATTTTGGTTGATAAATAGCAAAATGTGTTCTGTTTATGTTTAAATACAACATAAACACATAGAATCACCAATTACTCACTTATTTTTTAAATATTAAAGGTTAAGATTTCTTAGGAAAGAAGAAAGATACATGTTTAACATTCAAAATCCATGTTCTTGTGTACGTACTACTTGTTTGTTTCTCTAAAAAAAATTAAAAATTGACTGACCAACCCAGATGTTGGCATTGAAATCTAAATTTTTGACTCAGCCAATAGAGCCACTTTAATACTGTGATCCATTAACCATTCTTTGTGCAGTGAATTTAGTGTGAAGATGAGTATGTAAAAATGAAAATTTCACTCAAGTAATTTTTCACGCTTTGTCGATTTTGAACGGTTTTGCTTTGTTTTTGTGATTTGAAAATTCAGTACATAAATATATCGACATGAAAACATGTGTGCATTTTATTTTTTGCCATAGCTGCTTTAAGCATGAAAATGAACGCAGCCCAAAAATGTCTATGTTTACAGTATAGTCCAGTAAAAGAGCAAAGATAGTGTAATTTCGCCCCAAAGGCCAGGAATAAAAACCCACAAACAAATTACCTGTGGCCCTTTAGAATCTAAGCAAATTGTATACAAGCTAAGGTGACAGGGAAAAAACACTTGTTCTACGGGCAAACAGACCTCTCAGCAGGTAGGGTCGGCTGGGCGGCCATTTTTTCTTTTCTTCAAAAGAAATTGCGGCAAAAATAAAAAAAATGTTTTAAAAAATATTCAAAAAATTGCAAACATTTCCCCCCAAAAAATGGTTTGGTCGGGGCCGTAGAACATGTTTTTGTTATCTTCGCCTAAGGGTCATGTTGTGAACTTAGTGGGCTGAGTGGACAGACACTGGGAATCACAGGATGAATCTATGGAATGTGTTGTATTTAATGCTTTACAACTTATTTATTTATAAACATTATAAATTAATGAACAATGTAATGTCAATGGTCACTATGGTCAAATGTGAAAAGTTCAGGCCACAAGGTCAATTTTTTTATTATTGTTGTCATGTTTTACTGCAAAATAAACCAAAACAAGAAATGTCTTTAAAAAAGACAACGCCTTAGCTTAAAAAAACAAGAGATTTCTGTTTCAATGGGGTTGGGTGTATGGTTTTCACAAATTATTCAAAAGAAATGCTAAAGGTGTTTAAGTGTAAAGATAAATTTGTCTAGGCATGTGTGAAGCTTTCTTTTTATCCCCCCCCCCCCCACCCAAATAAATGCGTGTGTAAGTAAAGTAATGTAACGTAATGTAAGAAAACCTAACGAAACTTAAAGTAACCTTAAGTAACATAACTTAAAGTAACGTAACGTAAAGTAACCTAAGGTAAAGTAACGTAACGTAAACTAACGTAACGTAATGTAAAGTAACATAAGTTCCGTAACCTAAAGTTCCCCAACCCCATGAATAGCATAACAAATTCAGATTTTATGCAAATTCAATTTTGAAATTTAGATTAAGATATTGTCTAAAATATTTAAAGTAAAGAACCCATTTGTAAACATTTTCATTGGACATTTATTTTTTCAATAAAACACATTTCTTTCTCTTTTCTACTTGAAAAGGTCTTTATTCTACCACCCTGTATAATGAGACATTATTTTATCACCCTGTATAGACACTGGAAATGATTGATAATCGATAAAAAGATAATCAATGAATCGATAATCCATAATCGATAGATAGATAGTTTAATATCGACTGAATCGGCTGGCACCACTTTTGCTCTCAACCCCTCATTTATGAATGAAATCCATTATTCAAAACTATTGACTATTCAGCATTAACATATTAAAAATCAACTTAATTTTGCTTTTTTCCTTTTTTAAAATACTTGGCACTTGAAACATCTTTTTCTTTGTTCAAACTTATGAACACCAAAAAAGTCAACATGTTTTTGGCATTTTTCTTTCAGTTCTTGAAACTTGAAACATCTTTTCTTCATACAAACTGAAAATTAACAATTACGGGCTGTATTCTTATGCGTATTCAAACACGGTTTTAAGCTAAACACACATTTAACTTTGACTTTAAACAAATCGTTTATAAAACGCAATTCTTGAAAATTTGTTTTAACTTAAACATTATGGGCCGTATTCTCGTACGTAGTTAAACACGGTTTTAAGCTTAACGCGCGTCTAACTTTGACTTTAGACACAGCGTTTAACTAAACGCAATTCTCGTACATTTGTTTTACTTAAACACGCGTCTAACTCGGCGAAATGTGTCTAACTTTAAACATGGGTACGGGGGTAGTTTAAGGCGCGTTTAACTAAACAAATACACGAACTGTATGCCTTGAATGATTACTCAACCATGCCCGATGTAAGCTGCCAAGCAAATCGCGTAGTATTAAAAATACATGTGCGTTTGAGGTATTCAGTCGATATCTATTGTAACCCATTAGGGCCACAACAAAAATAAATACATGTATACAGTAACGCACAACCACCCTGGGGACGAGATGCGCAGACTTTAAAACCGTGTTTAGTTAAACACGTCGTTTAAAGGATAAACTCGCGTTTTAGTTAGACACGCGTTTAGTTAGACACGGTTTTAGTTTAGTACGAGAATACGACCATATGTGTCTTACTCACTGAAAAGTGTCTAACTTTATAAACATCAGGGGTAGTAGTTTAACGCAAGTTTAACCATAGACAGTACGTCTATGGTTTAACTAAAATTGTGCACCAATTGTATGCCTTGAACAATGACTCAACCTGGCTGGTGAAAGTTGATGTGTAGATGTGTAGTATCAAAAATAACTATTGTAACCCATTTGGGACACAATAAATTGAATACTTGTATACATAGTGAGCGCACAACCACTCTGGGGACGAGATTTGTAGAGTTTTAAAATCTGGTTTTAATAAACACACCGTTTAAAAGATAAACTCATGTTTACTTTAATTTTTAATTATACATGTATACCCCTAATCATAAATCCGGTTTGTTTGCTCTCTGGTATTTATGCCTGAACACACAGACTAAATAGCAACATACAATCCTTGTTTTCATTCTAAGAACAGCTGAGGTAAATCCAAATTCTGGTGAAAAGTTCAGAAGGTTATCCATAGCAAGTCATCAAGCCATGAAGAGTGTATGGTGGAATGTGTTTATAAGGCCTATAACTATATCATTTTATCTGTAGTCTTTAACCCTAACCCCGGTTAGGGGATTTTGAGCGGTATCATGATTTTGGCACAGAAATCACCGGAAAAAACTCCGGTTCCCCACCGGGATTCGATCCGGGGACCTCCGGCACAGGCAAGCCATAGCTCCCAGCTACTCGCTCGCTCAGTATACTGATTGAGCTATATCGACTCGGTTGCTTATGTCATCGAAAACCGTGCCCACATGCGCTCGGAGATAGGTTCCTGATTAATATTTTGTAGTATTTAGGGGGGTTATGGTTAATGTTATAACATTGGCAATTCGCTTGTTATCTTCTTTGTTGTAAATATGGTACTACACTGGTAATAATAACATTTGCTAAAATATTCTTTAGCTCATAACAGGATTGTTATCTAGAGTTTTGCCTATGTTTAAAAATCAAGAATTGAATCGAAAAGGAGGACACATTTGGGTTGTCCATTTGTCTTCAAAAAGTGTCCTTTTTTATATTTTGAAATAATATACTCATGCAGGGCATAACTATAGAGGGTAAAGGGGGTATTTCCCCATCGTCAGAAGGCTCCCAAGATGTGCCCTCTGATGAGGAATCAAACTTATGTATATCTTATTATGTAGGGGAGAGCGGGGCTAGTCCGCCCACCACATGTTTCTCATCATGTGACTGTTGAAAAAGTATAAGACTAGTGTAATTTGGTTGCACCGGTCATAGCAAAGTAGCTATTAAAACTTCAGACCCGGATACATCTCCCATACGGATTTATCTTGAATAATTGTTTTTGAATAATTAAAGGTAGATGTTCCGATTTTCAACTTGAAGTTTTCTATTCGACATGAAAGGTCATCCTCAAAAAAGTCGTATTCCAAAGTTTGAGTTGCATAACTCTAATGGTTCTTATTTTAGACGCACAAGATGCCGTGAAATGTGCCCATTGAGTTGTACACAAACTATATTGGTGGTTACCACTTTTCGCGGTAATTCGATGTTATTTCACCGATTTCTTCGTAATCATACTGATTTGGACCGTCAAATTTCAGTATGTTAATCAGAAAAATATGATCTTTCATATGATATGAAAATCTCCATATGTTTGAGAAAAATCTGTGTTATGAAAATGTGATCGGGTCATCTACCTTTAAACTAAAATTATTTGTCATTAAAAATGTTGCATTAATCTAAAGACATCACAGCGATGGTATTAACTTTTATAGTCATTCAAAAGGTAAGGGTTTTGCCTAACATATTATGCAGTTAAAAACTTCCCATTCCGTGTTTAGTAGGTAAACCATGATATTTACAAAAAATGAGCCCTGGGTCGAGTTCGCCCTATTTCACCGGGGCGAGTCCGCCCATGCCCAATTACACGCCAAGAAGGGGGCGGACTCACCCCAGTATAATAAATGGACACATGATGTGTCCATTTCATATGTTGGGGCCACATGGGCTTTACATGGAATAACTGATAGTTTCTGCAATATTTAACTTGCCTATGAAGCCGGATGAGCTTGCCCATCATGAGAGCGAACTTGCCCCGGCGTGAGTAGTGTGGGGTAAGTCCGCCCTGTTTGTCATTTTCCTTACTCCTGCACTTACTAAAAGTTCTAGAGTGCTGAAACTATGGGGGCATGTAGCTAAGAAACGTAGCTTTCATTTGGAAGTAGGATAGCTTTCTAACTTTTAAAATGAGTTCGCTAGGCAAGCCTGAAAATTAGAGGGCGGACTAGCTCCGCTCTCCCCTATTATGTGATCTTTTTCAAACTTTTTTACACATAACATATTTTTTTCTCTCTTATAAGGAAGTTTGACTTTCAGGACTGTATTTTCCGTAGAAAAATCTCATAAATTTACTAAATCACAATGGAAATCTGCCTTCCAATTAATTAAGGAATTTTCAACATTTTTTTAAATTTTCATCATAAAAAAGCATTCCGTACTATTGTATTCAATCATATCTGGAATGAGCATGTGTGGTCGAGTGAATAACAAGCAGGATTCATGATACAAAGGTTGTGAGTTCAAGCCCCGCTACGGCCAACGTGTTTGTATCCTTGGGCAAGGTACTTAGTCTCAATTGCCTTGTCGACCTAAGCGAGATTGGGAAGCTGTTATAGGGGATATTACAATCTAAGTGCTGATACATTTTGCGCTGTGTCGGCAGCCAGGTAAATAAAGCGAAGTGATTGTGACGATTTCCTAATATGGCAGCAAAAAACCTGTGGTTCGGAAGTAACATAGAAATGGGGGTCCCGTGCATTGGAAGAGCAATACCCGAGCACGTTTAAAGGTTACGGACTCTTTTGTAAAGAGTAGGGGATCATCCCGGTCTGTATCTGTTCACACATCTAACGGACCCAATGGAAATAAGCTAATAAAGAGGCTTATTGGGTTATCCAGGGTCGAGTCATAGTACCCAAATGCTATATCAAATCAAATCAAATCAATCCTATTTACGAACCAAAAAACACTCGGTAAATAAGTTGTAACATATAAGATATTTTAGTTTCATGTTTATAAATCTACTTTTGACCACAGAATTGCTTTTAGAAGAAAATTTCAAAGATAGAGGCCTTCCATGTAAATATCGCATGATATGCCTTTAAATTGGTTGGTAATGCCAATATATTTCACCTGGCCCAGCCCCCAATTGAAAAGCCCTGTTATGCAACTGGCCTCAAGTTTATGGAAATGCATAATTTTATGAAAATAACTTCTAACATGTACTGTATTATTACATAAAACAATAGTCAAACTGTCAATACATCAACCAAACTTGAACTTGTGACTTACCAATAATGTGCCGAGGAGAGGGATATATTCCAGTGTTGCCTAGGAATATGTCATCGATGTCACTCATATATATAATGTATCCGATTTGCTTGTATCAAAAATTAATAAAATCCAGATTTGTATGTGTCCTCTGAGTGAAGTCTAATCTACACATTGGTGAATCACGCTAAAATCCCAGTTCCCATAGAGATCACTCACTTCCACAATTTTTACAGAAAAGTGCACTGAACAAATGGTGATGCCTCTCAAGACGAAGTGCGCAGGGCTGACTGACCGTTGTGTAACAGCTCGAGATGTCAACTGATCTAGTGAGAGCAATAGCTCATACAACCTGCTGCCATGCCATGACGCTAGACTAGTCTCCTCCACAGCCACCCATACACAGTTTCTTAGTCATTAGAGTTTCAATGATGACCATAGGTCAATGAATGTGTGTGCGATGTTTTAAGAGACATTAGAAAAATCAATGCATGTGTGCTGATGTGGATGGGTGAAAATGGCACAACCTCGAAGGGGCACTATTGATGCACATTTTTTGACTTTGCAAAAAGCAGAACAACCGTTTTGTTTTTGACAAAGGCAGGAACTCTTAATATAATTATCTGATACAATGAAATGGGGCTTTCATTTTATCACTTTTGCAATGTGAGGGGAAAATCTTTTAGTCCTTCGGTGCAATGAAAATAGTCCAAAAAAGAAATTGTTGCTTCAACAAGCGACTCACATCACTGAATGGAGGTTTTTGATAATTAGGTTTTATAAGTCCCACTCCAACATCTTTTATAGTCTTCTTGATATGTAGCTAAATGGTACGTAAAACCCACAGAAGCAATTTCAGGAAATACATTAAAGACTGAATCATTTCCCCTATTTCCTGCATAACTGTCAATATGCGATAAATAGTCACTGATAGTCATGCATGAGCCAATAACAATAACAATAAAGGGCAAATTCTTGAAATAAATAATAATCCAACTGGAGAGAAAAATATACTCCATGGGTATGGCCTTTAGAGATTGGTTGAATAAGGTATTAATAAGTAATTTAACTGTCAACAGGTATAGGTGTGTGACAGGGAAATTGGTCTATATCTGGCACACTCCACATTTGTGCAGACGGTCATCCCAGGTTCGAATCCCAGCTGGTGTTCCGAACTGTCGCTAGTATATTTCAGTCAGTTGTTACATTGATGGATTTTGTAAGAAGAGTTTATACATTTTACCCAAAAATTAATTATGAGATTTTACATTCAGACAATTCCCTCCCCTAAAATTGTATTTAATTTCTTTTTGGTTTTTCTTTTGCACTTCAAGTGAAAAGAAATTCATCTTTAAATGGCAAACATTTTGTGTCTGGATTATCTCTTTTAAAGGTTTTTTTTATTATCCTCTGATCAGCGATATCTACTGTCTGGTCTCTGACTGGGCAAATTCTACTCCAATTGGTGTTTTGCACCCTCTGACACATGACTAGTGTCATATTAAGAAAAGGTCTATATTTTGCTTAAAATTGTAGAATTTAGAATTCCTGACCTGGAAGTTTGAAAATTGAGTTCATAAAATTGAGATCATGCCTAAATAATCTTGACTTATCAATAATTACATCTTTTTCCACACAAATTTCTCCATTTTAACACAATTAACTCGGGAAACCAGAATCCTGTAAAATGTATTATGTATCCTTAAGCCAGTGTGTGAGACTAATTCAATGTACTTCGAGTCTCTTCAAAATGATAACATCTTTTCCACACAAATTTCCCCATTTTATTACAAAATCAGCTTGGGAAATTGGTACCCTTAAAAAATTGTTTTCTGTTGCCCAAAACCTATGTTTGAGACTGATGCTGTGATGCACTAACTGTCTCTTCAGGGCCGTCAGAAGGGGGGGGGGGGGGGGGGGGGGGGGGGGGGGGGGTGCGTTGGGTGCGGACGCACCCCCCTTGAAAATCTCTTCTTCTTTTTTCTTCTTTTTTTAAGGTAAAAATTGCGTTTTTCTTAGTTTCAAATTTCAATGATAGTAAAACTACTCATAAAACATTGACTACAAGCTACAGTGCTTTTTGGACTGCGAAATTTTGTGTCCGTGCGAATTTTTTTGACTTTACCCCCCCCCCCCCCCCCCCCCCCACTTACGTGAAATTCACGAGGTGACTGACTTGGAAAATTTTTGGGGCAACCTTTTACGAAAAAAAAACCTAGCTACGCCACTGCTTCCGGTAAAAAATCGTGAAAACGCACCCCCCTTGGGCAAAAGCTTCTGACGGCCCTGCTCTTTCATATCCTCCTTCCTGCATGCAATAGACCAGGGGTGCACTTATTACCAATAAAATGTCTATAATACAGGGATGCGCTGCCACAAACCTGGGTTGCAATTTTAGTCTCTCCGGGTGAGCTCTCCTGTCATCTTTCTGGTCGATGAAACTCCTTTTCTTGGCCCCAATTCTGATTGAATATAAGTCTTTATTCAACAGTTTGTCAATTCTTATCACATTTTTATTTTCCCCGTTAGAGCAAAAATGATATCAAAATGTGATAAAATTACCTAAAATCTTAGAATTTTTTGGCAAAATCTAAATACATTGTGTCATATTTGTTCAACAATTTGGGTTTCAGGTATACTTATAGTGATGAGCCCAATTTTTTTGAAAAATTGTTAAGTTTAAGAGGAAACCCTTCCCAAGTTAAATTTACATAGTCCCGCTGACTTCAATTTTCTAACGACAAAACCCAACCCAAGTGAAACCTGAACACCCCACCCCCTGTAATAGCTTTGAACTTGTCACAGCGGGCATAACTTAGCAATTTTGTCAGCTTGCTGCATGCTCAAAGGGGGATCTGTTCAGGATGGAATTTGACACTAATTGCTGGATATATTGAGCTGTAAATGCTGCACCTGGGTGCCAAGATTGGAATGCTTGTGCATCCTTGAGTTTCATATGATCGGTGTGTAAAATCTATGATATGATACAAAGTTTTTGAAAATTGAAGTTATATTTTTGAAAATATGAGGAAAAGAAGGTAGGCATATGTGACGCGATCAAGAGGAATGAGTCGGATGTCGACCCTGGTCGAAAATGAGTTTTTAACACAGTCTTAAAGAAGACACCTAGAGCTTTCAGAAACTGAAAACCCATATCGATACGACGTTTTGTTCCAAAGTTATGTCAAATTGTATACATGAATTTCCTTCAAAACTTATGTAAGCCGCCATTTTGAATTGGCCATATTTCAATTTGGGATTCCCCGACATCCGACTCATTCCTCTTGATCGCGTCACATATGCATTTTTTTTTGTTATACCATTTTGTTTTGCATCTCAATATCAGCCTTGCCGCCAAGGATGTGCCTGATGGGTCACAAATGTTGATTCCATTAATATTTTTCTAAACATGATACACCTGCGCTATGCATGATAGGGCCTCCATGTACTATATTGTTTAGCAGGGGTTGCGGGATGATGGGTGATGTGTAAATCCAAGGTATTTGCGGACTAATTGCATGTGTTTGACACAGGGAACAAGTTTCAGACAATATGACAATCAAAGACAAGAGGACACTTGAGGGTACTCAATTGAACGCAAGATTTTATTTATACTGTGATAAATTTCTTTGAATTTTGGCAACATTTGTGTACAAACTTGGATATTTTTTTGGTAGGGATGTGCCGCCAGGAAAATGAAAATTGACCCAAACAGTTACCAATTTACAGGGGGAAATGGACCCATATGTTTACCAGAAACCCATAATTTTCCTATATATTTGATGGATTTTGCTGAAATTTCAACTTAAGGGTCATCCAAAATTATCGCCATTTTCACAACTTTTTACCCCCCCCTCGAGTTACGTACCCAATAAATATGAACATTTCATGGCTTGATAAAAAAAGGCCCGCCTCTCAAGATCGAATAAGTTTAGGGTATATTTTTATCCCCTCCCCCCTGTTACGTACAAACGTACGTTTTGTACTTATCTGTAAATGGCGACAACTATGGACGACCACTTTAATAAACGTTATTCATAATTGGTAAATTACATCACTTGTGACGTAATTTGACGTAATTTACCACGATTGGCCTCGATTTCGTTATGATTAGTGACATCACGTCGAGTATGTCTCCCTCTTTAGCCTGAAATCGCCAATTACGAATAACGTCTATAAGGGGGCTGTTAAGTCTCAATTTCGCATTTTTCACGAATGTCACTATTTTCATTTTTCAAAACTTCAGAGTGTTATCTATCAGTACATGCAAAGACATTTTCAAGAAGGTGTAAAGAAGTAAGGCAACAAAAAACACCCTGTTCTACGGGCAAACAAACTTCTCAGGTATAAGGTCGGGCCTTGTTTTTTTGTGGGTTTTTTATGAGTTTTTACTACCAGTTTTGAGAATTGCTAGCTGCAGAGTCAGAAACTTGTGAGTGGGGGGGGGGGGGGGCTCTGTCGATTATTTCAACAACAACAAAAAAACTTTGTCAAATTAGAAGATGAAAAATGGGTTGGTCGGGCTCATAGAACAGGGCTTTTTTCAGAACCTAGGGAGGGAGGACAATAATGATAGAGAAAGAATTTTAAGGAACTTATCCACGATCTGAAACGGAGAAATTTTCAAGGAGGTCTACTCTGGGGTTTCGTCCATTATTAGCTGCTTTTACTTTGTATATCTATTTACTGTCTGCTGTCCCTTTCCTTTCAACAGTTTTCCATGTCCAGCCCTTTCCATCGGTATTGGGAAATACCCAAAAGCTCAGCTCAATTAGGTAGATATATAACTTTTTAAAAAACACCAGATTAATCCATTTGTGATGATCATTTTGCGTTTGGTTTAGGCTGTACGGTATGGTGGGATTTGCCGTTATTATGATATATATTAGAAAACATAAGTTCCTAGTCGATCGGGAAGGAAGAGGTACAAAAAACATGGTTTTCATCTCCTATTTGTGACCAGTCGCATCAAAAAGGACATGTTGTCGGCAAACCTAGTTTTGAGATAGAGGCCAATATATTTGGTGAAATATAAAGAAAATATTAGAACAACTTTGGCTTCTTCAAATCATATCTTTTGATTACAATGTCCGTTTACCTTCAACATGGTATCATTTCAAAGCTTAAATTGTGCTCTTTCAAGTCAAACCAATAACTCAGATTTGACTTGGGCCTCCAACATGTCCATTTTGATGTGACGGGTCACATTTGATGGAGTCGGGAACATCAGTATTAAGGTTCAAATTCGAAAGAAACATCGATATGTCGATAAATGGCCCATCATTCATTTTTTAATCCATAAAATGTTTGAATGTTCTAGACTGATCTGAAAGCAAGGATGAAAAGTCTAGATACGCCACTAGTGGTCACGGGACAGTCAAGAAATCAACCAAACCAAAAGGTCTACTGAATTTGAAGCTAATTGTTAACAGCTATCATTTTATAAATCATTGCTATCTTCAGTAGATAGTAAACAAAAAGGGATCCAACTAAATCAATGCTGCCTATTGGAGGTACTTTTTACCACTGCTTTCTACAGAAGATAGCAAACAAATTTTAAACGGGTCCAAAGTTCATCTTATGGAAAGTCACTCATCATTTAACTCTATGAAAGGGGATTTAAAAAGTTTCCACTAACCACTCGCGTCGGAGTTTGCACATTATTGGAAATTCATAGTAATAGTCATCATGGTCATAGCCTATTTCAGTTCTCATTTTTCAGTGGCGCAACGAGAATCAAGTTCCGGGTAAGTTTTGTTCATTTTCCTTAAATTCATAATTTGTGTGACTTAAATAATATAAATCAGAATCTTACTGGACATCAGTGGTGTAACTAGAGGGGCAGGGGGGGGGGGGGGATCCCCTGCTATAAGGCTTGCACCCTGATGCCCCCCACCCCCACCCCCAATGTAATGGCAAACTCTATGTATTCTAACAAAAATAGTCGGTCTTGCTTACCCCCACAGACCTGACACATTTCCAAACAAGTTGCGGTTAAAACAACAGTCCTTTGCAAAATCCTTTTTTATGTAAAGGATGGGTGTTGTTTAAACACCAATAACTCATCCTAAACTAAACATCATTGTTTTTAATGATGACATTGATGAAAAGTCTCGCCTATGATCCGATGATGGTCACACATGCTACGCACAGAAAATAGTACACGAGCATCGAAATTACCGTCAACCGATTCAACGCGCATGCTTCTGCATTTTTTGGCCAACTCAAAACATTCCCTGTGCGTGCGCGTTCATCATCGATGAATGTGTGCGCTTTCCTGCGTTACGCTTCCCAGAATTTGCAGGCGCACATCGAATACGCATAAAAACATACTTTGTAGCTTCTTTCCCCTTATGATATGTAAAGATCAGAACTGAAAATACATGTATTTTCCATAAACTATGATCAAACGGCGGTATTTGTCATTTTTCACCTTCATTCGGTTGATTTCTTTATGTTCAACCGATTCAACGCGCATGCTTCTGCATTTTTTGGCCAACTCAAAACATTCCCTGTGCGTGCGCGTTCATCATCGATGAATGTGTGCGCTTTCCTGCGTTACGCTTCCCAGAATTTGCAGGCGCACATCGAATACGCATAAAAACATACTTTGTAGCTTCTTTCCCCTTATGATATGTAAAGATCAGAACTGAAAATACATGTATTTTCCATAAACTATGATCAAACGGCGGTATTTGTCATTTTTCACCTTCATTCGGTTGATTTCTTTATGTTCATTTTTGAGTAAAAAGTAAAATTGTCTGCATCAATAACTCAATAAAAACTGCATCTGATGGAAAACAAGTAAGCTTAACGCAAAGAGCATGATCGTCGCCAGGTTCCGTTTTTTCCTTTTTGGCCTTTTTTCTGATTTTTCTAAATCATTTTGTGGAAATTCACGTTTGTTGAATTTAAAAACCCAATTTTGTTGCCTTATTGATCAATAAATTTAAAAAAAATCAGATATCCAAAAACAAAAAAGGAACCTGGAGAATTTTCGAAGATTACGAAAAATTGTAAAAAGGACACATTTTCAGAAAATATTCTTTTTGGTACCTTGACAGAACTGAAAACTTGTCAAATTTCAAGTTTTTTTTAATGATTTTCTCCTAAAGGGTTATTTTTAGAGCAATTTCATGTTCATGGTTAGATTTATTGAGCCCTTCCCTTCAAGAAAATGTATACTTTCATATGGATTATTTGAATAATGAAGAAGTAACCGCACATTCCCCAAGTCTGTCTGTCCGTCATATAATTACATTTGCAGTTTTACTTGAGTACACAATTCTTTCAAAGAGGGCAGCAAACACCTTTTCATATTGCACAGCATTTCAAAGTTGGCAGACTTCCATTTGTGCGTCTATGTAATCAATATCTAACACTTCTGATAAGTTCACTCTTAGTTCACTCGGTCAACTGTTAATAAAAAGATTGTTCTTGATTCCACACCAGGTAAATAATTGTAATCCTTGTCAGTGTGAGTTGGATTTTTGCCTTATCTTAGCATCCTGTGGCCCTTCAAAAATCACGGTATTCTGAAATGGTAGGCCTATTTTAATATGATCCTATTCCAAGTAGAAATCTAATCTTGATTTAAGGACTATCCCCGGGGTGCTCAGTGATCACCACAAGGGGGGTATCAGGTGCGTCCAAGTAATTTCAAAAAGCACACTAAATAAGTAATTGCATTAATTTGAAAAGGCACCCTTTAGTAAACAGGTATATGAACAGTATTTTACATACCCTAAGCAAGTAATATCAGTATTTTAAATACCCTAAACAAGTCAAAATATGTTCATACCCTAAACAAGTAATTTGTTTAGTTTAAACCACTTGAACCAAGTATGATACATTTCAAATCCTCTTTTCCCTCCCTAGTATATGAAACCAATGCTGAGGTGATCTAGATCAGATCACGCGACGATACAATTTGAAAATATGTCCCGTCCATTTATCTTGGCTATTATAATTATCACGGAAACGGAACCAAAAAGGATGAAGACCATTGACGAAAAGTATATCCTTTTCCTTAAATTTTGCTTGTTTTGATACCTTATTCATGTTACGTACGTAACGTGCTCCGGCTTGAAAAAATGACCTAGTTACATGATTTTTTTGGATGCGTCTGATACCCCATTGTGATGATCACTGAGCACCCCGGGGGACTATCACAGTGCCCACACAAAGTGTTTTCAGTTATTTTGTAGGTTTTGAGGGTCCTATTAATTGTGTACGTTCTGTCAACAATCTGTTATGATACATGATATGTTATGATACATGATACGCATTGTCAAATTTTAGAGGCTTACTTTTTTCAAAGATCAGACACATCATGAACTTCAAGAAGAATGTAAAGTTGATTATTCCAGTCGCTTTATAATCGACAAAATTGTGACTTTTTGTTACCTCCTGATTTAACATTTTAAGTATAGGGAACATACACTTCCGCCCAGAAGTGATGGCGCACACCATCGGGAGAACTTATTCTACAAACAGTCTTGTAAATGTACCCATATCAAGGTCAAATCCTATTTATATAGGTGCCTGGATATCTTGTCATTCATAAATTCATCTTTCCCTTGACCTTGTAGCCTACACATTTGTCACAATAAATATCTTTCCAAGGTCGCTATTTTCTCTATGGGGAAATCCCATGTAATTCTCGCCTCATTAATATTCATGAGCTCATTATCGCTGTAATAGCGCTATGGGATATCCTTGCATGCGAAAATTATCTCCGACAAATCATTATTTTTACATTATTTTACAAAATGCAACCACGTAATATTATTAAGACGGGGATCTGTAATGCTCATTAATACCTAAAACATGGTTCGTGTTTTGACAAGGTTACTGGCATTTTCCCAAAAGCTGATATTTCGAGACAAAACTTTATTAAAGTTTTGGTTGTAGACTGATACCTGTGGCGTACTGGGAACCAGCAAAATTCTCGAACTAAAACTGGCAGCAGCAATTACAATTTCACATACAGGGGTATTCTGTCATATTGCAATGTGTGCATAGAACATGGGTTATAAAACACATTAAACTGGTGGACATGAAGTGAACACAAAACACACCATACATTTTGTATACAGTATTGAGCTCATCTTTGTGAAAATGGCTGGTTAAATTGTAATCTTCCCATTTTTGAGTTAGAAAATGCTCAAAGTTGTGACACCCCCTAGCGAGACGGCTTGTCAGGTCCGTTTAGGGAATGTTGAGACTAGCCAAGTCTGACCTACGCTATTAGAAAATATTAACAATATACAATATAAGTTTAGTTACCGCGTGATCCAACATACATTATTTTGAATGGACTTGTTCGAATCCTTTGTTAGACTATCGATCACCCTTTTAGCGCATTCTTTTATGAATGGAGTTGACCGTTACAATCATGTGAAAGATAGAGATATCGCCCAATTAAAACACATCTGACAGTAAGTTCGATTGCATAGTATGGTGGTATAGGCTGTTGGGCTATGTTGCTCCAATAACAGGAGCGCAACTGATGGAAAAGATATCGACTGACCTTCGCAAAATTGTACATTACATATTCATTGTATTATGGAATGCATATCATTGGCGCGGTAATTTTAAAACCTGCCATGGGTCCTGTGCTGCCTCGTGCGAGATACAGACAAACTGCGAGGTTCTCTGTCGTGTATTGGATCACTGAATTGTAAACCAAAATATTGAAATTGTCTTTTAAATGTCAGGTTTTTCTTGACAATTCAAATTACCATGTTTTAGGGATTTATAAGGACTGCGCATCATTATATAGGAAATTACAATTATGAATATAACAATTAATTATTAAAAAACTCAATTTTTCAGAGAAGGTGTAGATGAGAGAGAATGTTCCCATAGCGCAATACTAGTGGTAATGAGCTCATGAATATTAATGAAGCAAATGTCTATGGGATTTTACTGTGTAGATTTTGACTTGTCTCGATTTATTGAGTTTTGCATGAAATGTGGTGATCGTAACATGCAACAAACATGAATTTATGAAGAAGAACTATATAATGAACAGGTACAACATCGTTACTTGTGAAATTATTCAATACTATGTTCATAGAAGATGGATTTTCTAGGATATGATCACTGCGCCATCACTTCTGGGCGGTAGTGTATTTACCGGTGTGCTATCTATTATTTTCGCAATATGCATTATGTCAGTAGTATTTAGGCTTAGTTCTAGAATATTCTCTTACCCCTAAATGTTACAAACCACTTTATCCCATAAAACAAACAATGTAAAGGGTTTGTACAAAGATATATTTTAAAATAATTCAAATAATTATAACCAAATTATAACCATGGGAGAAAAGCCCGGAGAAAAGACAGTCAAATTACCCATTTTTTAGGTTTTGACACACCCCATCAAAAAATCATTTGAGTAACCCTCCCTAGGTGCAATCTTTGTTTTGAACGTAAGATTGAGTAAAATTCTAAGCAAAATTCACACAATAAAATGATTTTTAAACAGATTCAACTAACCTAACTCAACTCATATACAAATATAAAGCTCCCCGGCCTTGTAACATACCATAAAGACTGTTTGAATCATCAGATGACAGGGTCTTTGTTGTTGCATCATCCTCAGCCATCATAAAAAACATGTAGAGAGCGTCAATCTGGAAAAAAATATAAGTACAATACTATTTTTAAAATCTACTGTCTTCATAGACCAAATAGGCAACTAATGTAAGGCTTTTATTTATCATATTTATTTGGAACGCTAAAACACATGTCTAGATAGGTGTTAACTAAATACATACGGTGCGGGGGTATTAAGTATAATTAATGGATCCAGGCCTGTAAATAGCACCTGCCCATCCGATGAGCAGGTAACTTTTGCGTCCGGCGGGTTAAAGGGGCACTAAGAGATGTGTTGGAGTCTGCGCCCTCAATTATGATAAAAACTGGGATTAGTATATTTTTATAATTGTATTACATGTATGAACTTACACCTATAAGGATTAAGAAAAATCAGCCCTCTTTGTACAAGAAAACGTCGATTCAAAAATGCTCGTACAGCCGCGACGAGCATTTTACGTCCGACAGTATTCCCCTGCAGTACGCGTGATACATAACGCGAACCATATTTGAATAGAGGACGTTTTTCAATAAATAGCGATGATATTGTTTTAATCAAGTTATGCTGTGTTTTTGTTAGTAGAAACAACAATAATGGCAATTTTTGATGTTCATCTTGAATTCTGAAGTAAATTTTTAAACATTTAAAATTTTCAACACCACTTAATGTCCCTTTAAGATACAAAAGTACCTGCCCGATTCGCGGGTAGAACTGTTTAGACTCACAGTGTAAGTGAGTTACACTGGCTGGTGGAACTTCTTTTGGGCAGGTATTTTTTGTGAGTTACCTGCTCGATTGGATGGTTGAAAAAAATCTGAAGTTCCAGCCTGGAATGAATCTTTCAAATAGACGTGAGTATATACTGAAGAAATGCAGCACCAAAGATGGCTCTTGGAACCTGAGTATTACCACAATATGATTTTGAAAGTATGGATTTAAACAATTTAAAAAAATTACAAAAATGAGTGAATGATGGGAAACAGAAAAAAAAATCATATTGCATGAAATAAAAATTAAAACGTTTTTTATATGACCCGGAAATAGCAAGCAATACATGTTTACGGCCCTCTACTTTTGTCAAATTGAACTTGGTCTTTCAGAATGAATAGAACAACCATCATGTATTAGTTCAATTCCCACCATGTAATGTATACATACCCGTTGTCATACGAATTACAATAAGGGTTTTATGTGGTTCAATAATCATAGTTCTACTTTTGTTTATGTTCTCTGCTACTCTCCAGCACAAAACTAGTTGCATGCATAAACCTAGAACCAGATGGCAAAATGTGTACTGTCGTGGTAAAAGGGTGCTGCTGTAGTAAAATGCAATTAAAGATATTGATGGAATTAGACATAGAGAAATAAAAGAAAATAAAGCCAATTTTTATTGTAATTTCATCATAAAATCAGAAAGCATTATCCAACCTTAACCACAAACCGGTCATTTTGAAGTGTTTAAAAAGCTCCTTTTGTCAGTATGAAGATCTCAACTTTTTCTTTGAGAGACAACTGCACCCTATGAGCCTTATCGCGAATAGGTAAAAATCAATTGATTATTGTTTTCTGATGCATTGTGGGAGAGAAAATGGGGCAAATTTGGTCCCTTTTCTCTCCCACAATGCATCAGAAAAGGATAATCAATTGATTTTTACCTATTCGCAATCAACCTTATTGCTGCGGCTGTACACATACATTGATGAGTTTTATTTTACAAATTCATGTTTTACATTTAGTGTCCCAGATCATTTTGAATAAATATTTCATTTTTAACATATTTATTTTTATTATTAAAAGAAAATCTTTGGCAAAATTACCAATATAAAAACTGTTTATTTTATTATGGTATTCTTCATACTTAGGATAACATGTATGACAGTTAGGTGCACACAACTACTTTTAAGTGCAAATGAATGAAAGTCTCTGGCAGCAAAGATATTAAAAACTGTAAAAGTGAACTTTTGTGCTTGATTAATTTTTAGGCTTTTAACGCATCATTAAACAGTTGAAACATACAAATGAACGAACAAACAAACACACAAACGAGCGAACACCAGTACCGTACAGTGTCGAATACGCCCACAGTACAAACAAAAAAGAGTAAGTAGAAATATACTCTGTGGGAGTGCAAGTTGTCGTAGTCGCAGTTCGACTACGACAACTCAATTCAAGTCTCGTCTGAAGACTCATCTTTTTAAAGACTCGTATAATGTTTGATTATAATGTGTTGCCTTCCCACTCTGTAGATATTTGTGTGTGGAATTTTACCGGAATTGTCATTTTTTCCCCTTGTGTATGTTTTTATCTTTATCATGTGTAAATTATGCAAGTTTTTCTTGTTTTTAAATGATGTAAATGTCAAATGATGTAATGTCAAATATTGGTTTTTTAAATTGTACAGCGCTTTGAGGCCTCTGCTATTAGGCGCTCTATAAATCCCAGTTATTATTATTATTATTACAAGCAAACACCTGCAATAGATACATTGTGGAAGTATGCCCACAAGAAAAACAAATAATTAAGTACCAACATGCCCTATGAGCATATGTTTGTATGTATGATGGTAGGAATTGACATTCTGGGAGTACAAAAGAATATACCCACTCAAATCAAAAGCAAATCAATGATAGGGTACACCCCCTGTAGAGGCCATTTGAAAGCCCCCGTAAACGTCTCCGCTGTGCAGGTACGCCCACAGCGGAAAACCCCACAACGTATAGCATGTAATTATATTTACGCCCACAACGTAGCTCTTGTTAGAGCACCCCAACAAACAAACAAACAAAAACTAAAACGGAAACATGTACAATTGTTCCGAAATATATCTATGTAAAGTACACTATGTAGCACAATTTTGTGATTTTATCAAAACATGAAAAAGTATAAAATAGGTTGAGCACAAACAATTTCCCACGAAGCACAATAAGTAACCTAGTTTACATTGTCTGAAGGAAACATTGAAACGCATGTCTAGAAAAGTGCAGGTATATGTTCAATCAGTGACATTTAAATTAAAGGGACGGCTAAGCCCGTATTTTCAATTGAAGCTATGCGTGTGTCTCGGATTTAAATTGATCTAAAGGAACCATCATAAAAGGCCGCTTTAGTCTCGAGCGCTGTCATGAAATAACTCCTCAACAGTAATACATTACTCGACACTCTCACTCCCAGAAACTAGTATCGATTTGAAAAGACGAGATTGAAACAGTTGTATAAAATACTTGTTGAATATTGTAACATAAATTGCGTCGGTGAATTCATGCAATATTTAATGTAAGTCATTCAAATTATTTGAAGAATTTGAATTTTCACCGAAGCGTTTTTTTAAGACAGTTTAATATAACCTGAGAGATAGGAAGCACAGCACTACAGCTATTTATCATTGTGCACAAGGTCCGGAAGTCTGTGACCATCCCATACTAAAGTGTGTTCAGGTTATTTAGAAAATTGTGATACACGTGTGGATAACACTGGATTCAAAACAGCACGCTCATTATCCATTTTATTTGTGCAAATATATATTTTATGTTAAAAACACAAAAGTTCAAAAATTGGTTTAAATATATATAATTTAACCTAAAGTGGGTTTTTTATTCATTGTAATATGTTGCTATTAACTTGAACCTCTATTCTCTGCACCATCAATTTTCCAACAGTCTGCAATTATACCTAAACCACTTATCATGCCATTGATAGTTTCACAAACCAAATATTGAACTCTGTGTGTTTCAACCATAAGTGTGATTTTTATATTGACAACTTTTTATAACTATCATTATCAAATTCACTAAACAAATAACAAATTTGAGAGTCATCCCTTAAATACCTTGTTATATGTCCTCGTATTTCACGAATGTTGTAACGGGTTTCATCTTCATATGTATGCACTTCGTGCTAAATCCAAATTGCACTGTATCTCTATGAACCACGTGCAATATACGGCATGGAGATAAATGGACTTGTGAATGCGTACGGTGAGGAGGAAATCATGCAATGTTTATGCCACAATTTAAGTGGGTTATCAATTTATCTCAAATGTCATCTCTATGGAACAAGATAAGTTATTAATCACATTTTGGTTTTCGCCGAAGTCTATTAAATGCACAGTAATGATTCCTACCTGTTGCTTTAATATCAGAGTTGTACAATTGGGTTATTTTAATTTGGAATTCATATACCCCCTGTAAGACATTACCTTAATCTTCCCAACAGGGAGTGTGAATTTCAGATAAGGTCACTGAAACTTGATTCTGAGTTTCCCGTCACATTTTTTCAGCTCATATTGAGGCAACTATTTCATTAGTATTATATAAAGGGTGTGGTTTTGAATGTAAACAGGCAATTTGATTGGTTTTTGGCTGCTTTTTAGCCGATATGCATTATATTATGAGACCGATAATATATAGTTTGGGGCTGGCTTATTTCATTCCAATCGTAATATATTCAGTGCGTAAGGACATCACATAAAGATGTTCAAGCGCGCACACAAAGTTGCTGGCGTATGCATTGTGTGTTATACGCAATTATTTGTAGCAGGAAGTTGGTACATAACTCGCTTGATTCACCGATTTTATATAGGGGTACAGTTGATGTTGTTTGATTAAAATAAATCTAACAAAAAGCATTATTTTTATGACAAAAGATAAAAATAACCAATAAAACTAAATAAGAATGAGAATAAAATATAGTTTGTAGCTCTGTGTTGCTATACGTTGGTCTCATACATTTGCTGTACCAGCAGCGACCATACACGACTCCAAATATGGTACAGCAAAACAGCTACAAACTATATATATTTCTCCTTTATTTTCAAGAAAACAGTGATTCAGTACATTGGATTGATGCCAACTTTTGCACCTGGACATGTTCAACTATTTCAACACAGCCGTGTACTTCATGCATACAAAAACACAACCATGTGGGCGAAAAAATACCCAATTCTCAATTTTAAGCAATTTATTTGTATACAAAATGCAATCAATACAATTAAAGAATATACGTAGCTGTATCGTGCACAAAAAACTACAATGCAGTGTCATTAAATTTCTCTGATGAATTATTTGTAAACTTTTTTCGAACACAATTATATTCATCACAGCAAGTTAATTTTAGCTGATAGTAATACGGTCTGTATCATGTATGCAAACGGTATACAGTGATGTATGTGCTTGAACCTATACAGCGTTCAAATGTGTTATCATACCATGTGTTGCAATGGCTCACATTTATTACTTGCGTATTTTACACTGAAATGAAATCATGGGGATCAAGGAAACGCCTCGGAAGTGATACGATATGCATGCAAGTTTTTTTCATACAAAACTCACTGAAAGAGTGATAAAAACAATGTTTGAATGGAATTTTTCAAAATAATGAATCATTTTCAGATTTTCGACCGCAAACACAGGGAGGGGGGGATTAAAATGCGAGCGGGCGACGGGAAACTCAACATTGGGTTATAAGGGCATTAAGGTTATGTTTTCCATAAAGGGCTATGGATTTTAACTGGAATAGCCCATTTCAGCCTTTGAAATTGAGGCTGTTGTAATTGGGGACGCGTGCCATACTAACCCCAACTCCCCGGGCGTGTTTTTGTGAATTAAACTATCAGGGGAGAAAAACGGGTCAAATTTGAGGGGAAAATCAGTCTCCGCACGCGCCGCGAATCGAACCCGGGCCGCGTGCGTGCAAGTCTGATGCTCTGACGACTGAGCTACACAGGGGAGGTTAAAAAACAGAAGTTTTTTAACCAGTTGAACTACGCGCTGAGCGTGGCACGAGATTGATGGGGCCGCCGCGTGGTATACAAGATTGTAGCACTGTCGTGTTTTGTAGTGTCCAGGAGGGTTAGGGTTTAAGCCATATTTGTATGCATAAAATAAGGAAGTGGGGCTGTACAAAGAGATATTGTTTTTGTTGTTGCTGGTGTCTTTTTTTCTTTCTTGAGTAAACAGGTTGTTGGGGGTTTTTTTTAGGGGGAGGGGGGTCCTATCTCATTTTTTTGGGTAAAAACAAGGTTACAAATAGGTCAAAATGTTTTCATTGTGGTATTTCACTTTCAAAGCACAATCATGTGTTAAACCCTGTTACAGTTGCGTGTCCGGGGGGGGGGGGGGGGGGGGGGGGGGGGGGGCATGCCCACACCCTTGACTATCATGTGGGGGAATTGCACTTATTCTGGTTTTGCTTCAATTTCAAGGTATCAGTCGGGGGAATTGAAACAAAATGAGTATCAAAATAGTGTGCGAATATTTCCAGGAATATCATTTTAGATTTACAAGCCCATTTAAAACCAAAATGTACCTATGGCCAGAGTACTCAGGTACATATGAAATCAATTTTGCGGGTATAGCTAGGGACAGATAACCTGGCAAAATGGTGTCAAGTCATTCGGGCAATGGACCTGCTTTTCCCTCCACCACAAAAATTCTGCACACACTCGCTGCCCTGTGATAATGAATTGTGCCCACTGGGAATTTTGATAATCAGATTGAGGGTTCCTTTTTCTTTAATACCAGATGCTTTAGGGACGCACCATTAGATTTTCAGGGGGGTAGGAAGTTGGGTTTGGTTTTTTTTTTTAATGTATTCATTCATATTGAGTTGGGTGGGGTAGATTTTTTTTTTTTTTTTTACTCATCAGGGGGGGATTTTTTTTTTTTGGCCTGCATAGAGGGGGAATTTTTTTCTTTCCGAAAACTTCCTACCCCCCCCTGAAAATCTAATGGTGCGTCCCTTATTGCACTGGACTTGATGACATGATAACCTCAAATTCTTGCAGCAAACACTCACAGTCACAGGATCAATGTACACAATGGTCCTGTTGACATATAAAGCGATAAACCCAGGCAATAAACATAGAAATAAACTTTATCATCCCTGGACAAAATAGGACTAATTTAGCTAGGTCAGCCACCATTAGGACAAACTTTGTGATAGGACAGAAAGTCATGTAACTTTGAATTGCGATCTCATGTAACTATATTAAAGGGAGGCCCATAGTAGTCCTACCCGCCTGTTTGGATGACAGTACATTGGCAATTTGTATGTTTCCGAGGAGGGGGAGAGGGGGGAGGAGGGGGAGGAGGGGGGAGAGATGTCTTCCCAAACCGTTGTGAAAAACCGAGCTCGATAACCGACAATGTTAAGGGGCACTGTTAGATTGCCGCTAAGAAAAATTGAACCGTTTCAATATAGATAAGTACGTACAAAATGTAGGAACCCTGAATGGTAATAATTTATGGGAAAATGGTTTAGAATAATAGTGCTAGATAGATATTCGGTTGAAGCAATTTATGCAGTGAGTGATGCTAATAATTTCGATGTCATCTACATCGAAATTACCAAATCGTAAAATGTTACATGATAGAAGGCGAAGGTGTTTCAGATGGTAGTTAGTATATGTAGGTGCAAAAACCCTGATTTCCAGGAAAATTGAGGGTACCCTCTTATCTGTATCTCTCAATGCAATGACCCTTGTCGGTGCAAGGGTATTTTGATAGGGGGGACAAGATGTTGCCAGTCCAAAAGTTAAAATAAATTGTAACCAAATTGTTGTTAATGCATGTGCGAAGCACCGCTTTCCGCGCTAGCACAGACAGGGGGAGTGTGAGGGGGATATGCCCCCCTCATCGTTCGAAAAAGTTTCAATTTTCGAACCCATTTTGTGTGATTTGGCGTGTACTTTTGACCGGTAATTTATTGAAAAGCCATCACTTCATTCCCTATCAATATTGGCCAAGTTAGACAGCTAATTCGTTATATGGGAGAAAGAAGTTATGCATATATATACTCATACTTTCTTGATTTAAGTATAGGTATAAGGCCAATTTTTTGTTGTTGTTATGTTGTCCTCGACCGCCCGCTCGTCATTTTAGGGCCGCTCCGAATTTTTTTTTTTCTTCAGATTTTTTCTTTTTTTAAAAATCGTTGTGTTTTTTAAAAAAAATCGTATTTTTGTAATTAAAAAAAAATCAGATTTTTTTTTTTTTTTTCAGATTTTTTTTTTTTCCAGATTTTTTTCCCAGATTTTTTTCAGATTTTTTTAAAAACAGTTTAAATGGCATTAATATTAAATTAAGTGTTTATAACATATATGTGCGGTTCTTAGAGTGTTTTTAACTTCTTGTTGGCTGAACTTTGAGCTTCTGCTGGTAAAATTAAATTTAAAAAAAAAAAAAAAATCCACCCGCCCGCCCCTCCTCTCTGAAAGCTGTCGAGGACAACATAACAATTTTTTTTTGTTTGGCCTGAATGGTTAACAAAGTAATATTGTAATACTGTTTCGCGGGGTAACGGCGAATGGGAGCTTTTTGTAAAAGAAATTGTCATCACGATGAAGCCTTTTTTGCAGCATTTTTACGCTCTTTGTTCTTATTTATTTATTTTCCGACCATGATTTTGGATCTCCTGGACAAATTGATCTGAACAATTCGGATGTGTTCTCCAATGTTACATTTTTTTAACACATTACACGTGCTCATAGACAGGATATATCCTACGAAAGGTATGCGTGTGTAGCGTGCGGAAATGTTCGACTTTACATTTGAATTGTGCTATGATTGAGGTACACTCCAAAAATCACAAATATTCATAGCGCACGAACATTTTTTGGTTTGTGTACTTTTGACCATCATTATTACATGATTCCTCTTGTCAAATAAACCAACAGACAGTCAATATTGGGAGGGGGGGGGGGGGGCGATCGCCCCCCTCGCCTCCCCCTCTGGTTACGCCACTAAACACATGCCTTACACATGTAGTAAGTTTTCTGAACAGTTTTAGAACACATATACTTGCAATCCGTTCAACCTTTTCTTTTTCTTTTCTTTTTCTTCTCCTTTTTTTCTTCTTCTTCAAATCAAAGGGGGGGGGGGGGGGATTTCCCCCCCCCCCCTCCCCCTGGCGCGCTGCGCTCAACCAATATGACTACAGACACGACTCAAATATTGGGGACCTTGCCCCCATACTGCACCCTCTCTGGTTTAGTTACGAAGAAAAAGAAGAAAAAAATCCTTTCCTCTTCTCCCTTTGTCACCTTCTCTTCACTTCACCCTTTTTAGCCCGGTAGTTTCAGCTGGCCTTTCTGGTAAAAGCCCCCTCCCCCGCACCTCCCCCAGGAGACTGCCTATAAAATGGGTGGCCTGTTTCAAAGATATCCCTAAACATGTGGTATGTTTTGAAGGAAAATCGCCAAAACATGCAAGCTTTTGAGCAATGGCGTAAACTAGGGAGGGGGAAGGCAGTGCCCCACCCAGTAGCGTAGCCAGTGGCGGGGCCGGGGGGGGGGGGGGCGAGTCGCCCCCCCGGACACCTAAAATGGGGACGGCGAAGCGGAAAAATGGGGACGAGAAGAAGGGGAGAAAAGAGAGAAAGAAAGGGGAAGGAGAGGGAGAAAGAGAAGGGAAAGGGGAAGGAGAGGGGAAAAAGAAGAGAAATGGGGACGAGAATTTGTTCATGTAGCACATTTACTGTGCGATTTTTTTTGGACTGTGCGAAATTTTTTGACTTGGGGCAACCTTTTACGAATTTTTTTTAGGGACATAAAAAAAAAAATAGGGACGATATGGATGCTTGCCCCCCCCCGGAATGACAATGCTGGCTACACGCCTGGCCCCACCCCCTCCCAGAAGGCTTGCCACCTGATGCTGTTTCCCCCAGATGAATTGACAAACTCTTATGTATTTTATATCAACAAAAATAGGCGGGTTATTCTCCTCCTATAGCACACATGCCCCAAAATTGATTTTTACACCACTGCTTTTATTTTTAAGCCTATAACGTTTCCTAGCATAATGCTTGACTTGAGTCTGGTCCCTTCATTTTCAGGACCTGCCAAGTGTGTGTCCGTACGGACCGACCGTGTAAACAAACAAACAAACAATTTAAAACAAACAAACAAACAAATATAATTACATAAATGACGAATTACCATGTACCCACCAATTTTATTACATGTTGAGCCGGGCGTTGAGCCAGTGGGTTGCATGATCACAGAGTAAGAAGCAAGATCCCCGGATAAAAAAGCTGTGTCCAGAATTAACGGCAATGGCTCCCCCGTACTGGTCTTGAAAAGCTGATTACATGCAGTCTGGAAATAAAGCCTGTTGTTATTGTTGTCATGATCAGTGGTGCGGACAATAACAATGATTTTGAGTCAGACAGTAAAATATTATGAAACAACTTCCGCATTGCCTAAAAAAATTGTGTAAATGTGTCGCGATCGGAGGTCCATATAATTCCATCGTCGATTCGGAAACGCGAGAGTAAAACATTGAATGTTCACTAAATTAAGCGCGTAACCCAGTTGATGATGTACACCTATTTGATTCTCATTAAATTGTCTAAATTCCGGTCCAATCGAAATTAAATCGCTACCAGTTTCCAGACAGATTGTGTAACATGGAAGTCATGAACGTATTTTTGTAAGGTTTTTATCATGAAGTCCAAAGGTCAACAACTTTATAATGATGGTTACTTTTATATTAATTAGCAATCTAGCCTGACGGTCTGCTATAACATTTAATAGTGCCGCACATCACACACGCTCAGGCTGCTGAACGTCAGAACACAAAAATAACTTGTGATAGTTTGCTACCTACATTCATGATTCTTTTTCGAATGTGAAATAGCAAACTATCTTCCGTAGACAGCACTAAGTATTAAACATTACGCTTACTATCTTCAGTATAGGCAACAAAACAACAATCTAACTGGTTAAAGTTTGCTATCTTCATTAGACATACTCTAACTTGCAATTTTGCAAATGTTTGCTATCTTCAGTAGACATACTCTAACTTGCAATTTTGCAAATGTTTGCTATCTTCAGTAGACAGCAATCTAAACCCGCAGTGCACCATAACTATGTTGAACATTTTAATAGTCCTACCTGTTTTTGATTTATTTGTAAATACAAGAAGCAATCCCACCAGAAATGTAATGACTTACATGTTTACTTTATATATGTTATGCCATTTAAATCTCTTGTTTTTTGGGGGAGGGGAGGGGGGGGGGGGGTATTGTAATTATATTTTAATTATGTTATAGAAATATTTTGTTTTTTAAACTTCAAGTCCGAAATATCTTATGTCATTCAAATATGTTTTAATGATTTTTGAGCATATGTGGTCCAAAGTTTAACACATAACTTTGGCCCACTAAATGGGGAAAAAGTATCGAAAAATGTTTACCAACAAAGTATCTTCCATGAATAAAACAAGAATGTGAAAAGGTGGGTCAAAGTATCCCCATTCTACCGTAGTAGATCTTTTAAGACCTACTACGGTAAAGGTCTATACTTTTACAAGTCAGTTAAAGTGCTGTCTACTGAAGATAGCATACTTTTGCAAGTTAGTTATAGTGCTGTCTACTGAAGAAATGCCTTTTGCGAGTCAGTTATAGTGCCGTCTACTGAAGATAGCATACTTTTGCAAGTAAGTTACAGTGCTGTCTACTGAAGATAGAATACTTTTGCAAGTCAGTTATGGCGCTCTACTGAAGATATCATACTTTTACAAGTCAGTAGTGCTGCCTGTTTATAAATGTAGCATTACCTTTGCAAGTTAGTTATAGTGCTGTCTACTGAAGATAGAACACTTTTACAAGTCAGTTATAGTGCTGTTTACTGCAGATAGCATACTTTTGCAAGTCAGTTATGAAGATAGCATACGTTTGCAAATCAGATATAGTGCTGTCTACTGAAGATAGTAGACCTTTCAAGTCAATCATAGTGCTGTCTAATGAAGATAACATAATGATGTCTGTTTGTGCTGTCTACTGAAGATAGCATACTTTTGCAAGTCGGTTATGGTGCTGTCTACTGAAGATAGTAGACATTTTTAAGTCAGTTAACATAGTGTTGTCTACTGAAAATAGCGTACTTTTGCAAGTTAGTTATGGTGCTGTCTACTGAAGATAGTAGACCTTTTTCAAGTCAATTATAGTGCTTTTTATTTAATATAGCATCTTTTGCAAGTCAGTTATAGTATTGTCTATCTGAAGACAGACCTTTAGCAAGTCAGTTATATAGTGCTGTTTGTTTATTTGCAGATAGCATACTTCTGCAAGTTAGTTATGAAGATAGCATACATACACGTTTGCAAACCAGTTAGAGTGCTGACTACTGAAGATAGTTAGTAGACCTTTACAAGCCAGTAGTGCCGTCTACTGGAAATAGCATACTTTTGCAAGGTAGTTATTGTGCTATCTACTGAAGATAGTAGACCTTTTTCAAGTCAATTATAGTGCCGTCTACTGAAGATAACATACATTTGCAAGTCAGTTATAGTGCTGTTTACGGGAGATAGCATACTTTTGCAAGTCCGTTATAGCGGTGTCAACTGAAGATAGCATACTGATGCAAGTCAGTTATAGTACTTTTTATTTAATATAGCATACTTTTGCAATTAAGTTATAGTGCTGTCTACTGAAGACAGACCTTTTTCAAGTCAATTATAGTGCCGTTTATTGCAGATAGCCTACTTTTGCAAGTTAGATATGAAAATAGCATACGTTTGCAAATTAGTTATAGTGCTGTCTACTGAAGAAAGTAGACCTTTTCAAGTCAGTTATAGTGCCGTCTAATGAAGATAACATAATAATGTCTGTTATTGCAGTCTACTGAAGATAGCATACTTTTGCAAGTCCGTAATAGTGCGGTCTATTAAAGATAGCATACTTTTGCAAGTCAGTTATAGTGCTGTCTACTGAAGATAACATAACGATGTCTGTTTGTGCTGTCTACTGAAGATAGCATACTTTTGGAAGTCAGTTATAGTACTGTCTACTAAAGATAGCATACTATTGCAAGTCAGTTATAGTGCTGTCTACTAAAGATAGCATACTTATGCAAGTCCGTAATAGTGCGGTCTATTAAAGATAGATACTTTTGCAAGTCTGTAATAGTGCAGGCTATTAAAGATAGCATACTTTTGCAAGTTAGTTATAGTGATGTCTACTGAAGAGACCTTTTCAAGTCAATTATAGTGCCGTCTACTGAAGATAGCATACTTTTCAAGTCAGTTATAGTGCTGTCTACTGAAGATAGCATACTCTTGCAAGTCATTAATAGTACTGTCTACTAAAGATAGCATACTATTGCAAGTCAGTTATAGTGCTGTCTACTGAAGATAGCATACTCTTGCAAGTCATTGATAGTACTGTCTACTAAATATAGCATACTATTGCAAGTCAGTTATAGTGCTGTCTACTGAAGATAGCATACTTTTGCAAGTCATTAATAGTACTGTCTACTAAAGATAGCATACTATTGCAAGTCAGTTATAGTGCTGTTTACTGAAGATAGCATACTTATGCAAGTCCGTAATAGTGCGGTCTATTAAAGATAGCATACTTTTGCAAGTCTGTAATAGTGCGGTCTATTAAAGATAGCATACTTTTGCAAGTTAGTTATAGTGCTGTCTACTGAAGAGACCTTTTCAAGTAAATTATAGTGCCGTCTACTGAAGATAGCATACTTTTCAAGTCAGTTGATATGATATGATTTTATTGGCACAAAATCGCGACCCGAAGGCCGAATTACATTGTACAGGAAAGCAAGGAATACATATAAAACAATTCAATACACAAATAGACAACAAACTGGGCAGGAACATGGCAAACAACAAGGAACAAGGCCAAATACAGGATATGCGAGCATGATGAAGAAAGACGGATCACGCAAAGCAAATTATGGGAGATCACTGTTGATCAACTTCACATAATAAGGAATGGGGCTTTCAGCATATCTGTTTGTGCGAGCACGAGGGTGGGTGAGTCCGGCATTGTTATAGTGCTGTCTACTGAAGATAGCATACTCTTGCAAGTCATTAATAGTACTGTTTACTAAAGATAGCATACTATTGCAAGTCAGTTATAGTGCTGTCTACTGAAGATAGGAAACTTTTGCAAGTCCGTGATAGTGCGGTCTATTAAAGATAGCATACTTTTGCAAGTCAGTTATAGTGCTGTCTACTGAAGATAGCATACTTTTGCAAGTCCGTAATAGTGCGGTCTATTAAAGATAGTATACTTTTGCAAGTCCGTAATAGTGTGGTCTATCAAAGATAGCATACTTTTGCAAGTCCGTAATAGTGTGGTCTATTAAAGATAGCATATGTTTGCAAGTCAGTTAGTGTGTCTATTAAAAATAGCATATGTATGCAAATCAGTTATAGTGCTGCCTACTGAAGATAGTAGACCTTTTCAAGTCAATTATAGTGCAGTCTAATGAAGATAACATAATGATTATAGGTCAATCAATGCGTATGTGCTGTTTAAAGAGAAATTAGACGAATCAATGCACGCACGCTGATGTTGGTGTGTGAATAATGGCACGACCCCACAGGGAGAGTGTTATTGTGAGCATATCAACATTTGCACAAGTGCATTGATTTGTCTAATTTTTCGAGAAACAAAACATATGCATGCATGTATGGACCTAATTCATACACGACACTTACAAATCAAAATCCACAATATAAGCATACTTTTGATTTATGTAAAAACGAATAAAACGTGTTAACAAGTTTGCTAACACCCGCAGTGAAAATCGGCAAACCCCGATTCCTGAACAACAAATCAAAACAAAGAGCGTGGTGCGCGCATTGAACGGCGCAAACGCAGAGTGCATTAGACTTTTTCAATGCCCTTCGCGTATTTTAGTGTCTTGCTTTGTGATTGGTTTGACATTACTAAGAGTGTATGAATGTCTGTTAGTGCTGTCTACTGAAGATAGCATACTTTTGCAAGTCCATAATAGTGCGGGCTATTAAAGATAGCATACTATTGCAAGTCAGTAATAATGCTGTCTACTGAAGATAGCATACCTTTGCAAGTCAGTTATCATGGTTATAGTGCTGTCTACTGAAGATAGCATACTTTCGTAAGTCAGTTATAGTGCTGTCTACTGAAGATAGTATACCTTTGAGGGTCAGTTATCATGGTTATAGTGCTGTCTACTGAAGATAGCATACTTTTGCAGGTCAGTTATAGTGCTGTCTACTGAAGATAGCATACCTTTGCAAGTCAGTTATCATGGTTATAGTGCTGTCTACTGAAGATAGCATACTTTCGCAAGTCAGTTATAGTGCTGTCTACTGAAGATAGTATACCTTTGAGGGTCAGTTATCATGGTTATAGTGCTGTCTACTGAAGATAGCATACTTTTGCAGGTCAGTTATAGTGCTGTCTACTGAAGATAGCATACCTTTGCAAGTCAGTTATCATGGTTATAGTGCTGTCTACTGAGGATAGCATACTTTTGCAAGTCAGTTATAGTGCTGTCTACTGAAGATAGTATACCTTTGAGGGTCAGTTATCATGGTTATAGTGCTGTCTACTGAAGATAGCATACTTTTGCAGGTCAGTTATAGTGCTGTCTACTGAAGATAGCATACCTTTGCAAGTCAGTTATCATGGTTATAGTGCTGTCTACTGAGGATAGCATACTTTTGCAAGTCAGTTATAGTGCTGTCTACTGAAGATAGTATACCTTTGAGGGTCAGTTATCATGGTTATAGTGCTGTCTACTGAGGATAGCATACTTTTGCAGGTCAGTTATCATGGTTATAGTGCTGTCTACTGAGGATAGCATACTTTTGCAAGTCAGTTATAGTGCTGTCTACTGAAGATAGTATACCTTTGAGGGTCAGTTATCATGGTTATAGTGCTGTCTACTGAAGATAGCATACTTTTGCAGGTCAGTCATAGTGCTGTCCATTAAAAACAGCAGACTTGCAATTGAAAATTATATTTGGTCATTTAATATCAGCCAAGGAGAGACCTTGAGAAAAGTGTGATTCTACGAGCATTTTCTACAAGGTGAGTTAAAATATTCCACGGAATCATTGTCAAAGTGTAGCCTGAATATAATGTGTGTTGTTCAATGAAACAACACATGGCATGTTGATATTACCTTTAATTAGAGGGTTTAAATAGTTTTGTTTGGTTGTTTTAAATATGCATTATGTGTTTATATTCAACCGGCGATATTGTCTTATATATAATGTATCAAAGATGAAAGATGACATTATTTATACGATTTGTACAAGATTTATTTATAACTAATACCGCAATTTAACGAACCTGCAATGTTAGAAAATATTTGTTCAAACACTTTAAAAAAAGGTCAAATGTAAAGTCATCCCCTTTCCCCCCTGATCAATGTTGAATTGAATCACCCAATGTGCCAACCATCAAGTCTGTGTCCTCTCAACATTGGTTGAGGGGGGGGGGGGGGGGGGGTGGAGGGGTATGTGGAAGGGGAACTTTCAGGCTATCATTAAAAAAAGTATTTTATCATGACTCGAATAACGCATGCTCTAGGGTAATTACAATATGCAAACAAGGGTCAGTGTTCAAACACATATTGATAACCGTGGATCACTTTAGATTCTGTCCTTTTTCCTTAATATGTTATAATAATGGCATGAGATTTTATGTTGTTACGAAAATTCCTCTAGTATAATCATCTAAAAGTATTTACACTATTATATTCAAACACTTTTATATTCAATTAAAATTGATTCATTTTAACCAAGAAATAGTTGTACCGATTCTTTGAAAAACAGGATCTGAATATTTTGGCTCACTCTGTATCAAATTGAAAATGAAACCAAATTCAAGCATATTTAGGGCATTTGACACCTCACTTTGATGTTCATAATCAGTCAAGAACTAAACCTGGGTGACGTCCCTCCAAGTAGGGATGGGCAGTATCCAAAATATATTAAGTGGTATGGACCATGGACTCATTAGAGCTACAGACAACTGAATAATTCTTGCAATGACAAATATAATGTTGACTAAAAGTAGATTTTATTTTCCATAGATATCTTGTCACATATTAAAGTCTGTGTTTCCTCGTATCTGAGGAGGACAATTATCTAGTATTTGTTTCAGTGGAGACATGATTTGTCTCAGCATCATACTATCAAAAGGCCGAGTTTAAATATATTTAGACCGGATAGAAAAAGAGTATGAATCACATCAAAGATTGATTGGTGGCTCTTGGATCTGGTATTACTGAAATCATCCTTGCTCAACAATAGCAAAGTCCATATCTGTCCAAAGATCAGCTGGTTCATGAAGTTCTCTGAATAGTTCAATGAGTATAGTCTATTATATAGATGAGGTGACCTATGATGTCATGTATTTACAAATGGGACACCCTCTGTTGTTTCCCTTCAGGCAGAATATACAGTAAAGTTAATGAAGACAACATGAAATTTCTTTCTAATGAATTGTAAAACTCATTTAGTTTTAGTTTTTTTTGTGAAATGCGATAGCTTATAGCATTCTTAAGCAAGTTTAAAGACAGTTTTGATAACAATTTGCTGTGACACCATAATCTAGTTAGAAAACCTGATCTGGCCTATGTAAACTATAGGAACTCTTGCCCGGTGTGTTTTGTCTCAAACCAACAGAGGGCGTCCTAAATGTCAACAAATGTCCCCTCATCTATTGGTACACATATTGTTCACTACCTCCTCTTTCCTCCAAATTTGCTACCTCCTCCACCTCTCCTTCCCCCAAACCCTCCCCTGGCAGCTCCTCTGCCTCCCCCTCCCCTTCCTCCCCCTCTGCCACCTCCACCTCGACCACCTCCTCTTCCTCCCCCACGGCCTCCTCCTCCACCTCTTCCCCCTCCACGGCCTCCTCCTCCACCTCTTCCCCCTCCACGGCCTCCTCCTCCTCCTCTCCTGCCGCCAAATCCTCCGCCATCTCCACCACTGCGTCCGCCTTTACCGTGTTGCATTGAATTACGTTTCTCTTTGATTTTTCTGTCTTTCAGGATAGATTCTTTGGTGCGTAAGTCTCCATGTGATCTGCCCTGACCTATTAAATGCAAAGAGAGGAAAGCAATTGATGAATAATGAAATATGTACACCTAGTATTTAAAAACAACATAACACAAACATAATCCACTCCCAGGGCGACATTCCTTAATTCTGCAGGTGCAAATACAGGGTGTCCCAAAAGTTTCGATACCCTTTATAAAGCTACATATCTCTGTTACAATACATTTACAGAGTAAAACTGTTAACATGCCCCCTTCCCTTTCAGAGGCCTCTTAATATATTACACATGCTGAAAGGTTCGGTCAGATAACTCACAAAACCATACAGAACACTCACTAGGTGTGCGTAGCTGTAATCGTGTGCTGCAAGTACCCCTTATTCCATTTATGTGACTTTTGCAAAAAAACTTTTACTATTACCTTCTGTGTACAACATTAATAACAAATGCTAAATGCCTATTATCTCTAAACATTAATAATGTTAATAATAAGGACCGGTTCAATCAGATTTTGTTAAAAAAAATCCACAGAAAATGTTTCTCATTACTACCTCTCTCTCCCTTCAATTCATTACACAAGCTCTCGCTTTACTACACATTTATATGAAAGTGCAGTTTTACAGTTCAGAAAACTTTCTTCTGTCCTTAGGCAACACAGATAGATGTTATTGTCAGTTTGGTATCAAAATATTTATACAAGTTTCTCTATCTAAATGTTTTCATTTTTATATTTCAAATTATTTTATCGGAGATATAAAGCTTTAAAAAGGTATCTCAGCTTTTGGGATACCCTGTACTATCGCATTGGAAGTGTGTAGGGTTATACTATGATGCTATCACTAGATTACATCCCTTGACCACCCCACACTGTACTATCGCATTGGATAGTGTGTAGGGTTATACTATGATAGTGTGTAGGGTTATACTATGATGCTATCACTAGAATACAGGCTAATCATGAAGTGTCACCTCAAGGACACAGAGTACATTTTCATTGACCGCCCCACACCCCTGTCATCTGAAGTCCCACCCTATTTTGTCCCCCCCCCAAAACAGTAACAAATGTTGACATTTAAAATTAACTTAATATTGTTCAGAAATGTCCAATTTCAGACAAAATTAAGCAAATTTCAAGCAATTTTAATATTAAAAAGCAATAATTTTCTCACGCTTCGTGTGCATCTTGCCCCCTCCCCATTTTGTTCTCCTCCCCCAAAATGTTGGTGCTGGTGCCGTCACTGACCCTTGCTACATCACCGTCTACTTCTGCCACCCTTATGCAGTACAAGCTTACCTTCAGCTGCTCCTCCTCTACTATTTCCACTGCTACGTTTCCAGTATAAATTCTGTCCCAGATTACCGTGCAGTCTCTGTTTTCCTGTGTTGTCCTCATCATCGCTATCTGCCTGCTGGGCGGTGCCCAACTCCTCGTTCTTACTTCTCTTCAACCAATCTTTGTATCTGTAAGTTTATTTTAAGTCAAGGAAGCATATTCTGGGTGTCTATAGGAAAGGTGGGAGAGAACTACTTGGATTTGGTTTTCGCAGGGGTGCGAGTCCTGTTCATCAAAAACCTCAGGATTAAGTCACCTTTCTGTGAAAATAAGTGCCCATGTTCAGGGATCCCTTGTAAAATGCGGACTCTTTACATAGACAATATGTCTAAATGGTTACTGATTGTTTTCCAAAATTGTAAACTCATCTATAGTTAGGAACTTTGTGTTGACCTATGTTTGGGGATAACTATCATTTTAAGCAGGACACATTAACATTATACAAAGACCTAAACCTCCACCAAACTACCCCAGGTGGCACTTTGACCATCAGCCCCAATTCAAATACTTCCTTTATGCAACAACGGTTGTTCCAAGCTGAATTACCCAACATTTGGACAAATACCAACAAACTTGAGATGCAACAAACGTCGGCACGCCAAAACTACTTAAAAAATACCAGCATGGCCATGAAAAACCACCAACTGCCTCATGATATTTTGTGATTTATTTGACTCTGTGAGATAAAATGTAGTAATTTATGGTATATACAATTCAAAATATTTTTTTTTTTTAAAAATCTGCCGCCCTACCTTAATTTGTAATGGCATGTTACGCCAATACAACAATTGTTGTTGTGGCTAATCAGTAGAGTTGTTTTTCTACTTGATAAATAATCATATTTGGAGGCATGGTGCTGAACTATGTTTGTATTTGTTGGAATATCATATTCTACCTCCCATATATCATTTCATTATGTAACTTAAATCCATCAAAAATTATAATCTATAAAGGATACAGATCTTTCTTGTAGGACACTGGAATGTACGTCCCACTTTCCGTCTTGAATTTCTTCACGACGTCTTTGCCTTTCTCACCCATGAACTTCTTCTTTTTTCTGTCCCTGTATAAACGAAAATAATAATAAACCTACTATCAATTTCAAAATATCATAAACATTTTAATATAATTCTGCAAATTCAGAAAAGAAGGATTATTGTGCACATCCTAAGTCAAACCAAACCCTTTAACCCTAACGCCTTGGGGTGAAAATGAAGATGAAACTATCACAGAAGGTATAAATGGCCAAAATGGTGCCAGGATTCCACCTTGTGTCTTTAGCATGGGAGTCCACCATGCCATAGGCCACTACGCTAGTGAGTTGCTCTACAAAACAAAGCTTGCTATGAGCATACATTACGAGCATACATCACCGGCCATGACTGCACAATGAAACAAGACTGCAGTAGCGGGGGCTACCAATAGACTGGATCCTCATGTCTTCCCTATTTTACACACAGCCCCTGCGAGGGTGCTCAAATGTGATGACTGGAAAAAATACAGTTTCAAAATTGTGCGCTGATAAACTGCTGAATATACATGAGCTATTCATGCACCAGTCATGCAATGGTGCGCCGATAGTTTCATGCGGTGTTGTACACTGTGTGTCACAATAGGGCGAACAATTTGCCTACCAGTGGCGGAGCGAGACAATCGTTCGATGCACTGCCTTTGATTTGGACAAATCAGGTGGTATTTCTGTTGTTGTTGTGTACAAATGCGCATGCTCGGTATTGGATTGCAAAGTTCACGTGGAATTCTATGTGAAAACTGCCCACTTTTTGGACATACTTTTTTCCAAGTCCCTCTTTTTGGTCTCCCATTTTTAAAGATGGCGGCCATATAGAGGGACGCAGGGACCCAGTCTAGGCTACCAATAGGCTCCACTTGGGGTTTCATTGGGTTGGAAAGGGTACATGTATTTTGTTGGATTATAAAACAGCGATAACCCACCAAGATAACCGGTGGAATTCTATGTGAAAACTGCCCACTTTTTGGACATACTTTTTTCCAAGTCCCTCTTTTTGGTCTCCCATTTTTAAAGATGGCGGCCATATAGAGGGACGCAGGGACCCAGTCTAGGCTACCAATAGGCTCCACTTGGGGTTTCATTGGGTTGGAAAGGGTAAATGTATTTTGTTGGATTATAAAACAGCGATAACCCACCAAGATAACCTGCTATAAGACCTATCATCCCTTTGATAATACAAATCATCCATGTTATTGTTCTTTGTGAGATACGCCATGCCTTATCAGAATCATCAACATATCATTTTAGTTTGTGTTTTTCTGATCTCCACCTTCAGATCAAGAAGAACAGCAACCTTTCCCTGCCCCTAAAATCCAGAACCAATGCTTAAACTGATTTTGATATACTCTGCTTCACACTATTGGAAATAGTGTACTTTAGGTCCAAATCATGTGTCAAGTCTTTGATGGAATATAACGCATCATATGGTTGTTATAGGACTATTTATTTGATGCATACCTGGGACCTGAACAGGGCTCAAATTAATCGAAGGCATTGAAGGCAATTGCCTTGATGCTCTCAATTTCTGGCTGTTTTCACTCCATTCAAATGTACATAATTACCTTGGAGAAAGTTGGCGCCCATTTCAAATTGCCTTAAATTGCATGCCATCTTCATTTCTTATTTTGAGGCCTGGACCTGAAGTACACTTTATCCATTAGGCAAAAAAAAAAAGAAGGTTTGTCTCAGATGACATGAGAGACTGAAAATCCAATGCGGTCTGCGGATTTTTTTTTTCTTTTTTTTTTCAATTTAAACCTGATCGTCATTTGTTTGGTCAAAAAGTTGGATTTTGCAAGATTTTTTTGAGAAAATTGAAAAAGAAAAAAAAATTGGAAAAAAATTGAAAAAAAAAATTGGAAAAACAAAAAATAAAATTGGAAAAAACACAAAAAAACCACTAAAAAAAAAGCTTACGCGGGCGGTTTCGGGAATGCGCGCGGGTCATCTGAGACAAACTTTTTGTTTGTTTTGGCCTTATATCTTACCATTTTAGTTTGTTCTGTTGTTTTCTCATCTCCTGTGTGTCATCTTGAGTCAGGTCAAGAACAGCGCCCTCTACCTGCCGCTCAAACCCAGAACCAATACTTAAACTAGAGATGAAAAGAAAAGAAACAGAATAAATATTTAATCGGAAAGGATTCATATATATTTCAACTCAGTTTCTACAGATACAGACCTCTGTTAAAAGTCTTTTTAGCTTTCATTTAAAAAATGGAGGATCTTCAAGAATAAATTCACACAATTTGATTGAAGTCATTTAAGTGGTACTACATTACTTGCTGCAGGATTGTCCACAAGGACCCTTAATTAGCAATGCTATAAGTCTTTCATTGCAATGTAATGTCAATAGGAACCAGTAGACACTAAAAAGTCAGAGCATTACTACAGTGTGATGAATGTTGATTCTACCTATGAGTAAGGCCTAAAAAAAAAGGTCCGTCTCACACACATTTGGGAAAATAACTATGCGATATGTGGTTGTTGTTTTTTAGAAAAAATATAACTAGGCTAAATGCGTAAATGCTTTTTTTATTGTGTTTTTTGCCCACTTTTTATCTCCTTTTCAGAGCCAATTTGTATTCAATTTTCTTTGGACAACTAAAACCTCCCCACAAAAAAATGGGCTCATCACATAGGGTTATGCGGCAAAAGGATTCCACATACTCATGTGCGCGGGTTTGTAAGATAGATCTTTATTCCCTTGGCCTAAGCTTATCACAAATTAATCTTGTGCAAAGTCTTCTATTGTATGTTCAACAACTCCCCCATACCTTAGTACAGTAACAAAGCGTTGTTGATTTGAGATAAACCCACTGTTCATATGCAAATTACTAGGATAGCGAACCTTATTTGGAAACCGCAAAATTGTAAACAAACAAAAATGTTCGCACAAATTTGTTCATTTTTTCGGCGTATAAATGCATTTCGCCATGAAATCCTTAAAGTTAGCAAATAGCTTTATATACCGAAATGTAGCTATACCCCTGAGGAAAATATTCTTGGCGAGGGCCATATGTAAAGGTTCACTTCTAAAGCCACAATTTTAGCCGAACCGTCGCTACCTGAGCGCAAGAGAATCGCAATTTTTGCATCATCGCGGCGAAACGTGTTCGCTTTGATCTCCAAGACCGTACCACTATTGAAACGGAGGGGTGTGTTTTGATTTTATACAAATATTCTATAAACATGTATCAAAATGTGTTGTGTAAATTAAACGCATTCTTGATTTAATTTTTCTCCGAATGTTAAAGGTGGTGTGTGAATAAAATGCTATTTACAAAATATGTTTAATTTCACAATTACTTGCGAAATAATTTGTCTTCTCTCATGTTTACCTTTTGTAACCCAGCCCATTCTGAAGTTCGATCGCCCATTTACGGGGAACGGACGATGTCCAAATAAGGGCCTAATTATAATAAACGTAAACTTTTTTTTCTCGATTTTTAAAGAGCAGCTATTTTTTTAATGTCAAATTAAGCCTATTAAAACAAGTTTTGTACTTGTTTTCATTAATTACCCAAAACGATATTCACATTTGAATGATGTAAATATGTTTGGTCGTTGTTGAACGGGGTTCAACAAGGTCTTCGTCGTTGTTTATCTTGAATCGACAACGGTAAGACGGGTTTATTTTGCTCGCAAAATAAACCCGTCTTACCGTTGTCGATGCAAGATAAACAACTCCGAAACCTTATTGAACCCCTAAATCAGATATGGAATGTTCATTTTACTGATCCAGTGTAAAGGTACCTACGTGTACGTTTCGTAATAATACAATGACCACGAGAGCAGTGAGTAAGGTATCACTTCTAATGTCAATAAATCAGCAATAACCGGACCAAATTGATAACTCTAACCATGTCATTGTATGAGACAAGGCAAAGGTCATAGGCACGGAGCAAGACAGATACCAAATTTGGATCAGTCGAGATCAGAAAGAGAGGGACTTCTACAATGAACTGAGACGGGGGGAAATAAAACCTAACCCACATTTTCAATGATCTTTTATGATCTGGCAAACAATCTCCAGATGATAAATCAACTGGCAACTCCAAGACTGCAAAAAGCGTCATGAATCGCCAAGATCATCACTACTAAAAATGTTGTCAAAGGATACAGACGTATCCGAAGAATATGCATGAGTACCTTACACTGGATCAGTTAAATGAACTTTCCATATCTGATTCTAATTAACGATCCTCATGAACCTATTTGGTTATATTCTACTGTATGAGTTATATAAATTTATTCCGTCATACATGTAAATGTAGATTATGGGATACCCTACCTCTTTTGTAGGATTGAAATTGGTAACTCCTCACTGACAGGCAGTGGCGTGCGCAGGATATTGTGAGTGGGGGGGCCACATTGCCATAAATTAAATTCCGCCGACTATTTGAGTAAAGAACTGCGCGCGTAGCGCGCGGAAATTTTTGAATTTACACCTTTTTTGCACGATTGAGCTACATTTTGGCTCCAAACAAGCTTGTACCAAAGAATATTGCATTTTGGGAAGACATATGCGCGCGTAGCGCGCGAAAATTTTTTATCTGTGTATTTGACTATCATAATTCCATGATGCCACTGACCTAGCCTCCTTCTCAATTCCCCCGACTGGCAAGTTTCCCCCGACTGACTCAATAGTGGGGGGGGGGGGGGGGGGGGGCCGCGGCCCCCCCGGCCCTCCCTTTGCGCACGCCACTGCTGACAGCCTAGCTGGTCTAATGGTTATGACCTTCGCTTTGGGACCAAAAGGTGCTGGGTTCGAAACCCAGTATCATCAGATTGTATGTAAAACCTTTACTTTCAATTAGTTTTTCTCACAAGACTTACGACTAGGCTAATTTTTGATATAGCTTACTCATAGGTAACACCAACATTTCTTTAGCAGAGCTCCAAAATAACAAAGGCGAAAATAACTCCTTTTACAAAATCACTTACCCAATTTCACTATGTCTATCTTTTGGTGTATGTGGGATAAAGAACTCCTCATCTCTCACAGACACTTTGGCTTTCTTTTTGTATGGCTCGGCCAGAAAATCAGAATCAGTGCTTCTCTTCATTCCTGGCATCACAATTTTTGTAAATGTCGCCTGAAAAAGAATTAATCGTTGTTGAATATTTTCATGCATAATTCATTTCGAGTGTTTGTAGCATATTTCTCACATTGGCATTCTTGAGTCCAAGTATATTGTTGGACATTTCACTAGTTGTTATGTTCTAAAATTGAGTGAAGTTATTAACTATTACATCAAATATAGACATTGTGAAGAAGCATTGGTTATCTCTACAAATAATATATGTGTTCCTCTTTTTCCCTGATTAGACAGCTATGATTTTTGTGTGTGTGTTTTGCAGGGTAGTATTGAGTGGCAGAGGTATGTTGAGCCCATGAAGTCTGTTAAGCAGTAAAGATATTCTTAACACATTTAAAGTGGCTAACTTGGCTTTGGTGACTTGCTACGGTGTCTTTGCAATCGTTTTACTAACAGTATAACTTTTATCTAGAATACTTTTTCTATATTCCTGAAAATACTTACTTCGACATCCTCCATGGAGCTAGGCTGCACAATGACAATCTTGGTTTCCTCACGCTCTTCATCCTCCATCAGCTTGGCTTTCTTACGATCATCCTTCTTTTTCTGATATTGGGTGATGGCATACTGGTCTCGTTGTCGCTTGGAGGCCATCATGATGCGACCTTCACTTTGCATCTTTGCCTTGAATTCAAATATAGTCTAAAGGAAGAGATTATAATAACAACATTAATAATAATAATAATAATAATAAAACACATTTATAAAGTGCACTACACAGGGAGTTACAGTGCGCTGTACACACATTATGTAAGAACCCTAAAAACACCTAAATTACACCAACTAAAAACCTAAACAGACATGCAAGTAAAAAACCAAAACAGAATAATATACCTAAAAAAGCGTTATTTAAAAAACACACACATTATAACATACAGGAGAAAGCCAAATTTTGATAAAAAACAAAAAAAGAGTTCAAGCAATGGCGAACAGATGGGTTTTGAGGGTTTTTTTAAAAATATTGTACCGGGTGGTTAAAAAAAAAGGTTAACCCAAGTTCAAGGTAACTTTTCAACCACATTCATAATTTCAGAGAATTTGTGTTTACTTAGCCTTGATCAGCAGTAAGTTTTGAAACTATCCTCAATGGTACGTTTAGCGTGGTTGGTTCTTCGGATATGTTTCATTACAGATAGCATGCATAGATTTGAAGGAGACTGGGTTGGCAGCAGCATATGGGATGCTTTAGGCAAATAAACAACTTGTTTTAATTTGTAAATTTCACTTAATTTGCACCATTATCCATACTTACAGAACGTGGTTTGAAGTTTTTGATGCCATCCACCATATTAACTCTCACATTTTCGTGTTCATTGGAATGAATGCCTGTGGTGTAAATTGATTGATAAAGAGAGGCAAATACTAATCAATATACTATACATGGAATGGAACAACATTCACACAGGCCTAAAGTTAGAAATTTCAGCGCAAATTGTGTAATATTTAACCAACATTTCAGATATTGCTAAATCTAGGCGTTCAAACATTAAGGAAACATGTAGTAAGTAATTGGACAGCTAGCATTCGTTGATAAATATTTCGAATAATGGCCCAGATCATGTCAATTACATACAATGCATATTTTCACCAATTTGTTAGGGCCTTATGAAGCAGGACAAGATCATTATTTCCCTGTAGTTTAATCAGTTCTAAATCTCTCCGAGCGTAAAAGTAATTTGGCCAAGCAAGCATCACGCATACGATTCACAATGCGCCAGTTGCGATATGCGAGCGTTTTGAACATTCACGCTCTTCTTAATTCCTTCGTTGAGCACTGTAAGCAGGCTTGCCAATTTGGAACTGACTGATGTCTATTAGTAGTTGCTCATTTACCAAATAACGGGTGATATGCTATGGAACTGACTGAAGTATATAATAGTTGCTCATTTACCAAATAACGGGTGATATGCTATGGAACTGACTGAAGTATATAATAGTTGCTCATTTACCAAATAAGGGGTGATATGCTATGTCTGTGAAGTCCAACTCTTTGACTCTCTTGATGCTCGCCGATGACGGATTGGGCCTAGATTTGACGTAGTGTTTGATGGCGTTGGTGGCGCAGTGGTCCAATCCTTGCAGCTCTATGGTATTGTTGCGATGGTAAAGGTGGATCTCTTCGTGGATGCCCTCAACAGCCACCTGTGGTACTCTACCGAATATACCATCTTCATCTAGAAATGGAAGAGGATTGAATGAAGGGTGGGGTTAATTCAGTGAGAGCAGATCAAATATAAATAAAATGACAAAACATGGGCAGATTGACTTGCAAGTACCCTCAGTCGATCATGGTATTTTTTTAAAATACTGTCCTAGTATTTCAAAATGTCACATTTTGATGAATAAAATTAGTAATTTCAAAAATGTTTGTACAATATTTCAAGCATTTAAAAGAACGAAATTAATAAATCAAATTCACACATTTGTGTATGGTTGGCCGGTAAAACAGCTTTTAGTACAAGACGTTCACACGTGGTTAAACGTCTCATTGATATTACAATGGATACAATAGGCACCAATTGTCCTTTGCTGTCATACAAACCCCTTCACACGCTTTAATCGTTAGACCTCCACTTCAACTTTTTGCACTTGGTACCAATCATCTGGTTATCAATTAGGCCTATCGACGCCATGTCCATCCAACTCGGGCATTAATTTTTAACTGATTGAAATGGAATCTTCAGTTGAATATCTATTTCGGAATCTACTGGAATTTAAGTTTTCATAAATCCGGAGGTGCCATCACTTATTTGATTGATTCGCTAAGATTATTCTTTCATCAGTTTAAATTAATATGATCTTCCCTTTTTTGAAACAATTGAAATGAATTGACCTAAACAGATCACATGTCTAATGAGACATTCACCATCGTGTCAAGTAGCAAACAAATGATGAGTGGTGCCTATTGTATCCATTGTAATATCAATGGGACATTTAACCACGTTTGAACGTCTTGTTTTTTTTGTTGCCCAAAAGCAAATACTAAAATGCTAGCTGAGTATCTAGGGCCAATAGAAATATAAGAATAAACATGTAGCCAAATTTGTCATAACCAAATGATCAAAGTTACCTACCATCAGGAGTACTAGACGTGGCATATTTTATACTTCTCCCTAAAAATAAATGAAGATCTGCTAAATATGGCAACTCATCTGGGCTGATGATGGAGTATGCTGATCCATTTCGACCTGCCCTGGCAACACGACCTGTAATCAAAATAAATGCAAACCAATATTTGTTTACAAGGAGACTCTAACCATTCACAGCCATCTCAACTTTCCCTATGTCTGAGATATACAGCAACTGAAACCATACATTATCAAAGCTCTGTTAAACGGAACTGATTCCGAAAATGTACAGGGTTATTTGTTGCTTCAGTTTTCTTTAATTATAAACTACTTTGGAGATATACTGTCACATTAGTTTTAGCATTTGGCGATTTCTCTCGTCTACCCACACAAACACAGGTTGCCATGTTGTGCACTTGATCTCATCTTACCATTTGTTTTCAATTGTCTTGTTCTTGTCAATTTAGCTTTGCTGATTCACTATCTATGCATCAAACACATATTCACCGAATCATTGTTATTTTGCAAATAAATTGAATAAACTTGAGTAAATACGACATCGGCATAGTTAATGATCAAATTTAAAACCTTTGTTTAATCAACCATAACATTTGTTCTAGATCACTGAACTAAGTGAAATAAAGTTGATTTGCAAGCTTGACATTATGTTCCCACTCCCTTAACACTTTTGGACCTGTGATTTGACATTTCGTCGGTAACAAATCCTCTAAGGATGTGTCTATTTCCCACTATGTGATTCAATTAAAAGACTGCAAAGGACATAATTATGCCCCAAGGTCTTATACTAACATTCATAACTCTGAAAGTGGACCACATAATCAGCGGTTGACAACATTTTAGATGATTTATACTGGCGAAATGTCAAAATCACAGGTCCAAAAGTGTTAAGTTAGTGGGAACATAATGGATGCCACGAACCCTTACTGCCCAGTATCCATTTTTGTCAACACAATAAATTGATCCTTGTTAGGAACATTATGAGCCTCTCTTCCACACATAATAACAAATACAGGTGCAGCTTACCAACTCTATGTACAAATAATTTTGGCTTGCCGGGAAAGTTGTAGTTGATGACGTTGTCCAGCAAGGGGATATCAATACCTCTGGCTGCGATGTCCGTCACGAGTAACACATGGGTTTTGTTGCGTCGAAATTTGGCTATGTTGATCTTACGAGCCGCCTGGTCTAAGGCACTGTATATGTAGGTACAGCTGATACCAGCCTGCTCTAGAATCTAAATATAGAACAAGAAAGACAAGAAGATCATGGAGATATTTTAAGGAGGGAATTAAGGATAAAACAATTTAGTTTAATTTGCAGCCAAAATTAGTTCTCATTCACAAATATGATGCACAGTGCGCTTGTTGACATCATGCACGCCAGCGTCCTTCTGTATTCATTCGCTGCTGTAAGGAGGCTTCACCAATTTGGAACTGATCAAACTATAGATCCGGTACAAAATATATTGCCATATTTCTTTACGTGTACCGCGCCCCAATATAATGAATATCCATTATGAGGGTAAATTTGTGAGTATTTTTCTGGAACTATACAAAAAAATGAAGGCAGCTGCGTTCGCGTACTGGCACTGTGTCTCTCTCCGCGTTGGTAGGTGTGAACTATTACAAGTGGTTCTTTACGTATGCAATCTCTTGTTACTTATTCACAGGAATAGTTTTTATTCAAAATGACAATTATTACACTCACTACCTGCCACTTACTTGTCTGATATAATTGACATGATGTCTAGTTGCCACAAATATTACAGTGGGTTGGTTAGGTTCAACAACCTCCTGAAGTAGATACAGTAGTATAGCTAGCTTGTCGTGATTACTGGCGTAAAGAAACTGCAACTGTTAGCAGAGAATTGGAGGAGAGATAAACAAACAAACATTGATGATGGTGTTTAAGTTGCAATCTACTACTACAGTAAGCTGGTTAAATTTGATAACCTCCCGAGTTTCAGTTACTATGTGAAAAGAAACTGCAACTGTAGGCGAATAATAAGAGAAGCAAAACAACACAATAATGTTGTGCCATCGTAGACTTGAGGTTAATAAAATGTGTTAAGATATATTATAGCCCTCTGGATATACTAGAATACTAGACGCCCTTGCTTGTTTTTTCAGGTTAGGACATTCGCCAGTTTTTTGTTCATATCTGTTGTTATATTGTCACCGTGGATTGGTAAACTGCTAATTTATTTTAGGTTGATGAGGTGATTTGAAATTTTGTTGCTGAACACAAAAGCTCACTTGCAAGCATCATGGAATTTCATTCAATTTAGGGCACAATTTACCCGGCATATTTCGTGCCGTACATAATTTTGGGCATATATTTACCTGAAGATTGTCAGATATTTTACTATCTACATCCAATCGTATTAGTACTGGATCATGCAACCCAGCTCTAGCAAACTCCACCAGTGACTTGGGTAACGTGGCGGAGAAGAGCAGAGTCTGCCTGGTTTCTGGTAAACGCTTGATGATCTCTCGGAGCTGCTCTGCAAATCCCATCTCAAATAATCTGTGAAAATGATACAGTCATATATGTGAATGGTCTTCAAACTCACAAATTTGGAATTGACAAAAGTGTTAGCTTAATAGTTTAACAAGATTTAAATTACCATGTTGGCATCAATCAACCCATCAGTATTATCATATTTTATAAATGTTATTAAGGCAACAAAAACCCCAATAACCTGTTTTTACAGGCAAACAGACCTCTCAGGTAGGGTCGGTCGGTTGGGCATCTAAAAATGTTGGTTAATTTTTAACAATTTTTTAAAATTAAATTCCATTTTTGTTGTTGAAAATTCAGGTTTTGTTGTTGTTGCCTAATGCCTAGATGCGCTATTCTTACTTTTAATTACTGACTTGTACCATGGCGGTATTACACACTGATACCTGGGTACTTGTGAATTTCTGTAGGATTGTATTCTAGACTTGAAGATACAAATTAAACATTTTAAAATGGGTGGATGTAGAATTCAAAGAAGTTTAGAAAGTTTAGTATTTAAGACAAGGGAGGATGGATTTGAAATATTTGACAGATATCAGGGAGGCTGCCTCAATATTTTTGCATCTCTGCTGCATTAGCAGCATTATACTGATTTCCACTGTTTTCCAACCATTTTGTACATGACTATTTGCGACCTAATGGAACTGAGCTATAACAGTTTGTTATTTACCATTCTTAAATAGCTAAGAAAGTTTAAGCAATCCCATTGGTTCTCAGAGAAATCGGCGACATTTAGATGAGACAATTGAACACGGGGAGGTGGGGCTTAGGTTTTAACAGTGCGTCCGACCTTCACAATGCGTGGCTTGCTCCATAACGTGCACGTCTGCAGTGCGTCTTTGGCGCCTTTCCTGCGTTTATGCCGGCACCTTGACGCTTACGCATGGTGTACTCATCACATGGGATTGGATGGAATGTTTGTGGGTTATTCGATCCAGGCAGGGGTAAAAATTGTCAAATGTGGATAATAAAATGTATTTATTTCTTTGATAAATGTCTCAAGTATGATTGTTTAAGAATGAGAATAAAGGTATTGTTTTTAGACCGTACCCGGACTTGTTCTACGCAAAAAAATAATACTACCGAACGCATTTATGTCAGACAATATAACAAGGGTACGGTCTAAAAGCAATACCTTTATTCTCTAAATATACACCGCACCCTAGATCTATAATACATACGTACCTATCTGCCTCATCAAATACAACATATTCAATAGCCGTGAGTCTAAGGTTCATCTCTACCAGTACGTGAAGCAGTCGTCCCGGTGTGGCAATCAGGATGTCGGGATTCTCGTGGAGGGCGGCAAACTGGTCGTCCATACGGTCACCTCCCAAGATAACCTCAGCTCTTAGGTCGGTGTACTTACCCAGCTGGAAAGAACAATGGGGAGATTTAGAAGACTTTGAGAGTTTTTCTGATGAATTTTCCTTCTATTTTTGTGCCCAAAAAGTGAATTAACTAACTAAGCTTTTTTGTAAATCTCTCACAGTTGAATTTCAATGAATAGTTCCTGAATCAGAAGGACAATGCACCCTGTAGATCTATGCCCTGCATGTCTTATACAGGAAACCATGCAATCATCTATATTCTAGGCCATGTCCTTGGTACATTTCTATGAATACTTAAGTAACATACCTCGTAATAAGTAACTCTCATTAATTCTCGAGCATCCATCCAATGTCAATGTTGGTAAACCTCATGAACATGTATAAATCTTATCTCTCGGGTAACTATCATGAACTTTCCTGCACCCGACCTTTATATTAAATCATGAATATTCACACACTAATGATTTGGCTAAATTTCATGAATATTCAACACATCTTACCTCTTTGGTGAATTTCAGGGTCTGCACGGCCAGCTCTCTAGTTGGTGACAATATGATGGCCCTAGCACCAGATTTAGCTGTTCGATTTTGTAGTTTCTCAAACATGGGAATCAAGAAAGCGGCAGTTTTCCCGCTGCCGGTGCGAGCCATCCCGACAACGTCCTTTCCTTCCATTACAACTGGTATGCACTGAAAAATTTGAAATCAAAATGAGACCATTCACATTAAATCAAACACTTTTAGCTATCTACCAGATATACATTTAACTACAAAGATTATTTGGTACTCGACAATAACAAATTTGGTTTAAAATTGGTATTTAGTATGCAATCTATGTCGAGGTCGATAAACTTTCACTCAGGGAGGGACCTTTGCCATAACCCATCCAGAACTTGAGACTCTGCTATCCAGAACATCTGGGCAGCTTTCCATTCATGTCATAACACTGTCCTTCATAGCAAATAAAAAATATACTACCACACCATTCAGTGCTATGAAGAGTCTTGGATAACACCAATATTATTGCAGTCAGTCAAAATGTTTACATGACAGTTTTTAATTACAAATACATTCCAGGTATATAGTTTCAAATATCTCATTTTATGAAGAAGAAGAAGAAGAAAAAATAAATATGAATTATGGAACTGCATTTACATCAACTAAACAGAACATGAGAATATATGCTCGACCTGTCATTTACTACATCACTGTTTTTCCCCATCCATGATTTTTGTGTGACCATTTTGGGGAATTTTCAATTTTTTTTTAATTTTCAAGACTTTTTAAATGAAAAAAATATAGTCCCAATGTTTTCACAAAAAAATCAAAAACATAAAAAAATATGTGTAAAAATGAAATAAATTGAGAAAAAGAGAAAAAGGGTCATTCGGGCCAATGTAACAGTGTTTTTTCCATGTTGCCTAACAATCAGTTATGACATTACCTTTCTTTGTATTGGAGTAGGCACTTTGTAGCCCTTCTTCATTACACCTCGATAGACTGAATAACAAAGACCTGTAATACAGAATACAGACAAATATTTGTATAAAATAATAATGCAGTTGTAATTATGCCACCCAACTGCATTAACTTACTTACAATGAGGGAATATGTATTGGCTAGTAATTATAAAATCTATTGATGAGGGGTCAAATTATTTAAGAGGTAGAGCAACCATTTTCTACATTCCAAATTCCTTTTTTTGTAATAAGTGCATTTTCTCCATATAACTAATAAAAACACACTTCATGTTCACGAGGATCAAAACATGCATTTTGCTATGTATTTTGGAGTGATTCAAGCATAAAATCCAACATAGGGATAAATGAAAACAAATAATCATTAAACAATTTCAGATTCAAATTTGTTAGAAAATGATGAAATAAATTCTGTTTTTCAGTAATGCCAGAAAATGGGGCCTCTAATTTTAAGGGTCTGTTACCTCTTGATTGAGTTCAAATGAAGGAAGTGTTCCAATATCCATGCATGAGCATAACTTTAAATTTAAAAAAAACCCAGGAAACTTATGGAAAAGCATGAAAATTTAAGCGGGAAATTGGGCTAAAATGACCAAAAACAGTCAGGAAAATTCTCATACCCTGCAATATCATTATATCACTATCAGGTACCAATTTCTTAAACCTGCCTCTGTTGTTTGCAAATAATGTGCCAACTGCTTACACTAATGGGACTGCATACATGTACTAAATAAGTATCAAAGCATGAATAAAGCCTTACAGAGGAGAAACCATGTGCTCAGAACCAGTTTTGTTAATATTAATATTGTTTAACTAGATTTCGCGGTTCGTGGGTTGGGCGGTTCTCGGGTTGGGGGTTTATGGGATGTGTATACTCTTAAAATTCAGTTATCACAGGTGCCATTAATATTCCAAATCCCCATAATACAGGAACCTCATGTGCCCTTAAATCCAGGTAGGCTACCCCATGTGCATCCACGTATTCAGTACATGTGTTATTAGGCCTAGGGTTAGGGTTTTATATTGGATCTAAGTTCTGAGGTCTTTTAGTTTTAGAGTCAGCGAGAGGAGGGGTCGATCGTCATCTGTCTGTGCCCAGTATCAAGAACTGTGTGTCGACATTGATTATTCCTCCGTAGGCATGCCTAAACATCATATGTATTTAAATCACACATGTTTTCGCACACCGATATCCATGTAACATTCCCAGTTATATATCAGAGGGCCTATCCGAATCGCTATACATGTAGTGTTAAACTTTAACAACACTGTACATACTTGTACGCTCAGGGTCTGGGTTTGATTCATGGCGCATGCAGACTGAAGCCCCCCCCCCACACCCCCACCCCTGAAAACTTAGTCAACATCAACAATCCCGAAACTTTCAAGACAAACGTTGCTGGTTTCATCAGACGCAACGAAGCACCAACGCAAGACTAAAAGAACAACATGCGCACACCATATCATCTCGTTTGGCTTCTGAAGGAGGCGTTGAGATTACCATTCAGATTCAGATTCAGAGAGATTTGACTCTTTTCATCCTGATCATGCATGCATAGTTTAACTCGGGAAAAACACGCCCGAGAGTTAAAGCTGTTGGAGTTAAATGTTTGCTCACACCGTCCCTTTATATTTATACATGTCCCTGTAACATTCCCATTTATATAAAAGACATCCCATGATAGGCATGATGAGGGCCCGTTGTGGCCTGCGCGCATATATACATATATGTAGATGGGTCCGCGATGTTGAGGCACTGACATCATACCACAGCAATTCGCAATCACTTTAACAATAACATGTTTAATACATAACGTGTTCCTGGATGAAGGCCTACGGTTTGTACGGTTTACGCTCCCAGTTCCTTTATTAACCCTAACCCGCCATCTGATCCTTTTTTACCTCCTGATCATATGCATATAGTGTAACTCATACAAAAACACGCCCGGGAGTTAAAGTTAATTGGAGTCCTTTTCCTATCCTTGTTAGCCACCGGACGGCTTCCTTTTACACTGTTTACCCGTCCCATGAAAAATACCCAGTTTGCGCCACGAACGCGTACGCACCTAACGGTCTGCGCCATTACGCGTGCGCCGACAATCGCGTGCGCCATGTTTTGTTTTGTTTATACGCGAGCGCGTAGCAACAGTTTGTTGTCTACGTGGGGCGAAGATCCCTGTGCATAGCGATTACATGGGCAGGGATCTGCACCCGAAGTCATTGGACGGACAGACAGACTCGCCACAAATAGTATTTAGATAAGTTGCTCAATAAGGCCAAAAAAAAAAAAATGTTATATTGGCGTAACGGGCTGAACAAAAATAGGGTAGGTAGGTAGGGATTTTTTTTTTTATTTTTTATTTTTTAAATTTTTTTAGCAGCTGTTTTTGAACAATGTTAACCGAGTTTAAACATTCCCTATTGTTTGTTAGAAGTACCGTCGTACTTCGTTCGAGAAAAAGCATTTATTTTTTTCATTTTTTTATTTTTTAGGGTCGGTCGGTTGGTTTTTTTTTTTTTTTTCACTGAAAAAAAAAAAAAAAGTGTAGGGTCGGGCGTATTTTTAGGGTCGGGCGGGTTACGCCAATATAACCATTTTTTTTTTTTGGCCTAACTAGAGAACATTTTTACATACTTTTTTTTTGGTTTTTTTGCATGTTAGTCAAATACTTAATAGATATTGAAAGTACAATAAATCCTCAAACTTGTATGTCTACCAGTTTGAACTCGAACCATTGTTACAGTCCCTTTTTTGTCTGTTCAGTGTTAATAGTAGTTATATCTCTAATTCTCCCACCCTTTTCACTTTATTACATTGTTATTAGTTGTGCTGATCAAAGAACCTGGTCATTTATAACCCACCCTCAAAAAGAATTTACACCCGACTTACCCATTGATTGGAATCCACCAGACTTTTTCTTTTTCTTGTTCTGTTCTTTAACCAATTTTCTGGTGTCCAACTCAGCCTCTGACGTGTAGCCATCTAGCACAGGGAACCCGGCAGACAAACCTTTAGACTAGGAAACAAAACAATCAGTTGGTTATATAGCTTTGTAATATGGATGGAGGCTGAAAGAAATGAGCTGAAAACTATCATGTCATGTCAGCTAATAAAATAGTGTGAATATGCCATGATGAAAACAATACTGTAAAGGTACTTAATTTTGTGAGGCATTTTTATTTCGAGACATTTGCGAAGACCTAGATTGGCGAAATTCAATCCCCTGAAAAAAAACATGGTCAAAGCTTAAAATGGGAGTCAAATTTTAGACTCACAAAAAATTAAATCCTTACAAAAATGTTGGGAATTCGCAAAATAAAGTACCCGCAAATTTTAAGTGGTTTACAGTATAGTCGATTAATAATTGAGCGAACGATTGCGGAATAGGGTACTGCGTAAACACCTTCACTCTGTACGCTGCATATTATGTTCAATAATTAATGAGACTAAAGTCCAATAATTCCAAATTTTCTGTTACCATGTGATACACAAGTGTCCGCTGTTGTTAAAACCTGATTGGGTCACATTAAGCCCCCATATGCTTGCCTATATATGCTGTACAGAAGGTAGGGTCGGTCGGTCAGATTTGTTTTTTGGTTTGTTTTTACTACCGTAGTGGTTGCTCTGGCCCTGTCCTTGCAAGCACTCCAAATTCTGAACTATGTCAGATCTTTTGGATGACCCATACTTGACCCAAAATAACCCACATAATGCTCCATGACCCACAGCATAGCACTGGTAACTTATAACTTAAGCTAAATATGGCAATAGAAATAGTGTTGCTTGCCAATTGATAAAACAATAAAAAGATAAATATTTGCATTACTTAATTCCATTTGTTAACATTTATTTTGAAATTCAAGTCACAGAAATTACTGTTTGAGTTTACATGCAATATGCATGCATGTCAATGACAGATGTTTCATTTATGCACGATAGATATAAGGCAAAAAACAGAAACAAGTTTGTTTCCGGTAGTAGGTGGTCTGAAAACCAAGATGCATTTTTGTTTTGGAGGGGAAGAAGTGGGGTGGGATGAATTTCCGATGGCAACTTTCGCAATGTACCATTCTATGTCGACAAGATGAAACCCCCATGGCTATTTTGTTACTGAGCCATTTCGTTGATGGAGCCAGATACATCTGACATGTACAAGCAACATGTTGATTTTGATGAGAAAATGTCTACAAAAAATGCTCCAGACACACGCTCCATGGATAGGTGACAGGCTATCTTTGTCTCAATGGACGTGCTGTCTCGACGTCTCCCACATTCAATTTGTTGTGCAAAATTTTAATATTTTCAACAGTAATTTGTATTTCCAACATCTTCCGAACCACCAGCATGACCAGGCTAGGGATGTTCATATCATTGACTATAGAGGGCGACATATTTGACCAAAATATGTAGAAAACTCATGTTTACCTCTTTTAAATTCAGCGGAAAAGTACGAAACTGCTGGGATGTATTCACTGATGTATAAATAACCCCACACAAGCAACTAGACATCATGAAAGTAAACCCTTAATTTACCTAAAATGGTTTTAAAATGTGCATGACTTAAACTACTTTTGGTTATAACTTTTTATTATTCAGCCTGCAGACAATGTTGAACCATCATTTTTTATTGTATTCTCTTTGAAAATGGAATACATGGAAACAAAGTACTTTAAAAGTACTTTGTTTCCATGTATTCCATTTTCAAAGAGATAATTTTATTTTCAAAATTTTATGAACATGCCTAACCAGGCAATTGAGACTAAGTAACTTGCCCAATGATACAAACATGTTGGCTGTAGAGGGGCTAGAACTCCCAACCTGTCCTTAATGAATCCTGCGTGCTATCCACTAGAATAGACAACACATGCCTTTTTTTAAGCTGCATAGTCAAATACTAATGATAGTGCATGTAAATTGCACGCTTAATTAAAACGTAACACGAGTTACAGTGGAACCGCCCATATATGTATGGGGAGTTTACATAATATTCAACAACGATCATTGTACATTTGGGCTACATTTTAATAAACTATTCACCTTTGACATGGCAAATTCAGACTCTGAATCCACTCCACTGTCTTCGATATCACTTTCCTCAACAACCACTTCATTCGGCTTCTTTTTCTTCTTCTTTTTCTTCTTCTGTTTCACTTCCGACGAAATTAGAGGTGAGGGAGTCTTTATAACATCCTTCTTCACTGTTGTTTTTTCCACTGACTCTGACATTTTTAGTTCAGTAGCAACAGAACTGGCATCATTCGACTTAAGCTTACTTGCACTACTCGCGATCTCGCTCGACGGAGGAGGATCAGATTTCTTCTTGTTTTTCTTCACCATGATGATGTTTGACAACCTAGGTAGAAATAAAAAAGAATCTTTAAAATACAATTATTCATCTACGCTTCATAGAATTGGCATAATTCATCCATACCAATTAAAAATTAACTAAAATAATGATACCAATTTACTCACGACTTTCGACAGTGCAGCAAGTACGCCGAATTTGACGCTTTTACACATGGTGGGTGACCTGTGCATTTGTAACCTTTGACATTGCGATGGTTTTAAAAAGTTTCCTTAAAAAGGATAGTCTCAATCAGTACAAAAAAATATAAAGGTACATGTATAACATGTATAAAGGTATAGATGGTGTGACCAGTGACGTCATGTATTTACAAATGGGACACCCTCTCTTGATTCCCTCCGGGCAGAATATACAGTAAAGTTAATGAAGACAACATGAAATTTCTTTCTAATGAATTGTAAAACTCATTTATTTTTAATTCTTTTTGTGAAATTCGATAGCTTATAGCATTCCTAAGCAAGTTTAAAGACAGTTTTGATAACAATTTGCTGTAACACCACAATCTAGTTAGAAAACCTGATCTGGCCTATGTAAACTATAGGAATCTTGCCCGGTTAGTTTTGTCTCAAATCAACAGAGGGCGTCATAAATGTAAACAACGGTCACCTCATCTATATCAGGGAGGTGTAATCTCTCTGGGTATATTATATATTAAAGGTATATATGCTATAAAGGTATATTATATTATAAAGGTATATATGTGATCTTTTCCTGGCGACGACCTCAATCCTCGAAAAAAAATTGGAAGCAGATTTTCTTGCAGATTTAGATTTCTGATTATAAATCGTACATATATTCCAAGTTATAGCTAGGCTACACGATTCAATAACTTCATAATAAATAAACTGTCAGACAGTTGTTTTTTTAATCTCTAAATTCACTCTAAAAGCATGATTTTGAGGAACTTAGGAATCGTATCGCTCTGCAACTTGGAAAATGTTTATGATTTATGAACAGAAAAGTAAATCTGCTTCCAATTTTCTTTTGAGGATTGAGGGCTTCCCCTTGAAAAGATCACATAATATACCTTTAAATGGGTACTGCGAAGATCAGACTGACTGAGAGACACGTATGGGAGTGCATGGGCTTAGCCAGAGACCGAGTTTACCGGCGGGCTGAAAAAAATAAAATCTTGAATTTTGTGGTGGTGGACTTATCCAATGCTATGCTATGCTCTGACATGCCCCCCACCCCCCTCAGAAGTAGATTTTTTTTCAATTTTCGAACTCATTTGGTGCGATCCGGTCATTCTGGTGTATACTTTTGACCAAAATTTTATCGAAAAGCCACCTCTTCATTTCCAACGGTTTTGCTTTTTATCGATGCGCAAAAGAAGTTGAGCATAACTGATATACCGTATTCTTGATGGTGGTTTAAAAGCTCGAACAGGGGGGACGGGGATGTGCCCCTCTCAGAATTGGATTTTTTTCACCATTTGGTGCGTTTTGTTGTGTACTTTTGACCGATATTTTATTCAAAAGCAATCCCTTTCCCCCGTTTCTTCTCTTTTTTTCCCTTTTTCTTTCTTTGCAAAACAGTGGCCGCCTGCATATGCATTTCTTAGCGCAACGTAAAGGTAGATGACCCGATCACATTCCGATTTTCAACTTGAAGTTTTCTATTCTACATGAAAGGTTATCCTTAAAAAAGTCGTGTTCCAAAGTTTGAGTTGCATAGCTCTAATGGTTCTTATTTTAGACGCACAAGATGCTGTGAACTGTACCCATTGAGTTGTACTCAAACTATACTAGTCGGTGGTTACCACCATTCGTGGTAATTCGACGTTATTTCATCGATTTCTCCGTAATTATACCGATCTAGGCCGTCAAATTTCAGTATGATGATGAGAAAAATACAAGCTTTCATATGATATGAAAATCTCCGTATGTTTGAAATAATTCTGTGTTACGAAAATGTGATCGGGTCATCTACCTTTAAGAGAAAAATCAACCATGCGCTGCCTGACAGTGGGTAAGCTTTAGAAATATTTTATAAATTAATTTAATGGCGCAAAATTGTTTCTTTACACTAATTCTGCCATGATTGGGATAAATGTTGGCTTTAAACTATTTCCCGAAACCTAATATAGAGTTTGGTGCACACGCGCGCATTTTTTTTGCGGCTTTTTTACATTAGTGATTTGTTTGATTCCCCTCTCCCCCCTATCGGCAACTTATTTTGTTTGATCCCCCTTTTTGAGGCTTATTATTTTTTTGACCCCCCCCCCACCCCCCATCCACCCCTGAATAGCCCACACCCCCACCAGAGTATTTATGAACGCTGCCTAAGAGCGTACGCACTACACATTTCATTATAGGCCTAGTTGATCTTCATTAAATGCATATTATGTGATCTTTTCCAGGGGGCACGGCCTCTACCCATGATTTTTTTTTTAGAAAGTAGTTTTTCTTGCAGATTTACATTTCTGATCATAAAGCATAATCTATATCCTGAGTAAAAGAGCGAAACGATTCCTAATTACTTCAAAATCATGGTTTTTAGTAGTCCGCTTTCAGGACTGTCGATTTTATTTTTATACTGGTACCCTGACTGGTATCAGACCGTCTGACTGGTGTCTGACTGGTATATCTAGATCATGCACCCCCTCTATCGTTCAAATCATAGATTCTGCTCAAATCCAGTAACCGCTCAAATCTACTGACCAAGGAGTTTTGGCGAGCCAAAACGACCCACCATTGGCACCAATCCAGTATTACGACCAGGTACAAATGTTGCAGTGTGTGCTACTACTAAAGGTATTATTTCTTGTCATATCTGGCTGCATGTGAGGGTTCCATCTACATAAAGACCGGAATCGTTGGTAAGGAATCGTCGAGGCTCTATAGATAGAGCTAGGTTTTAAGGTGTTGAAAATAGATTGTTCAGTTTATTCTCACTCTATTTTCATTCTAAAAAACATGATTTTGAAGTAATTTTAATAGGAATCGTATCGCTCTGTATCTCAGGATATAGTTTATGATTTATGATCAGAAATGTAAATCTGCAAGAAAATCTGCTTCCCTTTTTTTGATGATTGAGGGCGTCCCCTGGGAAAGATCACATAATAGGCCTAAACCTTTTACGCCCTATCCAATGAAGGGATTTTTGGTAGTGTCTTATAAGAGAGCAGGGACTGTAAAAGAGCATGGCTGTAAAAGTCATAATGATTCAGAGGTTTTAGAAATGAAGAATAAACCAATTAGAGTTGAGTCATTCGATCATCATACGTGTGTCGACTACTAATGAACAAAAAATGTACATCCCATTTTACATGATTGGGGACATTTTGTGTTAAAATAAAACGGACACGTGGCAGGCGGCTAATTGGATCGTATTTTCTGATCTGAATGTTAAGGATTTTCTTTCAATGTTCAGGTATTGTTCCAAAATTTACGAATTTTCATTTTTTAGATATTACATGTATTATAGGCCTATGTATTTACAAAGCAATGTCGGGAGCAATGTACGTCAGACATAGTAATTCCGACAATGTGATAGATAATCCCAATTATCCCACTCATCAGTAATAATTATGTTGAAATACAGAAATGTGGGTTTCAATGAATTGTCAGTTAATCAAGTTATAGAAACGAAAATGACGAATTTTGACAAAGCAATCACACTTGGAAGAGGCTTAAAAAGGGGGTATTTCAATGTCAGTGTCGCGGCTTAGATATTGGTAGCTTTTTTTTTATAGCAACACGTATTTTCAAAAAAAACTGCATGTCACGGCTTGCGAATCTCCTGGCTGGGAGATTCACCTAAATGGGGTCAAAGGTCACATAGGGGTCTGAAGTCAAACTGGGTACACACCATAGCCATCTCAAATCCCCTTACCAAAATATTATTGTCACCAAGTTTAGTTGTGGTTGAAGTCTGACTTTTCATATGAGAGAGAGAGAGTGGGCCCTAAACATTTTGACAAAATTGGTTGACGCTTTAAACTGCACTTATCGCTCTTTAGGGTTCTCATATGAAAAGTCAAACTTCAATCTCACCCAAACTTGGTGACAATTATCTTTAGGTAAGGGGACTTGAGATGAAGTATGGAGTGTACCCGGATTGACCTGTAATGACCCTACATCACCTATTTTGTCAACACTTTAGGGCCCCCTCTCCCTCTTATGAAACGTCAGACTTCAGCCTCAACTTAACTTGGTGACAATAATATTTTGGTAAGGGGATTTGAGATGGCTCATGCAGCCTCATGGTCTGTACCCAGATTGACTTCAGACCCCTATGTGACCTTTGACCCCATTTAGGTGAATCTCCCAGCCAGGAGATTCGCAAGTCGTGAAGTTGCAGTATTTTTGAAAATACGTGTTGCTAAAAAGCCACCAATATCTAAGCCGCGACACTGACATTGAAATAGGCCTACCCCTTTTTAAGCCTCTTCCAAATGTGATTGCTTTTGTCGAAATTCGTCATTTCGTTTCAATAACTTGATTAACTGACAATTCATTGAAACCCACATTTCTGTATTTCAAATTATTACTGATGAGTGGGATAATTGGGATTATCTATCAAATATTGTCGGAATTACTATGTCTGCACTCTCAGAACAAAGGTTAAAATCTTTAACCATGTTGGTTAAAATTTTAACCAACGGGAGGTTACAGAGACCCTATAACTATGGGACAAGTATCTCGGAGGCAAAGTTCCCCGTTTACTATGCTTAAATTGACTAATGATGATCTTAGAGAGGGCGCACTATATCATGGTCGTAGCAAACCAGAGGACCTAAGACGCGGTGGATTTTATCGGCTCAAAACATGATTTGTGGCACAGAAATAGTACATCAATGGTCCAAAAAAGCTGATTGTGATTTAGAGTTCAACTTATTTGCTTTGATGATAGCAGAATTTAGTTCTTATATGACACGAAACATTCAGAATTGGTTATTTGAAATTAATTTTCACGTGGAAAATACGAATTTCAAATTGTGGATGGCATCGTCTGACAGTGACAGAGGCGGGACGTGGCGTTATTTGCATTTTATGAATATTGTAATCAGATCAGTTGGGAAGGATGCTGGATCGCGACGATCACATCGTGTGAGGTCATGAATAGTCACGATGAATATTCATTTACAACGAATGATTGACAGCTTACGCTTAACTTCCTAATGATGAACTTATAGTGGGCGCTATACTGTGAAACAAAATCTCAACAATGGGTAGATAGGGTGTTACGTACGCCTGGAGGTTACCAGGTGAACCACACAATTGGTTGGTTAAAACCGTAACCAACAGCTGTTGGTTAAACTTTAACCTGTGGTTGGTTACAATTTTTAATCATTTGTTGTTTAATATGTTTTAACCAACAGTGGTTGGTTAAACTTTAACCTGGGGTTGGTTACAATGTTTAATCAATTGTTGGTTAATATGTTTTAACCAACAGCAGTTGGTTAAAAAATGTTGGTTAAACATTTATTTGTTTCGCTAAACTTTAACCCAGACAACATTACATTATTGGCTTTCAATATTGGCGGCAACCCAGAACCAGGACCAACTTTGGCAAAGGGCAAGGGACAGGACAAGGCAAAGGACAAGGCACACGATCCTAGCCAAAAAGCCGGTAAGCGATAACTTGTAAAAACGGCCGCAATTTTTAGACCACGTCAGAATTCGTATATGAAATCAATCGTGTTATTCCCCCACCCCCCCCCCCCCCCCCCCCCCCCCCCCCCCCCCGGTCCGCGGCTGTCTGTGTGTAGAGTAGAGTAGAGCTATCAGTTGGTTGCCTGTGTGTAGAGCTATATCAGTCGCCGGACCGTGAAAATTGCCCACCGGTCGCGGTGGTTTTTGTTAGGTGAGGTAAGGTGAGGTGGAATGGGGTGTGGTTGGATGGGGTGGGCTGGTGTGGTGGGATGGGGCAGGGGAGGGGTGGGGTAGGGAGGGTGGTAGGATAGAGGTTGGGGAGGATAGAGTCGCCTTGAACCAAGGCTAATATCGGGCATAATGTATAAGGGGCGGCCTAACACGATTGATTGCACATACAAATTCTTACGTGGTCTAAATAATGTGCGCAAAATATTTTCACGCCATTGAAATTCTTTGGCGGGAATCTTGTTTTGACCTATTGTTGGTTAAAATTATGTTGCCTTAACCAACGTTGAATAAACTAAAAATGAATTATAATTTTACTCTTTAACCAACGCAGTATTAAAAGTAATTTTTAACCACGCTTCATTTTTAACCAATGTAGTATACTTTTTAACCAACATTCTTTTAACCCATGTTTTTTTAATACCTGTTCTGAGAGTGTGACGTACATTGCTTTGTAAATGCATACAGTCATCAAAAAAAGTAACTATACAGGTAATAAATGGACTTTTAACTCTAAAAATATATATCCTACCTAAAAATATTTTAATATTTTAAAAATCTTAAAGTAGTCGAAAAATTTATCTTCTTTAATATGAGATATTGCACGCTAGGATGGGTCGAATATTGAAGAAATTACAATCAAAAATGTAAGGTAACGTCACAATATAATTTTCACATTTTACATTTCAACACGGGGAGAGTATGACAGGTGGCGTGTGTGTGGCGTATTGATCCATCGGAACAATACGGCCGACTGTCCAACCTGCGCATGCATCCCCCAATTGCACTACCGATAATCGATAAGGTACCCGTAGATGGGTCCGCGTGTAGAAAATGAAAATGTGAAAATGAAAATCGGACTTCACCTTACATTTGGGAGTGTCACTTCCTTAATAATCACCCAATCCTAGCTTGCAATATCTCATATTAAAGAAGATACATTTTCTAACAACTTTATAATTTAATACTTTTAGGTAGGAAATATATTTTTAGAGTCAGAAGCCAATTTGTTACCTGTATAGTTACTTTTTGATGATTGTAGGCCTATAATACATGTAATGAAAATTCGTAAAATTTGGAACAATACCAGATCTGAGCAGTGAAAGAAAATCTTTAACATTCAGATCAAAAATATGATCCAATTAGCCGACTGCCACGTGTCCGTTTTATTTTAACCCCAAAAGTCCCCAATCATGTAAAATGGGATGTACATTAGTCCCGCCTCAGTAATTTGTGCAATGTTAATTCTCTATCGCTCTGGTTGTCACAATCATCCATGATCATAGTCGACACACGTATGACACGCGACCCTCGTACAACAATAACAAGATAATACATAATGTAAATTTTCAACCGAATTATATTGCTTTTTACGGTCGTTTTAAATTTTACTCTGTTTGAAGTTTGAGGTACATTTTGGTTCTAAACAAGCTTGACACACAAATATTGCATTTTGGGGACACATGCACGCGCGAAAAAAATCCATCAGTGTACTTTTGAATTAACA